>NW_004624743.1:14295907-14309670 GCF_000247695.1 Heterocephalus glaber | reverse complement strand
TAAAGGTACAATTCCCAATGAGAAATGTAATTGTGTTGTATACCTACAATGTACCAATAAAAGAATTTAATACAAAAAAAGTAAAATATTAATAAAATGCCTATTTTCAAAAAAATAAAATAAAAAAGAATATTCCTTGTCCAGAGAGAAACTGAGCCAAGGAGTATCTGACCTTCAGCACATTAGTGAGTTTCTCATTGTTAAGTGTAGCATGTAAATTCATCTTTTTTTTGGAAGCATTTTTAAGTATAAAACGTCTGTTGTGTATTTGGAAAAACTGCACTTCAGAGGAAAATTCTCATAAACTTGAATTTTACCATTAACAGTGTAAAGCTAATAATCAAGTGGAGAGGTAGAATCTGTGGAGGTATCAAGGAAACAAGGATAGAAGAATACGGGTAAGTGTTTAAAGTGACACAGTTTCATCCTTTTTACTTTGTACATTATTAAAACTCCTAGAATAGTTTGCTACCTCATAAAGGGACTTTTTCTATTAAAAATTTCTCCTACTAAATCATACTTTCTACCTGTTACTCATTTTGATTACTCTAAATTATTTGAATCCTTCTTAAATTGAACATCCCAAACTTAGAACTTTCAGGTTCTGATCAATCCAGAGGGTTGGATGAAATGTATTCTGTTGTCCTCATGGTAAGCCTTAGAATGATATACATTCTAAGTACCTGTGCTTTAAAACTTCACAGGTCTGTATCATCTTTAAAGATAAGTAATACTTGTATCTATGTTGAAAAAATTCATCTTTAGTATTGAAACAAAGTTATTCTAAAATGTTATAAAACATGCACAACACTTTTCACTGCCATATACATACTTTTATCTAGAAGAACTTCGAATTACTTTGTATTGTCCAGTAGCGTAATAATCAGAGTCACACTTAAAAGGTTCCTTAGAAAGAGTCACATAAATATTCCCATTTTCCACTGTCACTGTATGGATCCTTTGCTTTATTCCTTTGGAGCACCACTTGGGTTTTGCTGATGGATCTTTAGGGTTTATGGCCTGGTATAGTCCTTCTCCTGTTGTCAAAGTAATTTTGTATTTATGCCAAGGGCAAACTATACATGGTCGTCCATCAAAATCCTGGAGAGTGGGGAGGAAATAACTGATTTAATAGACCTGACATTTCATGATAAGCCTCAAAGCTAGTACAGAATCTACTGCAGAACAACCAGCTTAAAGAACAGCCTAGCTTTTCTTTTTTCTCTCCATTTACAAATAATTTTGTATAAAGCAGAACCTAATGTGAGAAGAGTCATCAAGCCCTTTTTGCAGTTGATTAGAAGCCCATTGGGTTAGAGCTCTATCAGAAGATGACTGTTTCAGGCCAATACACCACATGACTGTGCCTGTGCTGTTATCTATCTTAATGTCGCTTCCTTTTTTTTTTGGTACTGGGGATTGAACTCGGGACCTTGTGCTTCCGAGGCATGCAGTGGAACCACTGAGCTAAATCTCTGGCAATGTCGCTTCCTTGACAGAAATGGTGCAAGGGCTTCTAGTGCTTCTAAAGCAATTTCCGCTAGCTGCTGCAAGAATTGTACGCTGCAGCTGGGAATTCAAGAGGCGTTACTAAAGCCATTAAGTGCAGATGTTAATGAAGAGGAATTTGTGATTCCAACCTTGGAACTCTCTTAGTGAAATTCTTCTCAAACTTTAAGGAGCACAGGATACAGCAGCTTCTGTTTAGGTGCCGCTCCATCTGTCTACATTTAGTAAGCTTACAGAGAGCTCAAGAGTATGTGTGTTTAAGAAGCCAATGCTGATGCCAAAGCTGCTAGGCTGTGGACTGCACTTTGAGTTGCAGGGTCTTAAAGCTCTTATAGACTGAAACCGGGGGAATCTGTATGACATTATCATCAGCAGATGCTTGTATTTTTCCTCTACCAGAAATGCAAGAATACTGATTTGTACTCCATAGAACTGTGAGCAAACGTTCACATGTTCATAGTTTAAACACACTTGTCCTTTAACATGAGGACAAGTGTGAAACCAGGTAGGTATCAAGTGTAGAGAGAATGAAATGCTTAAGTTCAAGCTTATACTCTACACCATTTAGAGGCAGAGCAAGACAGACAACCAAGATTAGGCAACTAGTTTGGAATATAAGGAAGTAAAGACAATTGTCCCTTTCTTCCTCAGTTATAACTTCAAAGCTGGTCAGAGTGGTAAATTCCTGTAATCCCAGCACTCTGAGAGGCTGAGGCAGGAGGATCAAAAGTTTTAGTCCAGCCTGGGCTACTCAGCAACTTAGTGGTTTCTTTAAAATTAAAAAAAATTTTTTTCATTATATAAAATACTTAATAAAACTTCAGTATACACAGTGTATAAAGTAAAAGGTAAATATTATTTTAATTAAAAATAAGAACTAATTAGAATTATTATTGTATGACTTACACATATATTGTTAACATCCCTCCACACAAGCAGATAACAGTTCTGCCTCATTCATTTCATGGCTACATAGCATGGTTGTATTTTAATTTATTGAACCCAGTTATTATTGTTAAAACATTTAGGTTACCTTCAACTTTTCATTATAATATATAGTGCTAGAATAAACCTTTCCTATATTAAATATTTGTGCAATTATATACATAGGCTAGATATCTGAGAATATAAATGCTAGGTGAAAAGACACACATACTTTTCATATTTATCCATGAAATGCCTCTCTGTAGGGCTGTGAATACTTAAGAATATTGGCAATTATATTCAAAGCATTAAAATATAATTAAATCCAAATATAAATTGTGTTGAATAAAGAATGAAACAAAATAATATAAAGTAGAAACATCTGAGTTTGTTTAGAGTAAATTTAATTTTACATACCTCTATTTCTCCCAAATGTAAAGGTCCTCCTGAATCTAAAAAGGAATTGAATATTATAGCTAGTCACTAAAAAGTTGAATTTTTTTTAAATTGAATTTTGATAGTTTTGTGATTAATAAAGTTCTACAGATGCAAAAGTAAAATCTTACGGTAACAGCGAATATCCATAGCATGATATTGTCCTTTGTGGTAGAAAATGACCACTTCTCTATCATGGACAACAGCGGTCATTCTTTCAGATTTTTTAATGTCTGCTTCTCTGCCCACACAGACAGAAGAATATTCCTTTTCTTCAGGATTTTGTATAGAGTCATCAGGTTCCATGCTAGCTGGAAAAAAAAAATTTGCAAGTGGTCTTCATTATTTTGACTACAACTCAGCTCACAGAGATATATAAGAATAGTCTGGATTTCTTAAGACTAATCCATGTATTTTTCTGTAGCTATGTAAATAATTCATAAATACTAGCGTATAGTTACTTATTACTTTGAGTTAGTGTTTTTTTATTTTTGTACCGGGGATCAAACTCGGGTCTTGCACTTGCGAGGCAGACGGCAGAACCACTGAGCTAAATCCCCGGCCCAATTTTAGTGCTGGGGATTGAACTCAGGGCCTCACAAATGCTAAGCAAGCACTACCACTAAGCTATCCAGCCCTAAGTTGCAAACTCACAAAGCCTGCCACCCTCTAATACTAGATTTAGAGTAATCTCAAAGCTTAAAATGGAAATTTCAGGACTCGTAAGGCACAGAGACTAAAGCTTCAGTGCCCTTTTATTCTTGATCAAATGCAATCCAACTGAATTGTTTCATTCTCCGAGTGTCTGCAGACTTCTGCGGAAGGCAATGTGAAAAGCCTCCTGGCTGAGTCGTTGGTGAGCCATAACCTAGAGCATGCAGCCGTCTCTCAGGGGCCCAAGCAGACAAGGGTCCTAGCAAGAGGGGGCGGGTGTGAATGGGCTCCTTTCACTTTCTTGCCTCAGAAATTGTCATTACTTTTTCTGCCTTATTTTGGACATTCAAAGAGATTTTTTTTCTTCAATTAACTTATAGAATAAAGTTTGCAAGTACTACAATTTTTTCTCAGCACAGATATTCAGCCTTTTTGTTTGAAAGTGACAAAGACCTTCTTTCCATACATTCTGTACTGTACACTTTAAGACTATGAGAAGGCAATATCAAAATACATCAATGTCAAGGTTTGGGGCACCTTATGTAGCTGGCGTAAGACAAGCTCACTCCACAGTGGGCAGAGACAGGAGAGGGACTCCCTATCCCATTAAGCCATGAGACCTGCAGGTGCCTGGACTATTATTAATAAGCAGAACTCCTTCAGTTCTTTAATTTTATGACCAAATTAAAGACTTATGACAAATAACAATTTAAAGTTTCATGGCAACATCTAATGACCGCCTACTTTTATCTTTAGGACTCTTGACAGACACATTTCTCTTCATCTCTTTTGGGAGGAATATCTGTTTGAAAAAAACAAGCAGGCAAAACTCTCAAGGAGTGCTTACTGGTGTTAATCTTCACCACAGCAGAATTATAAAATAAAAACTCGCAACAGTGGATCCTCAGATTCTCCTTCTGCTCACTCATTTGATACATATTTTCTGAACATCCGCTATGTGATGTGAAGTAAGATATGGAAGGGTTCTGCATTCTACATGGTGAGACTGATACTAAGTAAACAAATACATAAATAATCATACACTATAAGAGCTTTGAAGAAAATAAACTGGATACTATGAGAGAGAAAGTAACAAGGGAAGGTGATTTTGCAAAGAATGGGTTGGGTAGGTTAATGAGAGCAGAACTGAGCTGAAACCTCTTGCTACGGCTTGTGTCTAGATGTACCCCCAAAGCTGCATGCACTGGGGCTTTTAGGAGATGGCTGGATCTAGTGTATGTGATGCTGGGATTAAGGGTGCCTCATCATGGGTGTGGGTGGGATCAATCAATAGGCTTATAGCCTGGATGGAACATAATGGGACAGAAAGGCTTCTGCTGCTTTTCTCCTGCTGCCTGCTGCACACTGCTTGCTGCTTTGCTGCCTTCTGCCTGCCCTGCCATGGACTATTTATTCTCTGCAATGCCCCTCTGCGGTGTCACCCTACCATGGAGTCAGCTGACTATGAATTGAAACCTCTACCACCTGAGCTAAAGTAAACCTTTCCTCCTTCCCCTTTGGGTGTTGGGTATTTTGTCTCAGCAACAAGAAGAAAAGTAACTAAGACACCTCTTCAATGCAAGTGAGCCAGACATGCTCAGAGCTAGTAGAAGAGAATATCTTACTGCAGGAACAGCAAATATAAAAGCCCAAAGGAAAGAAAAGGCTCGACTGACCTGAGCAACAGCAAGGAAGAGATTGGAGATTGGCTTATATTCATATGCCAGGTTGGGCAGCCTGTGAGTGGGGCTTGTTGTAAGAGCAGTGGGAATCCACTAAAGGACATAAAGCTGGGCAGTGTGACATGATCTATTTTTTGAAAAATCTCCTGGGCTCTATGGAGGGTGGATTGCAGCAGCAGAAGAGCAAGAGCACAGAAATCAGAAAGTTACTGCAGTGGACCATGAGAGAGATGGTGACTTGGGCTAGGTTGTTTCCTTCATAGAGGAGAAAAAAGTAACAACAGCAATAACAGCAGGGGCTATAATCAATTGTACTAAGTGTCAAGCACTGTTTTAAAACTGTATTTATTGGCTGGGTGTGGTGGCACATGCCTGTAATCCCAGCACTCGGGAGGCTGAGGCAGGAGGCCAGCCTGGGCTACATGGTGAGTTCAAACCCAGCCAGAATGATGTAGCCAGACCCTGTCTCAACCACCCTCCCAAGACTATATTTATTTATTAATTCCTTTAATTCCCCAACATATCACTAGAAAGGTATTTTAATTGTGTAGTAAGTAAACTAAGGCACAGAGAAGTTGGGCTGATAAAGAAATGAAGGAGCTACAGAAAAATATGGAAGATGGTTCTGAAGCTTTAGGTTTATGCAGTGAGGTGGACAATGAGGTAGACTGTAGTCCCAAAGAGTGAGAAAGGAAGGGTGCTTTTGCAAGAGTGGATAATCAAGCTGCATTCTGTACATACTGAGTTTGAGGCACCTGAGAGACATCTAAGAGAAGCTGTAAGCCAGCAGTCAGACATGGGAGGCTGGAGTTGAGAATCACTACAGAGACACATTTGATAGTTTTCAAGTTACAGATTTTACTGGAATCACTCACAGAGTGATGTCTAACAAAATTTCGAAAGCACTTCAATGTTTAGAGTTCAAGTGAAAGCAATGCTGAAGAAAGGTATTCTTAGTAGTGTCTAATTTATTGCTAGTCAAATGAAATTCACTTACTGCTCTCTTCTCTATCCTATATTCTTCTCAAATTGTAAACCCGGAGGACAGGGAAGATAGCCACTGCAGCGAAATCCACTCCAATGCTGGCCACCTCTGTGCATTAAACAATGAATGATACACAGAGTAAATCTGGGCTTCCTAGGAAATCTGTCTTGGAACTTTGGATGTTTCTTAAAGGACTGGGCCTACCCTGTGTTCTTTTCTCTCCCCACACCTCCACTCTTCCAGAAATCAAATAGTGGTTAATATACAAGTAAAGCCTTATGTCCAGAATATAACCTTCACAACTTACTTTTCACCGTATTTCTAAAGTTTGCCCTCTATTTTATCCTTTAACATCCTTTTGGCTAAATATAAAAATCAAAAGGCGAGGAAAACAAAATCAAGCCTAAGAAATCACTAAATATTGTCTACAGGGACAGGCTCAAGGGTTATAGGTCTAATGCAGTCCTTTAAATCAAAATAATAATTCATGTGCAACACTATTAACCGCTGTATAACACTTAGAAGCCATTCTTCAAAATTCAAACACACAACCACCTTAAATACGTACACGTGTATATTTCCATGCCTCACATAACTCTGGTTATCCCCTAAGACCTCAGTAGATGTTTATGCCTGACATAAGCCTTCCAAAATGAAATGTAACAGCAATTCTAAAGGTTATGGCAAGTCCAGGCTTTATTCAATATTTTAAATTTCAGTTCTATTTTAATAATTTCATCATTTTATGACTGGATTTAATCAGTAGGAAAATACAGGAAGACCCAGACAACTTGACAGGTATCTAACTCTGCCTTAAGCAAGATAAAAAATTATATCTAGAAAAGGAAAGGAAGTGAATAAAAATAATGGCCCATGTTAGTTGTAGAGACTCAAGTGTTGTTAAGAAGTGTGCTGTGAAATGCTCATGATGTTAACCACATGCATTTGTGTACAATTTAAAATATTTAACAAAATTATAAATCACATATCAGTTTCAAATACATATTCCAGTTTTAGGAAGATGATCTTTCATAATCCACATCCTCTTCAAAACAGTAATATTGTCATATTTCAAAGGAAGTTATACAACATACCTTTCCTCCATCAACAGGAACCTGTCACTTTAATTCCACTGGAGTCTTAGGCTAATATTTTCCATATACACACACAAATCCAACGGCTTTAAAAGGGGCACTTGAATCTATCTTAAAATGGTTCCAAACTATGGACCCAACCCCTCCCCACAAGAAGAAAAGTTTGTTCATCAACAGCCAAGTGGCTTCAGGCCTTTTGCAGAGAATTTTCCTGATGGCTTCTCTAAATATTTAATCCTGTATGACTGACTGGAAGTTTCAAAATGTTGGTCGGAATAGAGCATGGCTCATTTTAAACCAAGTTTATAAAACAGAGAAATTATTATTGAGGAGTAAAATCTCTGTATTAGGAGTGAGCTTTACAAGAGGGAATTTATGGGTCACCATTTTAAGAGGGGAAGCTCTAAAGCATGTGGAAGGCATTACAAGATATCGTTATAATCCTGGGCGCGAAACCTGAAGCAGAGGCACTGTGTATGTGTGTGTGTCTATACCAACATGCATTTGCATTGACGGCAAGAGGCAAGAACTTTCAATGTATAAAGGAAAATATCACACAAATTAAGTGTAGTAAATTACAGGGATGTTAGATTTGTACTCTGGAATTAGCATTGTTAATTTTTGCCCTAATTGGCCTAGTCTGGCCAGGAGCATAGCTCAGTGATAGAGCACTTGCCTAGCTTGCCCAAGGCCCTGAGTTCAGGCCCTAGTGCTGGAAAAAAAATCTGTAATTAACCTAGTTTTTTGGGGGGTGGGGGGAGATAGAAAAATAATACATATGCTGTTTTTAAAAGTATATTGCTTTTCCAGTCTGCTTGGAAATTAATATGGAGATACCTCAAAAAACTAGGATTAGAAGTCCCATTTTACCCAGCTATTCCCCCGCTGGGTAACTTCTCAAAAGAATTAAAAGAATCATACCACAGTGATATATGTTCACCCATGTTTATAGCGGCACAGTTTGTAATAGCTACAACTTGGAAATAATCCAATTACCCATCAATTGGAGTCTGGATAAAGAAGATGTGTGTGTGTTTTTTTTAAAATAAAATGGAGTACTACTCAGCCATAAAGAACAAGAAACTAGAGACATTTATAGCTGAGTGGATGCACATTGAGGCCATACTCTTGAGTGAATAAATAGGACACACGTGTAAATACTGACTAGCTTCTCTGGTGTGAGAAACTGAAAGTGTAACTAAGGATCAAAATGTATAATTGATATTGTGAAATAGGAAGAAAAGGTCTAAAGGAGTAGGGGAAATGGGAGGGGTAGGGGAAAGGAAAGAAGGGAAAAGAAAAAATATGAGAAGATGAAAAAATGGAAACAAAGTCTTTGTGAATAGGGAAGGGTGGAGGGGATGAAGGGAGGGCAGGGAATGGGGAAAAAATAAGAACCAAGATACTCATGTAAGGGTACAAGATCCCGGGCTGGGGATTTAGCTCGGTGGTTTCACCACTTGTCTCACAAGCACAAGGTTCGGAGTTCGATCCCCGGTACCAAAAAAACAAAAGGTACAAGATCCCAATGAGGAATGTAACTGTATTGTATACTTAAAATGTACCAATAAACTTAATGGAAAAAATATATATATTGTTTTTAAGAAAAGGCAAAGAGGTTCACGGCCATGATTTTCTGGGTTAGCTATGGCTGACAAGAGGCTGCAATACTATGTCTCGAAACAGTTATCTGGCTTTACTTGATTTTAGCAGGTACCCTAAGTACACAAATTGCAAGGCCGCAGTATTTACCTTCAGAGTTGTTCCTGCAGCCTGTGACACAACACCCAGAGAGACAAAAATGATATGAACAAGGGGAAATGACATGAACTGAAAGAAAAGGAAACAGGCTGAAGAAAAAGAGAGTGAAATATGAAATTTGCAACACATAAATGACAAAGGGTTAAGATACAGAATCTATAAAGAATTCCTATGAATCAGTAAGAAAACACTAAATAACCAAAGAAAAGTGGGCAACAAACAAGCATTTCACAGATGAGAAAATCTGAATGGCCAGAAATCACATGTAAAGATGTTCACCCTGGTAAGAAAAATGCAAAGTAATGCTACACATAAAATACTGTTTTCTACCCATACTAGACTGACGAAAAGTCCTATCAACTCTTGGTGAATACATGGAACAACCACTAGTGATGCTACAACAGTGCTGCCATGGTTTGGCATTAACCAGTAAAGCTGAACATATTCATGACCTGATAATCCCACTTTTGGTATATGCCAGAGAAATGTGCATCTGTGCACTAGAAAATATTCACAAGAATGATATAACAGCAAAAGAAAGGAAACAACTCAATGCTCATCAACAGTAGAATGGATACTTTTTTAGTTCAGTGAAATACCATATGGCACTGAAAAATATATTGCCATGTCAAGTTGAATTAATTTTAAAAACATAACTACAAATGAAAACTTTTTTTTTTTTTTTAGTAATGGGGGATTGAACTCAGGTCCTTGTGCTTGCGAGGCAAGTGGCGGAACCACTGAGCTAAATCCCTGGCCCAATGAAAACATTTTTAAATTGCTCAGTGCACTCTTCCATTTTTTGCAGGTACAAAAATGGGCAAAATTAATAATATATTATTCCTGAATAGCTGTTTTTAAGATATATTTATAAAGGAAGGTAAAGGGGTAATAAACATAAAATTTCTTAAATAGCTAAAAATGTTAGTCCTTATACTACTTAAAACTACTCTTCAATATTTAAGTTATTACTTTATGTATCAAAAATACACAAAATCTAAAAAAAAAAATGGGCAAAATTTGCACTTTCTAGTCTCAGAGAATGTGCATAGATAATGAATGAGCTGCTTGAGAATGTTGTAAAGCTTATGTCAAAACTTAGCACTAGAAAAGGAAGTAAATGAATACTTCTCCCTCCCGCCCCTCTAAACTAGTAAAGTACAGCACCAGTTATCAAGTGATAACCAAATACAAGAGACACAGACTAACAAAAAAAGTTAATTAAGCTCTCCTGATTCTCAAATTAATGAAGACCAAAAACAGTTCTTCCTCAAATTTCAGTCACTTTGAACATACAGAGTCTGCAGGGTTTGCCTCCAACCTATAAAAACTCTGGAGAACTTCAAAGGGGCTGATAAGAAACCAACAAAGAGTTTGGGGCTAAATGATAATTCAGAAAATTATAATTACTGCTTTGCAATATGCTTAGAAAAATATTATCTAATAATTGTAAAAGTTTCCTCTATGCATCATCATAAATGGTATTATTTATCTGATGACTTTATAATTAACATTCATATTACTCTATTATTAAATACTGTGAATATCATAGTCCACTGAGACAATGAGTCCATGCGTGCACCTTAATTACTGTTACTTTGATGAACTATTCATGTACTCCTACACATTTCCTGTGAGTTTACTTTTAGAATTTTTGGGTTTTTTTTTTTTTTTTGGTACCGGGGATCGAACTCAGGTCCTTGCGCTTGTGTAGCAGGCGGCAAAACCAGTGAGCTAAATCCCCCGCCTCACTTTTAGAATTTTTTATAAAAATGTTTTTTTTGCATTTTCCTTATACTGACAAATAAAATTGTTTACTGTGTACAATACGATGTTTTGAAGTATATGTACACTATGGAAAATGCATTACCTCACTGTTACCATTTTGTAGTGAGAACACTCTACATCCACTGTTAGCTTTTTTTCAAGAATACAATATAGTAACTGAGTTTTTATATGTACCTTGTGTTTTCTAAACCTGCTAAATTCAAATACAAGTTCTAGGGGCTCCTAGAGATTTCTTAGTATTTTCTCTGTAGATGATCATTTCATCTACATATAAAGATTTTACTTCTATTTTGCCAATTCTATGCTATTTGTTTATTTTTATTGCCAGACTATTTTGGTTTGGGCCTATGTTTCAAAGTTTAAGGGACAGATGAAGAGTAGGCATATCTGCCCTTGTTCCCCACCTTAGGGAGAAAGCATTGTATCTTTTCCATCAATATAAGGTGTTTTTGCTGGAAGTATGGAGTAGATGTCTTTTATCTGTTGAGAAGGTTCTGTTCTACTTCTAGTCTCCTGATAGCTTTTACCATGAACAGCTGTAGAATTTAGTCCAATATTTTTTCTGCAACTACTGATAGGATCATATGGCTTTTTCCTTTCCTTTGTTAAAATGATGACTTATGGGAGTGGATCTTCCAATGCTGAACCAATACTGCCATCTCTATAATAAAACCACTTTCTACATACTGCCAGATCTGACTTCTAATAGTTTGTTTTGTTAAGCAAATTTTTATGTTCATACTTTTCTCTATTATCTTTATCCAGTTTTAGTATTAGCACAATGTTGATTTCCTGAAATGAGGGGAGATGCGTTCCTTCTTTTTTCTGCTTTAAATGTTTGATATAATTTATCAGTTAAAAATCAGTTATGAGCCTGTTGTTGTCATACAGGTAGTTTTTCAAGCTAGGAATATACTTTCTTTAATAGGTGCTATTCAAATTTTATATTTCTTCCAGAGTCAGTTTTATTAATTTGTCTTCCAAGGTACTTCATAGAAGTTGTCAAATTTATTTCAAAAAAAATTTTTGTAATATGCTTTCTATATCCTTTTAAATTTTGTAAAATCTGTAATGTCCTCTAAATCTTGATTTTGTAATTTTAAAAAGAATGTATAATTGATACTGTGTAATAGGAAGAAAAGGTCTAAAGGAGTAGGGGAAGTGGGAGGAGTAGGGGAAAGGAAAGAAGGGAAAAGAAAAAATATGGGAAAAGGAAAAAAATGGAAACAAAATCTTTGTAATCAGGGAAGGGTGGAGGGGGTGAAAGGAGGGCAGGGGAATGGGGAAAAAAATAAGAACCAAGATACATCATGTAAAGGTACAAGATCCCAATGATGAATGTAACTGTATTTTATATCTAAAATGTACCAATAAGCTTAATGGAGTAAAAAAAGAATACAATATTGTATTAACTATAGTCACATGTTGTGCAATAGATCTAACATAACAGAATCTTAATTCAATAAAAGAAAGTGAAAAATTGGACAATTTATTCAGTTTAGGGCTAGATGAAAAATTCCTTCTGAAAAAATTAGCTGTTCTCTTCAACAACTGTCTTCAAAACTTTTTTAGCCTGCTTAAAAATTACATTTCTAAAAGTGCTAACTCTATACAAAATTACAAATTAGCTGAATGGATCCCCAGTAACTATTAGATTCCTTTCCAACACAGATAATACATTCTAGTTGAATGAAAAAATTTTTGACTCAAGTTTCCATAAGACACAGGAGACAAAAGAGACATGAAATTAAAGATACTTACTTGCTACTCCTCTTGAACAGTGACTAAGGTGGTTTTACTAGGTCTGGGGACTTGGCCCACACATTAACAGAAGGCTTATCTCCCGGGTGACACTCTTGCTTTTTGGTTCAGGGAACAGAAATGCCTCAGTAGTTTCTGTATGTCTTTGCATGACAGGATAGCAACAGATAAGACCAGCTATCCTTAGTCTGTTCCCACTGCTGTGCCACGTTGCACGTATTAGCTCATTTTAATCCTCACAAAATTGGAGGATTAGTGAGCTAATACAGTATATTGGTAGGTTTTATATTTGGTAGCATCCATAGATTTCTAAAACCATGTGACTGCAAGTAAGCCATCTTGAAGACACAAGCCTTTTTGTAAAGCAAATGCAGTACGATGTGTATACATTTATGTACAACATATATTATACATGATCATATATGCGATCTTTATATTGGTGGTACATAGATGCATCAGGAAAGAAGAGATCTTCATTTTTTAAAATTTAGGAACGCCACTGTGCAAGAGTTGCGTCCACAAATGTTTAAAATCAAATACTTGCCTAATAATTTAATAGTCATGTGGCCGCCCTGGAAATTTCCTGTCGTTGGCCAGCAGAGACCCGTGATCACAGGTGAGCTCCACCTGGATGTGAATCTCAGCTCCGCGAGATTTGGTGCCGGGGGTTTAATTTCCCTGTGCTGCACGAGAAAGGCTGGCCACAGAGGGTGTACATGGACAAGGCTTTGCCACAACACAAATGTTTGGAGTTGGCCCTGCCCGTAGCTAACGCTCAGGTCAAGCTGGCTGTCACTTCTAAGATGTCTCCAGCTCTGGCGTGACTTCAGACAGTTGTGAAACTCTCGGTAAGGTCGGTCTGCAGTCAGGCCCAGCAGGGACCAGGAGACAGCATCGGGCGCACAGGGCCGGGCAAGCGCGCCAAACACAGCCCGCCGGCCGCCCTGGGGCTGCGAGTCCAGGGAGCCGCCCAGTTCTCCGGGCGAACTTGCGCACTGGGCCTCTCACGCCTGGGTACGAGCTGCCCTGGAGGTTAACCGTTAACTAACGCTGAACCGAGGCCCAAGAGGACAGAAGGTCTCCGAATTGCAGAAAGCACACACCGCAACAGCGGCCACCGGAAACCTAAGGCCAGGCTCTCAGCCCGGCCGGAAGCAACAGGCCCGGCCC
>NW_004624743.1:14253375-14295807 GCF_000247695.1 Heterocephalus glaber | reverse complement strand
ACCAAGGGCCTCGCGCGCTGCGACTGCGCGATCCCGAGCTCCAGCCCCTGGCGGCGCCTCCGCGGAGCGGGGCATAGCGGTCCACGTGGCCGGCGAGTGTCCGCCTCGGTGGTCCTCCCCTCCGATGACCCCGCCTGGTGGTGACAGTCGGCCAGTGGAGCGCCAGCACCCCCACATTGGTAGTCTTAATCCTGTTTGACGTGAGTGGTATCAGTTTATTTTCTAGGTGTTTTTGTTCTCACTACATTTATCCCAAACTTAAATGCACCCAGCGGTCTCCTAGGAGATTTTACCCTATGACATTTTACTTTATAAAAATAATTTCCCCTATGAAAAATTTTACTCTATAAAATACTTTACTCCTTAAATATTTGCAGAAGTTTGTCTTGATGCATGTAAAAATATTTTCCCTATAAAAATATTCACAGGCATTTGTCCCAACACATGTAATCCATGTATGAGGATGTTTATTGCAACAAAAATAGTAGTAGCTAAAGTGATCCTTAACCCAGGGGAGTGATTAAATTAAATGCATCGCAGACATACGAATTTCTTTGTAACTGTGACTGTGTATTCAAAGGACTGATTCCAAGTTGTAGTGAATTTTAAAAGGCACAGCATAGAATATTATGTGTAGTGTGGATTCTGGTAAAAAAGAATTATTTCTTGAGATACAGCTTTATGTATAGAAACTTTATTTCTTAAAGTCAGAAGAAAGCCATGACTCACTTTTCTTCTGACTTTAAGAAACATCAGCATAAGGAGTGGTCGGCGATCCTGGTTTCATACTGGAATCACTAGGAAGTTGCATGTCTGTGTGGGGTGCAGACTGGGTCTCATGACTTTTTAAAACTCAGGTGGCTTTAAGGCATCGCCAAGGTTAAGAGACACTGCATTAGGAGGATAGGACACTTAAAAAGCCACCAGACCTTGCTTGCTTCCATAGCACAAGCATTTTAAAAAAATTTATGGAAGTATAAAGAGAAAAAACTAAAGGAAGCGACAAGAAAAAAAAGTGAAAATAGAAGGAAACAATGGAAACAAAGCTTTTGTACATAGGGAGAGGAGGGCTTGAGGGGGAATGAGATAAAATAAAATTTATTAAAAAAATAAAGACCGCCCCTTATGCCGATGTAATGATCTCAGACTTCAGATATCCCGGGCACCACTTCCGCTTACAGCAGTGTGCCATATAAATGCCGCTTTAGAAATTAGCCTCAATATGTAAAAACTCCAAATAATGAATTGGTCTCCAGTGCTAGTTTCTTCTGCTTTTGTTCTGTTTGGTATGCTTTTAGAGAGATCTGTAATATAGGATAATTTTCTTTTGGTTGTTTCATTGACTAAAATGCAAATGAACAATCTAGTTTTGATATATCTTACCGAAGTGATAATAAGATATATTTTTTGTTTTGTTTTGTTTTGTTTTTGTTGTTGGTACCGGGGATTGAGCTTGAGACCTTGTGCTTGCAAGGCAGGCAGTGGAACCACTGAGCTAAATCCTTGGCCCCAAAAGATATATTTTTATTTCTTATCATTTCCATTATAAATTAGTTGTTCCAAATTATTTCATTGGCACATGGAGGGTGTTAGCAGTAAGTAACTGGTTTGTGTTATGAAAGGACTCAGTAAGATTTGCCAGTTCTTTTTTGTTTGTGTTGTTTTTTGAGATGATCTCACTGTGTAGTTCAGGCTAGCCTTGTAGTCATAGCAGTCCCCCTGCCTCAGCCTCCTGAGTGCTGGGATTATAGGCGTGCACTACCATGCCCAGCTAGTTTTGCCTTTTCCAATGGACAGTCCTGGTTTACTTTGGCATAATCTGGGGATTAAAGAAAGGACACATTTTAGGTCCATCAGCCTTAAATCTGATTTTGAATAAACTCAACCCTTCCGTAGATATACACGTATAGATGCACTAGAAGAATGAGAGGAAAGGAAACTTTCCTTTGTCTCTACCAAAAGTATTCATGTGGTTATCCATGTGATAATCCGAGGTTTGGAAAGCTGTCCTGGAGGACAGTACAACTCCTGACCTCGCTTCCCAGATGCACCGCACAGACTCACCCAGCCATGCACAGGCCTGCACAATAGGCAACAGTAAGAACCCATCGTTGTAAAGTCCATTTGGAAGTCGTTACAGTTCAGACTAGAATCCATGGCTCCGATGCTGTTTTGCTTTTGTGTATGCCTGTGTGCACTGGAACAGTTCTAACCAGCGTGGGCACTGCCACTAGAAAGTTCTGTGTGTGGCCAACCTGCAACACTTTCTACTTCATTTCTAGGAGCCAGTTTACAACTTCTTCCCTTCCTCCTTGTTCTTTCATTCTTGGCTTCCTGGTGTTTATTACTGTATGTGGCCTACTGGTGACACCTAGTGGTACCTGTGGCGTGCACAACCCCAGCCCTTCCTCTGTGGTCCTGTGTCTATCATCATGCATGACTAGGGACAGTTTCACTGTCCCCTCTCACCTTGGTTTTTAAGCCCCCTCCCTTTAGAGAAGTTTACGAATTGCCTTCACAAGTTCTCTGTGTTAGTGAGGGCACCTGTGCACTGCTAGCTTGACGACACGGGGTTTGCAGGGTCTGCACTGATCTGGACCTCCTGCTCCTTCAAACCATTTTTGCTAACATTGATCTCATTATGCCACTGTGGCTCTCTCAGGTCATAAGAAAGTGAGGGTGGCCTTGAATGCCACCTGTATTCTATGATTCCTAAAGCAGTATCTCCACAACCTATATTTGACTTTTCCACCTGGACATTGTGGTAGAAATGACGGTGTTCGCTAAACATCCCGCCTACTTGCAGCCCCACGTACCTGAATTGTGATGGCGGAAGTGGGGTGTGCACTCCTCAACGAAAGCACGATGAGCGACATGCAACGTCTCCAGTGGCCTGTTCTTCAGTCACAAGAATGAACTGCATTCTAGATGATGGAGCTTCTGCCAGCCTGGGTTAGGGAGTGACCACGTGGAACAAAGAACATCAGCTCCTCCCCCTGAACTCCCCAACTTCAACCAAATTGTGAGACAGGTAACTTAAGTGAAAAATAAACGTTTGTTATGTCAAAGCACTAAATTTTGAGGTTACTTATGTTGTATTATAGCATAATTTAACCTGATATCTTACTGAATTTAATTGCATTGTGTTCAGAATTACAATGTTGATTTTCAGTGGAGGGGAGTGTTTGCCGGCTGTGTTCCTAAATGCCAGCCTGAGGCCAACCTTGAAAGCTGACTGTTTAAGGACAGCAGCATCAGGTCAGCTGTGGGACCTCTGACTGCACAAGGGGAATGAGGAAAAGGGAAATGTTAAGGATGACATCCAGGTGTCTTCTGTAAGTCTGAAGGTCAGTGTCACTTTCGAAGATGGAGGAGACAAATATGTGCACATTTATGGGTTCCAAAAAAACTTAGAGTGTCAAATGTGTAATGGGCTTCTGATGGCAGAATCATTGCACACCATTCTGCACTGGGATTGCTGGAGAAAAAGTGGACTCCATGTGACCCCTTGTGAGAGGGGTCCTTTTTCCTTATGATCCAGCTGTGTGAGTCTTTACTATATCACAGTCATATTAGCATGAGAATGATCGTAATATCTCTTGTGTCCTTCCAGTGAATCCCCAAATGTATGGTGGTTTTGGGGAGCCCTGATACTCTCCCTATAACTAGTCCAACAGTGAGTCTCATCAATTCTACTTCTTAAAATGTTTTTCAAATTCCTGTGCTTCCTTCCTTAATTATTGTCACTGACTTGTAGATGTCATTGTCTTTTATCTGTGTTGGACTTTGAGAAGACCCATAATACTTTTCTTTCCTGCTTGAATTTGGAACCAATTGAGGCAGAATAAGATAAAAGCATATGATTTATTTAATTATAAATATCTCGATTAGGGGGAGGTAAATGTGTAGCCAAATGGGCTTGCTAACAGTCTCCTGAATTAAGCTAGTGTATGCAAACAACTATCTTCTCCCTTAGAAGGTTCCTTTTGAGAAATAAACCAAATTATACCCTCTCTTCAGGCACACATCTGGAGAAGGGAGAGAAAGCTGAACTAAGCATACAAGAGGTAAGCAGAGGTTAAAGATGTTAAGAGACTAAAACACATCTTGTTTGCTCCTGATTTTTATCTCTCAGGTAGAACTCTAAGTCCTAGGCATTAAGCAAATAATACACAGCTGTTGATGTGGTTGGTGAATGCCAGGTAGTCCGCATTGTACCTTGGCCATTTGTACCGCACCAAGCCCTAATCCCATGGTCTGGATGGGATAAAGGGGGCAGAAAGACGATGTTAAGGTCCCTTGTTGCTTTTGCTACTATGTGGGTGCCGTAAACTGTTTCTCCTCTGTGACGCCCCTCTGCCATGCAACCCTGCCTTGAAACCAGCCAATTAGGGCCCGAAACCTCTATGAGCCGTGAGCCAAATTAACCTTTCCCCTTTAACTTTGGGCGTTGGGTATTTTATCTCAGCAACAAGAGAAAAGTAACCAAGGCAGCCCCATAATCCATTTTGATTGGGCCTCAGCTCTTCAGTTTCCATCACCTCCCAGTCATGCCATCAGATTATGAATCCTTCAGTGAAGCTGAGGCTCTTGTGACTTCATCACTTCCTGAAATCCCATCAGCTGGCAATCAGGCCTTTATCATGTAGCCTTTAGGAGACATTTTAGGTCCAACCGTAGCAGTTTTTCTTGATAAGAATTGCATGAAATAGAACATATCAGAATTCCTATGTGAAAACTACACTAAGTGGTACAAGGTTATAATCAGTGAATTTGTTAATTTAAACAAGATAATGTTATAGGAAAGATTGAATTATTTTCCTACTCTCTTTGTGCTACTGAGGACTACTGAGTATGTAACTGGAAAAGTCCATGACCGTGTGGGTAGGCAGCACCACCTGGGCATGTTCCAAATTTCATTCTGCGTTCTGAGTCAGGAAGGGAACGATGGAGGGACAAACCTTGTATTTGTGCAGTATGTCCACATCCTCAGAACTCCTCCATACTGTCGTCTGAGGTCACAGTGGTGCTGGGGAAACTACCTCAGGGCAGACTGCTTATCGAAAGTAATTGAAAACAGCCACTGAGGCATGGGACTGGAAGTGCACTATGTCATTAGAATCCCTGATCAATTAAGTACAAGGGCTCCAGATGGAGAGAGCAATGAAGAGATTTTTAATTGATAGAATGAGAAAAACACCTGGAGACACCGAGAAAGTCCACTTTTGCAAATATCTAAACTTGTAAGAAAGCAAAATGATTCAATTGCTTCTGAGACAAATACATAGATGGCTTTTTTCTTACCCCTGAGAATTGTTAAACACAATACCCATATAACTTCTTATGAAAATCGTCCTCCCACCCCAGGTGAGTTTATCATCACAGGTTGTAAACTTGGACTATTTGCCCTGACAGTCAACCCAGGAAAGTTGACTCAATATCTGACCTTCGGTGAGATCTTAGCCTATGTCTTCTTTCTTGGAATACATGTTTGCTTGGCACTGGCTGCAGGAACAGTGAATGATTTATTTCCTAACTTTGGAAGGTAGGTATTATTGTTTGAGTCTAGATGTCCCCTCCAAAGCCTCACGTGGTCATAGGTAGCTTTTTCAGAGATGGCTGAATCTAGAGTGTGTGATTGCTAAACCAGTACACTGATTGGTTTGGCACCAACCTAATCCTGGTAGTCTGGATAAAAGGGGAAGAAAGACACTGTTAAGGTCCCCTTGTTGCGTTTCCTGTCTTCCATGTACAATGAACTGTTTCTCCTCCACAACGTCCCTCTGTCATGTGCCACTCTGTCTTGGAGCCAGCCAATTATGGACTGAAACCTCTACAAACTGTTACCTAAATAACTACCCTCCCCTTTTTTTTTGGTACTGGGGATCGAACTCGGGTCCTTGCACTTGCGCAGCAGGCGGCAAAACCACTGAGCTAAATACCCAGCCCACCTCCCCCTTTTTTTAGTAATACAAAGGGAGGGGGTTCATCTCTCATTTAATGTTACAATATACACAGCAAGTCTGGAATAGATCTTAAAATCTGAACACAGGTATTTAACCTTTTCCATGCTGTTTATGTTTGCAATGTGCAGAAGTCCTATAACCAAACTGGAGTACAGCACACAAAACATAACACAGCATGCCAAAGCATTGGATTTTATGATTTTCTTTATGTAAATATCATAAACCTTCACCTTTCAACTTTGGGAGTCAGGTATTTTGTCTCAGCAACAAGAGAAAGAGTAACTAAGACAGTAGATGAGAGGCCAGCACTGGTTTCTGCTAATGCAGTCAACTTTTTGGCGAGTGAAGTTCATCAGAAAATAGGAGGTGAACAAATAGCATGTCAGAAGTCCTAACGGGGTGACCTGTCATGGGGAGAGACCATCTATGGCTGTGGCTGTTGAAGGGCCCTTACCTCTAACTTCAGGAACCCCACGGTGGAGACACTCAGAATCAGGAGCTGGGAAGGCATTCAATTTTTTTCTTTTTGTACAGCGAAAGCAAATTTTGAGCTTTGAACTTTGATTCTTTGTATTTTAATATGTTTGGACTTTATCTTGTAAGGGGGTTTAATCTCTAAGCCTCAGTTTCTTCTGGACAGCCTTTTACTATCCGGACATGGAGATGTGTTTGGCTTTTGGTTGTTTACCTTGTTTTTAATTGGGCTACTGTCTCATCCTAACAGGGGAAAGTTAAGTATTGCTAGTTGAATCAAAGTCCCTTTGCATGAAAACCAAGGGGCGAGAGATTTGTCTTCCTACCTAACCCTCTGCTGAAGCTGGTATTTCTGCTATGTGTGGTGCACCGAGGAAGGCTCTATTACTTAGTGGGAAGGTCTCTCATCTCGGGTGGGCAACATTGCAAGTCCTGAACCCAATGACTGACTTCACTTGCTCTCATTATGGAATCGCTTAGGTTCCTGCACTTTGACTCCTTAGGATGATTCCCCAGTGTTTCTCCTGTTTGTTCCGCCTGAGGCGTCTTCTGTGGCACACCTCTGACTCTGCTGTTGATGCTTCTGCATCTGGTTTCTCAGGTCCCAGGGAGAAACAATACCTCTGCTCATGCTCTTCTAGACACTGCATTTCTCACGTTATAAATGCTCTGGGATTTGCATGGTAGACTATGAGCTTCTAACAATTTAACTTGCTTTTTAAATACTTTTTTAAACTATTTATCCTTTTATTTTCTCTTCCTTTCTAGCTTTGACTTTTTTCCCTTGATGTTTCAGAATTCCAAGAGACAGGAGATACCAAACAGGAGTCTGGAGGATTTCATTTAAGGTGTATACACCAGCCCAGTGGACTCTGTGTCCAAAAATGGCTGAGCAAACCACAACAGCAAAAGGGTCCCTTATATGCAATCTTTGGCATTTAGCAAGCAAGTTACAGAAACAAGAAACAAAGGCAGTTAGTTATTCCCAAGTCACTTTCTTATCTTAGCCTTGAAGAGAAACAGTGCCCTGTGTTCCTAAGATGTAATAAAACTAGTTCATAGCCTTTAGCTGTGAATTGTATTAGTCACAGGACAGGGTGCTATCTCTTCAAAGGAGGAGATGTGTGGAGATGGACTGCCTCAGCCATCTCTGCCAGCTCGTTTATCACTTGGGAAGGACACAGAGTCGTATTCCTGAGTAAGAGTAGGGTGTCAGGAGTCACCTAGGGTCAGGCAGATTTTCAGAGTAGAGGCTTTTTCTGAATTTCTGCCTCACTGAGTCTTCCTCTGAACCACCCTGTGCAAACAGAATTTTCCTAGGTAGATAATCCCAGCAAGAGATGATCTTCCATTAGATCAACATCTAATCCAGGCCTGAACTTGTGCTGCTGTCGTCCAGCTGGATCTACTTTATTTGTTGTCCTGGTTGCACCTTCCCCGTGTCCCTAACTCAACACCTTTCTCTTGCCTGTTCCCTCTCAACAATAGTTACACCTGCAACAACTGTATTACTTTAGAACTCACCTAAAATCTCCGGGCAATTTATCTTGATTTTCCTTGGCTTCCCCCCATCTGCATCTGTCCAACTTTTTTCTAATCACTTGTCAAATCTACTCCAGTCTTCAAGGTGATGGTTCTAATGAACTAGTCAGGAAAGTGGACTTACAAAGTTTACATGTGACTGCTGGTTGTGTGTGTATGTGTACAAGTGTGCATGTGTGTGCGTGTGTGTTTTGCAGATGGTAGCAGTTCCCAAAGACAAGGTTATTGTAAAGATGGCAGAAGCACCTAAATAGTGTCCACTGATTGGAGAGTTGTTTTGCACACTGATATACTAAAAACTCTGAGAAGTATTGCTCCAAAGAGACCTAGTTGAGAAGAAAAGAATAATTAGAGGATGCAATGAAGAAATATTCAGGAACACCCAAAATATAAGAGATTTTATAAGAGTGGGATTAGTTTCTTTAAAGGCACAACATTGGGGCTAGAGGTATAGTTTAGTGGTAGCTAGCTTGTCTAGCATGTTTGAGGCTGTGGGTTCAATCACCAGCCCATTAAAAAAAAAGCCTACAAGGACCAGGGATTTAGCTCAGTGGCACCACGCCTGCCTCGAAGGTGCAAGGTCCTGGGCTCAATCCCTGGTACTGCACGCCCCCCCCCCCCCAGCCTGCAATATCATTTTTTAAATTTTAGTATTTTAAAATTTGTTTTTAGAATAAAAGAAACTATAGAGACATAGCTATGAAGTGTAATGTGTGAACTGTAATTAGATTTGGGTTCAAAAGTATCACTGCAAGTTATATTGAGAACAAAAGGGAAAATTTGAATATGGACTGTATATGAAAGGATATTAGGGAAAATTATTGTTAATTTTTTTTAAGAGTAGTAATAGTGCTTTGTGGTTATGTGTTATGGCTTCTACCTAGATGTCTCCCCAAAGCCTCATGCATTCACAGGTGGGAATTTGGGGAGTGATTGGATCAAGAATGTGTGATGCTGGTTCATGGGTGTGTGATACAGGATTAGTCCACTGATTGGTTTAGCATAGTTCTGGGTGTGGATGATGGATTTACCAAAGGGGGAAGATCCACCTTGGATGTGGCACCAACCAATAGGCTTGTAGCCTGGGTGGAATAAAAAGGGAAAGAAAAAGGAAGTCTTGTGGCTTCCTGCCTGCCATGCCCTTCTGCCATGCTTTGGAACCAGCTGACTATGGACTGAAACCTCTACAAACTGTGAGCTAAAGTAAACCTTTCTTCCTTTAACTTTTGAGTATCAGGTATTGTGTTGCAGCAACGAGAAAGTAACAGATACTATGTAAGCAGGCCTTGGGAGCCACATGCTCAAGTATTTAGCCGTGAAGTGTAGTGAGACCATGTCTGCAACCGATTTTTAAGTTATTTTCCACCACCACCAATGTATGCATAAAAGTAAATAGAACAAAGTGTTAACAACTCTTAATTTTAATGAGGAATATGTGGGTGTTCTTTTGTATTATTCTTTCAAGTTTTCTGTATATTTTATAATAAAACATTTAGAAAGAAGTCTGTTTAACCTAGTGTTTCAAACATTTGATCATGAAACTTTTTTCCCCTTATTCAAATGGAAGTGTACATATTCATTTATTCATATGGAAGCATGTGCTGCTTCATAGAGTACCCCTGGAACGGGCTTGCCTGGGGTAAGCTCTAAGGAGCTGCATTTCATAATATACAGTAATGATAATCGTACAGTACCTTACACAAAGAAGCCCTGGAAGATGGCACTATCCCAGTCCCTCTGGCCTTCCGGCTATGAGTAACAGTAGAGCTACAGTAAAAACTGCTTACAGCCTCAAGGTGAAATGGTTAAGATACTATTTTATACATGTATTTTAACTCAATTTTTAGTAAGAGATGAATTTAAGACCTGGGAAACTTAACCCCAGGGGTGCCTTCATTTTAGGAATGAGATAATAAGGGGAACCCCATAGCTCCTCAGAGTTATTTGGATACCTTTAAAGAAAACAGTAACTAATTAAACAATAAAGAACTTTCCTGTCTCACATAATGAGAAGACCTGAGGTTAGCTGGCTCAAACTTTGCTTAATTAGCTACTCAGTTACCATGTGAATTTCAGTTCCTTTCACTTTTCCTCTCTTCTAGCATCAAGGAGTTGGCCTCATGGCTACTTCCCGTCTGCATAGCAGGATGGCTGACAGGTCTTTTAAGTTATCTCCAGAAACTAGAATACCTAGAAAAAGAAGAGAAATGATCTCTCCTGGTATCTCCTATATAAGGTTAGGAAGCCTTTGCTACAGTCCCCCAAAGACCTTACCTCTAGTTTCATTGTCCAGAACCAATTAACTAGGAGGGGAAATGGATTTGCAAGGTCGTATTACTTTTCTATTGCCAATAATAGTACCACAGATTGGGTAAGTTTTCATAAAAAAAGATTTATTTTGGCTCAAAGTTCTGGAGGTTAAAGATCAAGCAGCCACATCTAGTGGTGGCCTTCTTGCTGACAGTCTTGAGGCGGTGCAGGGCATTGTGCGGCAGGAGACAGGAAGTACATCAGTGTGTGTATGTCTCTGTGGTCTCTCTTTTCCTTCTTGTAAAGTCACCAGGTTTAATCATGAAGGTTGTACCCTGATGACTTTCCCCAGTTCTACAAGGCACCACCTCCACATACTCCACATAAATTTCCAGCCTTTTAATACCTTGTGATGGGGATTTATAGGATTTGTTCCCTGCCTGTAATATGGGCAAGTTTGTGACATTTGGACCAAAGAATAGAAGTGATGCTGTGTGACTTCTGAGGCAAGGTGATACAAAGGCATATGGCTTCCATCTTGTTCACTACTTGCTCTCTGGAACCTGAGCTGCATTCTGAGAAGTTTGCTCCCCCAAGGCCACATGGGAGGCCACATGTAAGTGTTTTGGTCAATAATTCCCCTGAGCCCAACTTCTGACTATCCCACTGTAGGTGCTGGGCAGATAAATGAATAGGATCCTGGTTGATTTCAGCCCGCAACCATTGCATCTAAAAGTTGAGAAGGTTAGAGAAACCTCTGCTTAGGCCCCAGTGTCACAGAACAGAGATTAAGCCAGCCTGCTGTATTCTGTCTGAACTCCTGCTGCACAGAGACTACAAACACGATAACAGCATGGTTATTTTATGCCCCCAAATTCAGGGGTACTTTGTCACACAGTGGCAAATAACTGGAATGTTTTGAGCCTGAATAAAACTAGAGTTTTGCTAGCAGGACAGGAGAGTAATGGAGGTTAATGTGGGCAACCAGGGCCTGCTACATTTCTGACAATTGTTCCTGTACTGATGTCTCTGGACCTGTGCTTTCTCTAATATTATCAACTTCTAGATGAAAAAGAAAGCAGGTGTCTCCTGAGGTTAAATGACTTCCTGTGGGGCAATTACAGGACATACACTGCAGGCTTCAGTTGGCTATAGCCACATCCCAAACTCCAGATCACTCTTCAGGCCTCTGCCAAGTATCATATTCTGTGGCCTTGCATCCACCTAAATCCATACCAGCCCTCCCTACAAACACAGAGAGCCCCTGGAACAGAAAACCAAAGAGTAAAACTATCCTTGGCTAATTTAATACAACCTCAGAATATTTGAAGTAAAGGTTCATCTGTTATAACAAAGAGACCCACACAATGACGGGGTTTAATGAAGATAGAAATGTGTTTCTCACATGATTTCTGGCCAGTCTTTGGGCTGTCTTTGCCCCCCACAATCCTGACGGAATCAGATTGCTTTCATGTTGGTGCAGCTGTTTGGACCTCAGCAATTCATCTTTCCCCAATTCCTTAATTGGAGATGATTATGATATGTACTTCTCAGGTTATATCAAGATTAATAATGCCAATTTTTTTATAAAGTTGCATTATTGTGGGTATATAATACCCATGTTTATTCTTCATAATATTTCTATTGATGAATTCTTAATTTTAATTTTGAGTTTTATTAGTTAAACAATGAGTACTTAACAGCAAAAAATATCCAAAAAATAAAGTATTGAATTTTAATATTTATTGAGTGTTTATAAAAAGCATCAAAATTTTCAACATTGACTGTTTTTTGTTGTACAAAGTCTAAAATATAACAACAGAAATAAATTCCTATATGAACTACAAGGAAAATACAAATAGAACTTTGCAAAAAGTAATCTTTAATTAGCACACCTAAGGCTTCTTCACACATGACAACAGCACACTCTATACACATATATCACTTACATTTACAGCACATTGTTTTGCTTTCCTGGCCTTTTTGTAGGAAATACTTGACATCTCACTGGTCTTGCTGTTTTGTCAGGAGGTTCTTATTATATTATACAATGTGTAGTTAATAGGAACATAAAATATCAACAAAATAAAGTATTAAATTCTTAATATGTATTGTGTGTTTAGAATAAACATCAACATTTTCACATCAGGTGTGTACTTGCTTACAAAGCCTAAAAGATAGCATCAGAATTAAATTCCTGTGTGAACTACAATGAAGAAACCAATAGAACTCTACAATAAAAATAATCTTTGCTTCAATTGCCATACCCAACACAGTCTTCACACATGACAACTGCATGTGTCCATGCATATGTCTCACACTGACAGCACATGTGGTTAGCTTTTCACCTCTCTTGTCTTCCTCTTTTCTCAGGAGTTTCTTACTATATTGTACAATGTGCACTTAGCAGGAGAATAAGATATCAATAAAATAAAATATCAAAATGTAATGAGTGCTTAGAATAGATGTCAACATTTTTACATCAGCTGTTTACTTGCCTATAAAACCTAAAATATAAAAAACCCCTAAAATGTGACATCAGAAATAAAAACATATGTGACCTACAATGTGAATACAAACAAAAGTCTACCACAGAAATAATCTTTGCTTCAATTGTTACACTGAAGGCAGTATTCACATATGAAAGCTGCATGTTCTATACACAAATATCATTTTTTTAATAGGGCACAATTGACATCTTTTTGGCTTTCCTATTGTTATAGTAGGTCTTTTTGATGCTGCACCTGCCTGTTCACCTGTCAGTTCACTAGTGTGCTCCACAATTTTTTGTGTAGTTTCCTGGGCAGAAACATTTTGTTTTTTCTTTGCTGTAAATGATCTCTTATGAGTTCCAGTCCCAATCCTCTAAGAAAATTTCTCTGGTATCTTGCACTGATTATTTTCTTTGTAAACTATCAAACTATTTATGCCACACATAGTTTGGATCAAGTAAAACACAACCATAGGTCAATGCTTTGTGTTTCAAGTAACACCATAGTTGCTGCATAACTCATTTTTCTTTTCAATGTTGTATCTTTTGAAATCCAGAAATTGTATTGCAATTCTGTTTTGCAATTGCAACATTTCATTTGGAATTTTTACTTTGTTCCTACATATAGTTCCTATGCTGGTCAACTTGTGCTCTATTAGTAAATGTAATATTGATTGGAAACTGGTTAACCAGTTGTTGAATATCATATTTCAATTAGTTTGGGAGATGGGTGCAACAAGTCTGTTCACAGCATCATTTAGTTTATTACTATACAAATAAGGACCTGGTGGCTGAGTTCCAGGATAAATTTCTAAATTGAAAGCATAGTATGTCTTTGCATGTAAAAGGTATAAATTTTTATGCCATATTTTGAAGGGTTTTTTTTTTTTTTTGGCGTATACTGCCTGAAGCTACAGGAACCATGAAATGCTGCAAGATGCTCATCAATAGTCATGTACTCAGATGGTGTGTAAATTGTTTGACATTTACCCACAAATCTCTCAAACAATGAGTTGATAGTAGTCAGATTATCAGTTCTTTTTCTTTCTTGAATGGTGGTTAAGTCATCAAACCTCAGGCAATTTTGAAGGAAACCCAATCTCCTCAGTGTCATCATTATTCTACAAACTTCAAGCCCATGCCTATCACTTTTCCATAAATCTTTTACATTCCTGTGATTACCATGAGAAAGCCCTGCTAAGTATAGCAGACCTGTGAATGTTCAGCTAGTAAGGTGTCATAAATACATTTTTGAGTATAGCTATTGGTGCATACAGAATGCTTTACTTGCATTTCAACGTTTATGTATTTCACAGCATCTTGTAGCATTTTGTCTGTTACAAACAATTTCCAACATTGAATATGAGTGCTGGCATTCCATCCAATAGGTTTCACCCCTGTCAAGATTCTCACTATATTTTTGGACCTAGTTCTAACATTGGATTGTTCATTTGGTTGTGTGACCATTTTTTGCCATTTCAACTAGTCAAATATGTGTTCACATAGCTATTTTCTTTGTTCTCTGAATCAAGGAGGTCTGCATTCTCTGTGTCTGTATTCCTTAATTCTTGCTCCATTTCACTGTTGCAGGAATTTTGGCTCACATGGCCAGCATCAAAGTTATTATCATCTTCATCATCTATGGATGAGTAATCTGATGATTCACCTTCAACCTCTTCTAAAACTTTCAAATCTGGTTTTTGATGTGCCATTGTACTGAATTGGGCTATTTCTACCAAAAAAGTTATGTGAAAACTTTTTAAAAAACAAATCCTAAATGCACAAAAATTTAGCAATGAACATTTCATGGGTAAAACTCACCTGTTGCCACTTTGGAGCGCCTCCACACATTTTGCTGTTTGTCTGCCAAGTGGGTGAATGCACGCATGGGTTTTTGCTTTCCTCAGGTGTAGCTACTATGAGTCACACACCCACATTCCATTATAATAAAACACATGTTACCCAGCAGAAGAGTAGTGTGGGTGTATTTTACCCCCTGTGATGTTTACCTGATAAACATACACAAAGCCTGTTAGCTGGATCATTACGTGGGTAAAGATCCTGGCTTGACACTTTTGTGCACATGCACACACCTTGTTGTTCATTGTACCAAGTGGGTAAACACAAAGATTGCTTCCTGTATTCTCCAGGTGCAGCTAATGAGATTCACAGCTGGTTATTATGTTAAAGTACAAATTTACAGTAGAAAAGTATGGGATAGGTCATTGTAACCCAATGTTATCCCCTGTGGATTTTAAATATGCTAATGTTTCTGAAGTGATATGCACAGTGCCTGTTTCATAGAAATCATTTAATAAATTTTAGCTATTTTTGATTATATTAAAACACAACTCTTGCCACATTAAAAATTTATTTTTATTTTTATTTTTTGGTACTGGGGATTGAACTCAGGACCTTGTGCTTGCAAGGCAGGTGAAGCACCACTGAGCTAAATCCCCGGACCTGCCACATTAAAATTTTAAAGTTTGTCTGAGCAGTGATTCATAAATGGGGCAGCTTCAAACTGGAAATATTACAGGGATCTGCTAAAGGGGCAGAGCTAAAGGGAAAGTTTTCATAGGGTGAATGTGGAAGCAGAGCAAGAAAATTAACTGGTAAACTGTTAATAAACTGCCTTATTTGGACTATCCTGTGTAGAATATCAGGTATATACAACATATCTAATGTCTAGTTGGCCTGTTGTAATTGGCTGAGTTTAATTTATGTCAATGCTGAGTTAGGTTTCAGTTTACTTAAGTAGGAACCTGGAGGATCAGAGCCACATTAGTCTAATAGCCTCCAATTTCATTATTCTAGCAGTTATCATTATGGATCCCATTGTTCAGCTTATGGGTATATTGTAAGGCAGGCAATAATGAAACAATAGCATTATAAATCAATAGCACTTTCACCACTTGGAAAAGGAATGTCTTAGTCATTTTCTTGTCACTGAGACACAATACCCAGCACCTACAACTTAAGAGGGGAGAGGGGTTTTTTTTTTTTTTGGCTCATGTTTTCAGTTCATAGTCCATTAGCTCCAAGGAAGGACAGCATGGCAGAGGGGTATGGCAGTGGAAAAACTACTCACCTCATGGAGTCCAGGAAGCAGAGAGTAGGGAGGAGACAGGGACAGAGATAAACCCTACCAGGTTATGCCTCCAGTGACCCACCTCTACCACCCAGGCCCCACCTCCTAACTACAAGTTAGCTACAGCACCCCCGTAATCCATTCACCTTCCAGAAGCCCTGCCTATGAGTGCATGAGGTTCTTGGTGGAACATCTAGATATAAACCATAGCAAAGGGTCATAGTTGGGGTATGACTCTATCCCCTGAATTTGACCTTGTCCTGGGCATACTCTCATTTCAATATTGGTATGAAATCTCATCAAATTACATGATAAGCATTTACATGTTCCAATTTGCCATGTCATTGGAGACTACAAGGCAGGTATTCTGAAATCTGAGTTTTCCAGCCCCCATTTTTGTGCACCAAATGCCATTTTATCACTGTATTATTCAGTTTTGCTTTATTATGAAATGAACCACCCCAATATTTAAGCTTCAAAATGGCATAATTTATTATTTCTCACAGTTCTGCGGTTGGGTAGGCAGTTCTACTGACTTCCCCTTAGATTACTTTTGTGGGTGCATTTAACTGGAGGATCAGCTAGTGGTAGTATCCAGATGCAGTAATAGTGTGGCTGGGCTTTTCTTTCCTCATACTGTATTTTATTTTGGACTTCTTTGCAGCATGACAATTTCAGGGTAGCATTTTTGATAAAGCAAGCTGCCACGTATGAATGTTCGTCAACTATTCATCAGTGTTCCAATATCTGCTCATGTCCTCTTGGCCAAACCAAATCATATGACCAAATCCAAGTCCATGTGAGAAAAGATCACACAAGGGTGGATGTCAGGAGAAGTGATTCATTGGTGGCTTCTGCTGTAATAATGTATGTCATTACAGTTTGTCATTGTCACTTCATGATCTGGCCATGTATAAGAACTATTATTATTCCTAAATTTCTACCCAAAAGCTAAGTTTTAAATAGAATGCATGTCTGTGATGAGCAGTAGCTATCTATGTGTAGGCTAAAGTGCATATAATTCTTTGCATACAATAGCTTTTTACTATGTTCCAAGTTAACTGATTACCAATGGAAAGAGTTTGCACATAATGTCCTCTAACATTAATAATTGTAGGTTGATGTTTTTCAATAAAATGCTTACTATAGAAACTACAGTTTTTTGGGGGTTTTTTGGTACCAGGGATCAAACTCGGGTCCTTGTGCTTGCGAGGCAGGTGGCAGAACCACTGAGCTAAATCCCCAGCCCACAGAAACTACAGTTCTTGAAAGGATATATTTTTTTAGATACAGGAGATACAACTTTGATTTCCTTTAGTTTACCCTACTGTGGCCAATACTGTGTCTAATACAGTCCCTCATTAGAACTTGGCTGATAGACTACATAAAAGTACACTTGGAATCTTAATATTTCTTTAATAGAGAATGTAAGTTATTGTGCAATAGGCTAAAATTGAAATTTTTTTTTTGTACCAGGGATCGAACTTGGGACCTTGTGTTGTGCTTGCGAGGCAGGCGGTGGAACCACTGAGCTAAATCCCCGGTCCCTAGGATAAAATTGAATTTACTTTTTCTTGCCAAGCTTTTACCTCTGTTAGAGACTGATTGCTGCTACAAATAACAAAAAATTCAACTCAATTGCTTTAAGCAATAAGAAAGTGTATTAGTTTAATCACCAGGACATCGAATAGCTTGGTTTCAGTAGTGTTTGGTCTGGAAGCTCATTCATTTCAGATGAATAGATGAAATCTTACTCATTTGTATGCTCTGCCATGTCCGTAGTGATGGCTTCATCTGTGACTGCCTCCCCTCATGGATAGAAGTGACTGCTAGTGGCTGTTAGGGCCACATCCTCCCTCATTTACTTTCAGTGTAAGAGACAAAGAGCCTGCTCACTCCCATGGCTTTCCAGGACGAGTTAAGAGCTTTCTTCCTAGATACCATCTCCATAACCATCAGTAATAGGCATCATTGAACCTCAACTCTTGATCACTTTGATTGAATTGCATAATCATTCCTGAGTAAGACATTGTCACAAGGGGGATGGGATCACTTCAGTGCACTTAGACAATGCCTAGTCTTGAAGTGGGAGAAGGATCAGCATTGAGGTTCTCTCAGAGCACCTGACTGATCCTAAAGGACATAGACATCTCAACAGACTCTGAAAACTATAGAAAGGGGATGTGGATGCTAAGAAGGTAATCAATGATGCGTATTACACCTCCTGTAAGATCCAACTCCCACTATTAAGTGCCACTATTGGTGCATTAATTTTCCACAATGACCCCCAAAGTCCCTTGCTTCCTCTCATGTGATATTGTTCAATTGGGATTTTACTCTTCGACCCAGGGTTGGACAATAACAATAGCTATCATGCACTGAGGGAATCAAAAGAGATGAGCTGGACTTCCGGGAAGATGGTGGAGTGGTAAGCAGCCACAAGTCAGCCTCTCCAAGATACGGAATCCAGACTCTGGAAGGTAGCAACTTGGGAAAGAGGAGAAGGAGGGAAGTGGATCTCTAGAACCCAGTAGGGATCTGAAGGGAAAATTAGACTTCATAGAGAGATTGGAGAGACAGAAAAAGGAAGGAGAGATCTGCACCTCCTCCTCTGCTCCTTGCTTATGGTATGAGAGAGGAGGATTGAATCTACAGAGACACAGTGAAAGTGGGTGACTCCAGAGGCCTCCAGGGAGAAATGCACCAGTGGAACAGAGCAGTGGATGGTGTGTGCTACAGTAGCTAGTGAGTGACTCCAGTCCAAGCGACAGTGGTGTCCCCTGGAGACAGTGCTTCATTTGATGCCATTTTTGGGAGAGGCCAACTGAGCACAGGACTCAGAGCAGCTGTGGATTGGCTTCTTCTCAGGGCTCCCAGTGTTAAATACCCACAGTTACTGGATGAGGGACAACCATGGGTGACATCCTGGGTCAGGGAGCCATGGTCAGGCCAGCGGGAGACACCTGGAGAGTTAAAAGCTAAATGGCTCAACTCCAACTCCATGACCAGAGGCCAGGATCAGCCTGAACTTCTGTGGATTTGAAAGTACCGGAACCAGCACCCCAACCTAATCCTACTGCAGGCTTCCTGGGATCCTCCAGCATGGATCTGGGCTCTGACTTCTTCTTGGTCTACCAACAAGAGCAGAGCCACACCCTGTACTGGACACTATCATAAAACTGCAGACCCCAGAAGGCAATCACAGGCTTGAAATCACAGGGAAATTTCTTTTTCATCACTTGTGGGCTTTTAAAATTGTTTTTGTTTTTTCATGAGTGAAAACACTTTGGTTTTTTTTTTTTATTTTGCTTTGTTTTTGTTTCTTCTTTCTTTCTTTCCTTCCTGTTTTCACCAGTTTCCCAAAGCTCAGATAATTTCTTTTGTCCTTCAACCTAGCTTTTAATCTCTTTCTCTTCTTTTATTTTCCTATGTTTTTCTCTTATCACTTTTAAATTTTCTTCCCTTAAAGTAAAATTGCTCTACTGAGTGGATATTTACTGTATATAATTTTCCGATTTGTCTTGGATTTTGTTATATAACTATAAATCTTGTTACCTATGGTTAAAGATGACAAATTAATAGTTATCACAGCTTGTCATTTTCCAGTCTGTGCTTGATGCTATTGTTATTACTGATTGTACTAGTTTAGTTGATCTTCCTTGTATGCCAATACCTAGATTGTCTGGGAATCATAAATAGCACTATAGTTCAGTACCAAAGAACTTCATGCTAGACCAAATAGGCCAAATAGGCCTTTCATCCATAAGAAATTGAAGAGGCAGGATCCTGGGACAGACTCAAAAGCTAAAAGCCAGCTATGCCTAGAAGACATCTCTGAAAAGCAGTCATTTCCTAAAGAGATCTTAATACTAGTAATAAAGCTACCTACCACAAGCAATTTACAAGCTTCAGTTCAGAAAACAAATGAACAAACAATAACATCAAAACAGAAAATTAGAAAATATGAAAGCAACATGCAACCCATAACCCCCAACCCAACCCAGGCAAATCGGGGACACTGAGGTGGAAGAAATCAAAAGCCACTGAGCTGAGTTTTATGAAATGGTAGTAGTGGAAGTAACAAAACACATCAACAAGTCTCTTGATATAAACAAAACATAATTAAAAATATGATGGCCATAATGAAACGATTAATGAATCTAGACTAGATACACATTAACAAAAAATAGAGCTTAAGAAAGACATGGAAACCATGAATGCCCAACATAGAAAAGAACTAGATTCTATAAAACAGATTCAAATGAAATCCAGGAGATTAAAATTTCTACTAAAAGTATACACAGCAAAGTCAACCATTGTGAAGATAGAATATCATATCTAGAAGACGAGGTTGTGCTTGATGATCATCAAATGAAAGACCTCTTAAAAATACAAAGGACCCCCCCACACACACACACAAATCCAGAAGCTGCTAGACAATGCAAAGAAAAGTAATACATGATTAATTGGAATCAATGAAGAATCAGAAGCTAGAACAAAGGGCATAAAAATCCTGTTCACTGAAGTAATAGCAGAAAACTTTCTAAGCATAGAAAAAGAATTTGACATATAGATAAGTGAGGCATATAGAACTCCAAGTACTGATGATCAGAAAAAATCTATACCAAGGCATATAATAGTCAATATTCCAGAAATTTAACACAAGAACAGAATACTAATAGCTGTTAGAGTCATTCCAGCACTTGGGAGGCTGAGGCAGGAGGATTTCCATGAGTTTGAGGCCAGCCTGGGCTACACAGTAAGTTCAAGGCTAGCCTGGGCTACGTAGCAAGACTCTGTCTCAAAAACAAAAAAATAGGGGCCAAGGATTTAGCTCAGTGGTTCTGCTGCCTGCCTCGCAAGTGCAAGGTCCTGAGTTAGATCCCCGGTACAAAACAAACAAACAACAAACAAAATAAAAGCTGTTAGAGACAAGAAACAAATCACCTATAAAAGAAAACCCATCAGAATCACAGCAGACTTCTCAACTGAAACTCTTAAGTCAGAGAAAGACTTGTCAACTAAAACCCTTAAGTTAAGGAGTGAAGTATTTCAAGCCCTGAAAGAAAACAACCTCCAACCCAGACTGATGTACCTTGTAAGGTTATCTTTCAAAATTGATGGAGAAATAAGACACTTCCATGATAAAGAACTCCTGAAGAAATTTCATGACTACCAAACCAGCCCTGCAAAATGTTCTGCAGAATATTCTAGAAAAAGACAAGGAAGACAACAATTCTATGAATCCCAATAGAATGAATCCACAAGGCAAGGCAAGCGATTAAACAGAAGGGAAAGAAAAGGAACCAACAACAGGAAAATAATATGTCAAGGATAAGTCAGTACATATCAGTTATAACCGTCAATGTAAATGGTCTCAATTTACCAGTCAAAAGAAATAAACCTAGACTCCTCCACCCCAATCAAGTATTTTATGTACATTAATCCTGTGAAAGAGATAGTATAACCTCATTTTATCAATGAGATAAGATATAAAAATATTCAGTAGGTGCAAGGATATAGCTCAGTGTTAGAGCTCTTATCTCCCATGCACTAGGGCCCTGTGTCTTAGTTACTTTTTTTCTGTTGCTGAGACAAAACACCCGACACCCACAAATGAAGGGAGGAAAAGTTCATTTGGCTTATAGTTCGTAGAGATTTCAGTCCATAGTTGGCTGGCTCCAAGGTAGCATGGCACACGGTAGAGGAGCATCGCAGAAGAGAAATAGTTCATTATAGGCAAAGACAGCAAAAGCAACAAGGGATTTTAACAGCATATGCCCCTTTTATTTTATCCAGATTACTTAGGTGGGATAGCACTCACACCCTTAGTCCTAGTGCCCTTGAGCCTAGCATTACACTGTGAATCTATTCCAGTGTTACACCCTCTAGATCCAGTCGCCTCTGAAGAAGCCCCACCTATGACTGCATGAGGCTTTGTGTGTGTGTGTGTGTGTGTGTGTGTGTGTGGGTAGGGATCCAGACACAAGCCATAACACCCTGGGTTCGATTCTTGGCACCAAAATTAAAACAAAACAGCTATCCTACCCATTGTCACACCACTACCTAGTGTAAGGGTGAAAGCCAATTTTGGGGTCTTTGTATTCTGAATAGACTGAATACTGTGTTCTTTCCATTATATTACACTGCCCCCAAACAGAAAAATATTTATGTATTTTAACCAGATCGTTTATCTGTATAATTTTTCCTTGTGATCAAGTCAGAGTATTTTTTAGGATGAAAGGGTAAATTCTTCAAATTTTCCAACTTCATCCATATTTCCTAGGAAGTGACTGAGAACAACTATTTTAAATCTATCTTCTCTTCTGCAAATGAGCCAGATTATTCTATTTTTAGCATATGATTTATGGCCAGTCACTATTTGTGGTTTACTTAGTTATACTCCTAGCTGTTTTCTACATACTTTGTGTTTCAAATTACATCATAGGTTATGATTTCTTATTTTAGCTCTATGTTACTGTGTGGCTGATTATTATTATTTTTTTAAGGTGTAGAATTAAAGTTTTATTAAAGTAAAGATTGCCACATTGCTTCCCTCTGGACTCTGGTAGTGGAGTTCACGTCTTCATCTGTGTAAACAGTGTCCCTTGGGCTCCTGCAATTCCACCTATGTGCATGGCTTGGTTAAAATCCAACAGTAGGGGAGGAGAATGGCATTTCTTTATTTCATGGGATCAATTTGATTGTTTCTAAACTACAACTCTTTATATCTGCTTTCTTCTCTGCCCATTTCCTGTTTGTGTGGTACCTTAAGGCGGCAATTTCAAGGTCAGTCTGCTTATTTACCTTTAGCTGTTGATGTAAACAGTGTGTCCTACTCTACCAGGAGTCTAAATCTAAATAGGAAATAGTCTCCTAAATCTATAGGATGTCTAGGGGAATGTAGATTTCTGGGGTCAACACCAGCAGGGTAGTCATTCTAAAAGATGTTTCAACTTTAACCTGCAAATGCCTTAAGGATGGCAACCAAGTCACTGAAATCTACCTTTATGTTTTGCATTTAGCTAAAATTAGAAGTACCTTATATGTAAAAGCCTTTCAGCATGAATTGGGCTTAACTAAACCTCCAAAATCCAGGAACAATCAGTTTAATAGGATTTCATATCAGTTTCTTGAGTTGCTGGTCTGTATTTCCAACCCATCTATAGAATTCTCAAAATTTCTAGCTGGCAATCAGCTGAAAATCCCTATTAGATTGTAAAAATCAGTCTTGAATAATTTCACGATTATTTACAGGTTTTACTCTTGCCTTTCCAGAGATCATTCCCTCTTCCTTTCTTTCCTAGTGAGCCTCAGTTTTTCACTTCCCATGCCACCCTCAGCCTCAGATCCACCATCATGATGGCCCCAGTCCCTTGCAATGGGATGTTTACACACGGACTTACAACACGGTTCTGCTAGTGAGTCGTGGGGGAGAGTCTGGAGGCAGCTTCTAAGAAGTGTTTCTCCACCCTTATGCAGAGGGAAAGGAGGAGAAGATTGTCTTTTTCTGGACACTGCTGTGTTGGAATGTGATTCTTGTAACTGCAGTCGTTTTGTGACCTCAAGGGGAACTGGAAATTGGCCTGTGTCAGGTTCACTGCTTAGGATAGCAGAGTGGAAAGAAGATATGAGTTGCGGCTTAGAATTCTTCAGAGAATACCTAAGATGTGGGATGGGTGGGGGGGCTGAGAGAGGTTTTTCTATGAGAATTAGCTCATATGATTATGGAGGCTGGGAAGCCACCATAGGCTGTGAAATCTGGAGAAGAGGGAGAGTGTGGTGTAATTCAGCCCAAGTGGAAAGGCCTGAGGTCCAGGACTGTGTCTGGGATGCTACTGTTATCAGATGGGGTAGCGACCAGGGGTGTTTTCCAGACTCTTATTTATCCCCATCAATGAATTGGTCAGGACAATTGGTGGATTTGAAAGATCACTGTTTATTTTTGCACAGAAATAAGAAAAAGAAAAGGAGATGAAGCACAAAAGAAGTGCTCAGGAAGAAAAGGGTGCTTTGAAAAAAGAAAGAGGGTGCGCATCGAGGGTCTCTGTTGCTTGTGGCCCTGTGTGACTGGAAGATAGAGCGAGAAGCCTAGTCTGCAGTAGCCTGGACCCCCACCCCCTCCCCTGAGAGGTCTGGCTGCTCCTGCGACCAGGAGCCTCCTTCCTCGCCACCCTGAGCACGTCCCAGTGCCTCAGTGGCCTGGGCCCCTGAAAACAGTTGCCGAGGCACAGGTTGTCGGGCTTCCACGTGCCAGGTGATGGGTACTGGGGTGCCCTGGGGGACCCCTGGCTCCACTCAGGGCGCCAAAAATGCTGAGTGGTAAGGAGCAGGCATGGCTCGGAAGCGAGGGCCAGTTCTGTGTCTGAGCTGTGTTCCCTGGCAGCTGGAGATGGACGCCTGCGATCACCGCGTCCAGCAAGTTTTCTGTGTTGATCCATGCCAATGCGCAATACCGACATGTCTGTGTCTACTGATGGTGCTGAGCACCCCACGGATTCCTGCTTCAGAACAAGAGACCCTGCTTAGACCAAAGCCATTGCTTTTGAAGTTGTTAAAGTCTGTTGGTGCACAAAAAGACACTTAACTATGAAAGAGGTCATATTTTCTCTTGGCCAGTATATTATGACTGAACGATTATATGATGAGAAACAACAACATACTGTATATTGTTCAAATGATCTTCTAGGAGATTTGTTTGGAGTACCAAGCTTCTCTGTGAAAGAGCAGAGGAAAATATTTACAATGATCTACAGAAACTTGACAGTAGTCAATCAGCAGGAACCATCAGACGCTGGCACAGCTGTGTGTGAGAGCAGGTGTCACCTTGAAGATGAGAGTGAACAAAAGGACCCTGGGCAAGAGCTACAAGAACAAAACCTTCATCTTCAGATTTGGTTTCTAGGCCATCTACTTCATCTAGAGGGAGAGCAATTAGTGAGACAGAAGAAAATTCAGATGAATTGTCTGGTGAATGACAAAGAAAATGCCACAAGTCAGACAGTATTTCTCTTTCCTTTGATGAAAGCCTAGCTTTGTGTGTAATTACTTGTGAAAGAAGTAATAGCAGTGAATCGACAGAGACTCCATCAAATCTGGATCTGGATGATGGTGTAAGTGAACATTCAGGTGATTGGTTGGATCAGGATTCAGTTTCACATCAATTCAGTGTAGAATTTGAAGTTGAATCTCTTGACTCAGAAGATTATAGTCTTAGTGAAGAAGGACAAGACCTCTCAGATGAAGATGATGAGGTATATTGAGTTACTGTGTATCAGGCAGGGGAAAGTGATACAGATTCATTTGGAAAAGATCCTGAAATTTCCTTAGCTGACTATTGGAAGTGTGCTTCATGCAATGAAATGAATCCTCCCCTTCCATCGGATTGCAACAGATATTGGGCCCTTCGTGATAATTGGCTTTCTGAAGATAAAGGGAAAGGTAAGAGGGAACTCCCTGAGAAAGCGAAATTAGAAAACTGAACACAGGCAGACGAGGGCTTGGATGTGCCTGATGGTAAAAAAAAAAATCTGCAGCAAATGATTCCAGAGAGTCATGTATTGATGAAGATAATGATAGAGTCACACAAGCCTCCCAGTCCCAAGAAATTGAGGACTAGTCTAAGGCATCAACTTCCGGTTGCATTATTAATAGCAGCCAGGAAGATGTTAAAGAGTTGGAGCAGGAAGAAACACAAGAGAAAGAAGAAAATGTGGAATCTAGTTTTCCCCTTAATGCCATTGAACCTTGTGTGATTTGCCAAGGTCGACCTAAAAATGGTTGCATTATTCATGGCAAAACAGGACATCTTATGTCATGTTTCACACGTGCAAAGAAGCTAAAGAAAAGAAATAACACCTGCCCAGTATGCAGACAACCAATTCAAATGATTGTGCTAACTTATTTCAATTAGCTGACATATCCACAAAAGTCTATTTTAAATTTCTAACTATATAAGCCTAAAAATTTAAACAACATAGATTTTATGAACATATATCAAAGCAAGAAATATAAGTAGGACATTTAAATGTAACTTATTTAGTACCTTTTGTGTAAACAGGAAGAAAAGTATGTGGAAAGAGTTAATATTTAAAATGTAAATACTCCGAACCACCAATCCTGAGTTTCTGTCCCCTGTCAGAAGTTCTTAGATTTGGTGCTATGTTATGTAGGTAAAAATGTGCCACTTATAATTAATAACCTTCAGTGAAAATAACCAGAATTAGTAATGATGACAATTGAGATTATAAATGATAACATAGGTAATGTTATTCAACATTCAGCTCTGCACAGTGGGTCTCATTTTGTATGCTTATGGATTACTAATGTAGTCTTGATTGTCTAAATTTTTAGGTTTAGCATACGTATATTATTGATTTACAAATAAATGGTTTATTGAATGTTAAATAAAAAAATAAAAAGAGAGAGTGAGAAGGGGCATCCTGCAAGCAGAAGGGACCGCTGCAAGAACAAGAGGGCAAGGGCAGCAATGTCAATTGTTGCTGCCCTTTTATGTCTTCTTTGACAGTTGATCTGGGCGGTCCCACTGCATCTGTCAGCTGCCAGGTTCAGCATGTTCTTCTACCAGAAAATGGCAGGGCTGGGCCTGACCCTGTGTCAGGCTCGGGTGCTGCTGTTCCGTGGCTGTGTTTATGTCTCCTCAACTGGTAGGTTGTGCCCTAGCTTCCTACTATACTACTAGAGTAAGTGCTAGGGTCTGAAGGCCCAAACACAGGAACTCCCCTGTTTGAGGGCGAGGGGAGATGGATGGTCCCTGCTCAAGAAGAAGTAGTGAATTGGCCCTTCTCTGCCTTTTTCTTCTACTTGAGTAGGACCTCAAATGGATGATGTCTGCCAACAATGGTGAAGAGGGGTCTTTTTAACTTAGTCTGCCAACTCAAAAGTTAACCTCTTCTGGAAGCACACAACCACACCCAGAAATTACATTTTACCAGCTGATGGAGCATCCCGTAACAGTCAAATTGACACATAAAATTAATCATCTCAGTCTTTGATTATGAAGCTGAGCTATTCAGTTATCCCTAGAACATGCCCACCACTGGACTTTGGATTATATGAGATGATAATTTTAAGCCACCTGAATTAGCTTTCCGTTAAGGTGCTCTCAGTTAGATAACAGCAAACCTGACTCAAATGAACTTTATTGTCCAGTTGAGCATGTTCTGAGCGGTGCAAATAAGTCTTTTTTTTTTTTTTTTTGGTACCGGGGATTGAACTTGGGACCTTGTGTTTGCAAGGTAGACGCTGGAAAATGTCATATTTTGAGGGTTCTCTGAGCTTCTGCCTTCATCTCTGCCTCTAGGAAGTCCTGACCTTCCGATTAGTTTTCTCCTTGATACTCTCATTGTAATGACTTTTCCAAAATTCAAATTGCATCCTATTACAACTGTCATTAAATTCTCCAAAGGCTACTCTTTGTTTTCATAGCCCGGCACACAGATCTTTCTTCACTGGGGCCAGCCAGCATCATCTTTGCCTCATCGCCTATCAAGTCAGGCCCCTTGGGAACCCTAATGCTAACCATTTCAGCTATGGTCATTGCTGGGCCATGCTATATTCTGTCTCCTTTACGTGTAGTATACGGAGGCTATCCCCATCATCTAGAATACACTCCTCTACACAATGCATAACCTCAATTCAGCCTCAAGAGTCAGGTGGTTTTGGTGGGTCTCTCCTAGTCCCCAGCCCTCAGCCTTGCAAAAGTGTCCTTGTGCTCCCAGCACCACTGTGGAATCCCATTAAAGCATGTAACACTGCAGTGTAATTGTCTCCCATGTCTGACATTAGTCTCTGAGGGAAAATTTACTCAGCATCTCCAATGCCTGGCATATTAACCAGCACAAAACAGGTAGTAAATATTTATTAATCAATGGAAATAATTCTGTAACCTACACTTGGGTTCACACAAACTCTCTTTGGCTGACTTGTACTGCTATTTTTGCAGACCACACATAACATCTTCAGCAGGGTGGGAGGGGCAAAGAGAGGAAGGAAAATATTTCACCTCGTATCACTCACTGTCAAGTTTCTGGAGGGAGGTAAGCCACACTAAGTGAAGATTTCCTTTTACGTTTTATCTGTTCTGTCTGTGCCTGACCCACATGATGACCTGTGCAACAAATATGTATTGAGTGCCTATGACAGTAGGTGCCAAGTGTGGCTACAGCATTTGGGATATCATCAGTGAACAAAACAGAGTCTTCAGCATTGGCTTGACAAATAAGGTTAATCAACCATTTCCCCTTCCTGCATTTTAGTCTTGCATTTGTTGGTGAACAAGAAACGGTACCACGGAAAGCTGCAGTCTGAGGTAAAAGGCACTGGAAAGCATGTGCCTATACCATTTCTAAGTGCTGCCAATTCTGTCTCCAACCAAGGACAGTTAAGAGAAGGTCATGGATGAATTCTATGCCCCGACTTTGTTCTCAATAATCCACATCAGTTGGCATTGAATTTATTTTCTAAACAGGAGTTTTATATACATACACTCCTTTGCAAGGTTTCAGCTTTGGTCCTCACTGAAAATCTCATCTGGGACAGTGAGGTCCACCCAATATACTACCTTAATGCTTCCTTCTCTGCTTTGCAGAGGACTTTGCACGGAGAGCTCCAGCTGGACATAACATTACAGCTTCAGAAGCTGGTCTGGGCAGCATGGATTTCCTACAAAGACCAGGGGGCTGGAAAGGAATTAAGGGAAGCTTGTATGTTCCCTTCCTACAATCCCAGCTTCTATTGAAGTAGAAGGTCGACTGGAAATAAAAGCCACACTGATTTTCTTGACAAAACACATCACGGTATTAAGAAAAAAAAAAGTCCTAATTGCTCTGTAGGAAATGTTTTTATTTTACAAATATTCTGACTCTGAAGTGGCAGCATGATTAGGTTACTGACACGATTACTGATACAACTCCCTGTCTCCCCAGGGAGAGCAACACGGGGTCCCCTTCCTGGAAGGAGTGGCAAACTCGCTGCTCCCCAAGGTACACTTGGTTTAAGCATGAGTCTAAATAAATAAATAAATAAATAACCAAAAAATAAACAGATGACAACACAGCAAATAATGAAAGTTTGGTAATTTATGGTCTTATCCAGAACACCATGGGAGCGTGAAAGAGAACTGCAAAAATAATAACTGTCACTTCGACTGTTTTTTTACAATTTCCCAATGGATCAATCTCTCCAAATGAGCAGATGTGAGAGAAACTGGAGGGAGGAAAATAAATGGCAGGTGTAGCACATGTAAACATGGGAAGGCAATGTGAGAGCAGCGTGGAGGAAGGGCACAGCTTCGAAGTCCCCGGGAACCTTTCTGCCGGTTCAGATCCCGGCTGACCCCGCCCGCCTCATGGTGCCGGGAGGCTGCCCCGCGGACGAGCCGTCCCGGCCCCAGGAGCCCCTAGAAGGCGCTTTCGCAGGAGCAGGGCAGCGGTCTGGGGCGCGGCGGGGGTGGGCGCGCGCAGCCCTCATCCCTCCGAGCGTGGTGATAATGCGCGTGGGGCCAGCGGTGGCGGTGCAGAGCCTGGTGGCCCCCGGGGTCCTCGCTGTCCTCCTCGACCCCCTCCCGCGCACAGCACGCGGAGCCCAGGCGCTTGCGGAGCCGCCGGCGGAGCGGGCAGTCGCCCTCCTGGAAGAAGAGGTAGACGAGGGGATTGAGGGCGCTGTTGGCCACCGACACGACGCGCAGCGCCGCCGCCAGGCCGTCCCCCTCCCAGTCTCCCGCGGGCCCGGGCGACCACGCGGCCGCGAGCCGGGTGGCGAAGTAGGGCAGCTCGCAGCCCACGAAGAGCAGCGACAGCACGAGGCTCATCTTCACGCTCTGCACCTTGGCTCGGGCCAGCGCACCGCGCGTGGTGGCGCGGACTGGGCTCGCCAAGCTGGGAGCCCCAGTCGCCTGGAGCTGGGACCGGCGCTGCCACCAAAAGCAGAGCAGGTGGCCCCCAGCGACGCCCATGACAGCCACGGGGGCCGCGAAGCCCGCGACTGCCTCGTAGAGCGCGTAGACCTGCAAGTGCCAGCGCGGCAGGGGCGCGAAGATGCCGCGGCAGCGCCGCTCCCCGGGCCAGGCGCGCGCGGCGTGGGGCGCGGCGGGCGGTGGCGACAGTGGTGCGGGGTCCCCGCGCACCACGAAGGTGGGGGGCAGAGCCAGCAGCAGCGACAGCAGCCACCCCAGGGCGGCGAGGGCGCGCGCGGGCAGCGGCGGACCCTGTGGGCGGCGCACGGCGCGCTGGCGCTCGAGGGCTATGAGCGCCACGAGGTGCGTGGAGGCGCCGCGGCCGGACGCCTGCAGCAGTTGCACGAAGCGGCACGCCAGGTCTCCCGCCGCCGGACGCGGGTCGCCTAGCAGCGCCCAGGCCAGCTGCGACAGCGCGGTGCCCCCGCACGCGTACAGGTCGGCCACGGCCAGCTGCACGAGCAGGAAGTCCATCTTGCGACGCTTGGGACCGGCCCAGGGGCCGCCGCCGCCGCACAGGCGACACAGCACCGTGGAGTTCCCAGCCACCGCTGCCACCAGGATAAGCCCCAGGAAGACCAGGCGGACCCTGCGGCTGGGGGGCCCGGGGGCTGGCGGCGGCGGCCCCGGGACGGAGGCTCCCTGTCCCGAAGTGAGGTTGAGCCCCCAGTTCGGCAAGCTGGGCGCAGACAGGTTGGGCGCGGGCGGCAGGGCTGCCGGGCCGAAGGGATCCTCCATCCTCGGCCGCGAGGGAGGGGAGCCCCGGCGAGGGCGGGCTGGCGCGGAGTCACCGCAGAGGCGAGGTCTGGAGTTGCCAAAGTTGGAGAAACGCACGCACGCACGCACTGCGAGCGAGACGGGCTCGGGTGGTTTGCACCTCAGTGTTTTCCTAGGGCGTCTTCGTCATTTGTCACTCAAACGTGGGTTGTACGCTCGAGAAACGCACATGATTCCTATTCCCCACCTTCTCCGCCTCTGGTCCCCCAATCCCAGCAGGCCCCCCATCTCTGCCGCAGCCCCCACGCTGCGCTCGCGGGCTCTCCAGCCTCGTGGGTGCGGCTCGCTGCTTACACGGCCTGCCGAAAGGTCGCTGTGCTTGGCTGTTGTACAGACGAATGTCAGCCGGGACCAACGAGGGGCGGGAGCTCCTGAGATCGTGGCCCCCGCCCCGCCGTGGTTTCGTGATAGCCGGCAAGAAAAAAACGATGTGGCAGACACTGATTTTGGTTAAAACCAGTCTAAAACCAAACGGAGATTCGAAATGCCGAGGGTCTGCGTTAGGACACAAGAAACCTAACTGTTCTGAGCGGAAAAAAGCCTTCTCTTTGCTTTGACAAGGATGCCGGCCTCTACCCAGCAGTGAGAGTATTTTAATTGGACAGAAATAAAGGCCACGGTGTTGCCTGGCAATCAGGAGTGGCAGTGGTTTGTGAATAGTTCCAAGTACTCCTCATTACTCGAAGCAGCGGGTGGCAGCTGCTCTCCCCTCCCAGAGATGTAAAATTAATTTCATTAGTCTGAAGAGGGCATTGATAGGGTTTATGCAAATGGTGGTGCACGCTTGCTTCCCCTCTGTTTTCATCCAGTGAGGGTTGTGTCATCATGGCTCTCTGGATTCTGTTTTCCAGCAGATGGGAGGTTGCTAGGAGGGACTACGCCTCCAATAAGCTCACAGAAAAGGTGACTAAGAAAATAATAAGGCGGCCAATTTTTTAAAAAAGAAATGCAAGTCACAGGAAATGGTTTAGGTTAAATGCTGCCTCTTTTATTTTAGCCCTGCTTCACAAACACATTTTAGCTTTCCTGTTGGAAGCATCAGTTGGTCTTTTGTGCACCCTCCACATTAATTGAGGTGAGGGAATTTCTTGTGCTCCCCGGTGTGGGGGCAGGGTCACTGTCATGCTACGGAAACACTTGGGACTTGAGGGTGCATGGGTTGGGGTATTCGGTGAGGTTCCAGGACAGCCCTGACCGCTGTTGTAGGAATGTCATTTGCTAAGCTTTTGTCCTTTAGCCAGAGACCCTTGTCATTTTTGTCTTATCTCCAGGGCCTCCCTCTGGGCTTGATACATGATAGACATAGTGAATGTGTGTTGAGTCAATGAATTAATGAATCTAATGCATTTCAGATAACTTAAAGCAAAATCCCTGGCTTGAGTACAGATACGTTACATAACATAAAGGAAAAAAAATGGCCTTACATAATGCCAGTATCAGAGGAGCCCAAAGAAGCTCATGGAAATATATGGATGGGAATGTCTTGGATGATACATTTAAGAAAGAGGTAGCGTGATAACCCTGGAAAATCTGAAACCTTGGTTTGATTTTCACACTTTTCTCAGTGGGGTTTGTCCATGACCCTTTTCTGTGTAATGCATCATCCCAGCTTATGACCCACTCTGAGCAATAACCATCATTCAGTGATTCTCCTACCCACAGTCAGTTCAGTAATTGTCAAGATAATCCTATAATGTCTCAGGGTTGTTGAAATGCTCTTGTATCTTACAAAATAAGACTCTACTGGTGAAATTGCATTTCACAGAACTTTAATTTTAGTAAGACTTGTTAAAACAGTGGGTTTAAAACTACTTCTTGTCCAAGTAATACATGTATAGAATTCTGTAAGCCAAATAGAGCTAGAAAGCTGATAACATAAAAGGTTCTCTGTCCCCGTATCTCTTTTCTCTCTTTCTCCTTCCTTCCTTCCCTCCCTCCTTCCCTCTTCCCCCTCCTCCTTCCTATTCTCCTTCCCCTCTCCCTTTCTCCCTCTCTCCATCTCTTCTCTCCTCCCTTCTATCTCTCCTCTCTCTTCTCTCTTTCTGGTGCTGAGGATTGAACCAGGGCCTTGGGCATGTTAGGCAAGAGATCCACCATTGAGTTACATCCCCAGCACTTCTTCTTATTTTGAGTCAGGGTCTCACTAAGTTTCTCAGGCCGACCAAGAAGCTGTAACCCTCGTACTTCAGCCTCCTGAGTATGTGGGTTTATAGGGATGAGCCACTGTACTTGGATGACTTTTCTTAATTTTCATTGCTAACACAGCTAATACTTTCTATACCTTCAAAGACAATTTCTGCAAGGCCAGCTTCATAACATAATGAAACAACTCCAATTGATTTTTTCCCTGCTGCTTTCCAGAGACTTTTCATTTTCCTCTTCTATGACCTCATCTCTCCTTAGACCTGCTGCATAACTATCAACTGGAAACTTCATTTATTGTTGTCATTGAGTCTTTGCCTTCTTCTTGAGTTGGAGTTTCTGTTTCTTTTTTTTCTGAAACAAAATATTTATTGATGCATTTTAGATATACATAATGATGATATTCATCATAGGGAATTTGTACCTATACATGATATATCTTGCTTCTTCTTTTCTTTCTTTTTTTGGCATTCCCTTCCCATCCCTTTGACCCCTTTTCTCCTTATTTACAAAAGCTTTATTTCCACGTTTTCCTTTTACTCTTTTTTTCCTTGTCCATTCTTCCTTTTGCCCTCTCCCTCCCTTGTTCCCCTTCTCATTTGAACATTTTCTTCCCATTTCTCAATATCTATTATACATTTTGGTCCTTATTTCCACTTTCAGCTTTTCACACCAGAGAAACAATGTGGTATTAAAACATGTGTGTCCAGTTTATCTCACTTAAGAGTATAGTCTCAAAGTGCATCCATTTAGCTAGAAATGTCTCAGACATATCCTTCTTTATGGCAGAGTAGTAGTACTCCATGTATAAAAAAAACCATATCAGTTGATGGGCCTCTGGGCTGTTTCCAAGATTTAGCTCTTACAAACTGTGCTGCTATAAACATGGGTGTGCATATATTGCTGGGGCATGATGCTTTTAATTTGGGAAGATACCAAAAAGGGAAACAGCTGAGTTAAATGGAACCTCTAGTTTTAGTTGCTTTTTGTTTTTTTGGTATCAGGAATCAAACTCGGGTCCTTGTGCTTGTGAGGCAGGTGGCAGAACTACTGAGCTAAATCTCCAGCCCTGGTTTTAGTTTTTTGAGGAGTCTCCACACTGATTTCCATGGTGATTGCACCTGCCTATATTCCCACCAGTAATGGACAAATGCTCTTTTTTCCCCACAGCCCTGCCACCATTTGTTATTGGTTGATTTCTTTTTTTGGTACTGGGGATTGAACTTGGGACCTTGTGCTTGTGAGGCAGACAGTGGCACCACTGAGCTAAATCCCCCGGTTGGTTTCTTAATAACAGCCATTCTTCCTGGAGTGAGATGGAATCTCACCATTGTTTTAATTTGAATCTCTCAAATGACCAGTGATGTTGAACATTTTTTGATATATTTATTTGCCATGTGTACTTCTCCATCTGAGAAATGTCTGTTCATTTCAGATACCCATTTTGGATTGGGTCTTTAAATTTGGGGGGGGTGTCCTGGTTTTTTGGGTTCTTTATATATTTTAGATATTAGTCCTTTGTCTGAGAAACAGCTGGCAAAAATTGTTTTCCCACACTGTGGGTTGTCTCTTCACTGGGCTGGTGGTTTCTTTTGCTGTGAAAAAGCTTTTTGAGATGAGATCTCAGTTGTTTATTCTTTGTGATAGTTCCTATGTAATTGGGTTTTGTTCATAAGGTCTTTGCCTACACCAATGTCTGCAAGAATTCTACCTATTCTATCTTCCAGAAGATTTAGTGTTTCTGTTTTAATATTTAGATATTCGATCTATTTTGATTTGAGTTTAGTATATGGTGAAAGATATGGGTCTAGTTTTAATCTTTGGCATGTGGAAAGCTCATTTGTCCAGCACCATTTATTAAAAAGGCTCTTCTTCTAATGAGGGTGTTTGGCTCTTTTGTCAAAGATGAGGTGGCTGAGTATGTTTGGAGTTATTTCTGGATCTTCTAATCTGTTTCATTGATCCTAAGGTCTATTTTTTTTTTTTTTTGCCAGTACCATGCTGTTTTTATCACATTTAACTTTGCAGCATAATTTCAGGTCAGGGATTGTGATGCCCCCTGCCTTGCATGTGTTGCCCAGAATTGCTTTCACTATTCTAAGTCTCTTCTGGTTCTAAACAAATTTTAGGATTGTTTTCTCTAATTCTGTGAGATACATTATGGTATTTTGATTGGGATTGCATTAAATCTGTATAACAAATTTGGAAGTATGCCCATTTTCAGTATATTGGTTTTTCCTATCCAAGAACAAGGGATCTCTTTCCATTTTCTGATATCCTCTTCGATCTCCCTTTTCAGAGTACTGTAGTTTTCCATGTAAAAGTCTTTTACTTCCTTTATTAGATTGATTTCTAGGTATTTCATTTTTTGGATGCTATTGTGAAATGTATTGTTTCCCTAATTTCGCTCTCAGTGAGTTTTTTATTAGTGTACAGAAATGCTATTGATTTTTACTGACTTTGTATCCAGCTATGTTACTGAATTTGGTTATTAACTCTAGAAGTCTTTTGGTGGAGTTTTTAGGGTCTTCTATGTAGAGTATCACGCCACTCTCAAATAATGATCATTTAACTTCTTCCTTTCCTATCCCTTTTCCTTTTATTTCTCATCTAATTGCTCTTTCTAATGTTTCCAGAACTATATTAAATAAGAGTGGTGCCAGTGAACATCCTTATCTTGTTCCTGATTTTAGAGTGAAAGCTTTTGGTTTTGGACCATTTAGTATTATGTTGGCTGTTGGTTTGTCCTAGATGGCTTTTATCAGATTGATATATAAACCATCGATTCCAATTTTCTGTAGGGTTTCTATCATGAATGGACTTTGTCAAATGGTTTTTCTGCATCTATTGAGATGATCATATAATTTTTGGCTTGGCTCTGTTAATATAGTGTATTACATTTATTGATTTTTCATATGTTTAACTATTCCTGCATCCCTGAGATAAATCCAACTTGGTCATGGTGTATAGTGTTCTTGATAATTTACTGCATTCTATTTGCCAGTATTTATTGAGGATTTTTGCATCTATGTTTATTAGGGAGATTGGCCTGTAGTTCTCCTTTTTGGTTGGATCCTTCTTTAGTTTTAGTATAAGGGTAAGGCTTGTGAGTATTGTGCTTTCCTTTCAATTTCATTAAAGAGTTTGAGAAGTATCAGCATAAGGTCTTCTCTAAATTTCTTGTAGAATTCTGCAGTAAATCCATCAGGGCTTGGGCTGTTCTTTGTTGGTAGGTTTTTAATTACATCTTCAATTTCATTGACTGATATTGGTTTATTTAGAATTTTTATATCTTCTTAATTCAGCTTTGCTAATTCATATGTATCTAGGAATCAGTCCATTTCTTCTGTGTTTCCCATCTTATGAAAATATAGGTTCTTGAAGTAGGTATTGATGATTTTCTGGATTTCTGCAAGACGGGTTGTGATTTTGCCCTTTTCATTGCTAATTGCATGGATTTGAGTCTTTTCTTTCCTTTTCTTGATAAGATTGACTAAGGGTTTGTCAATTTTATTTAATCTTTCAAAGAACCAACTATTTTAAACCAACTCTTTGATTTATTGATTCTTTGTATTGTTTTCTTAGTCTCCATTGCATTAATTTCTGCTCTGAGCTTTGTAATTTCTTTCTTCATATGAGCTTTGGGCTTGACTTGCACTTCTTTTTCTAAAAGCTTGAGGTTCAGCATTAGGTTTTTCATTTGAGCTCGCTGTTTTTCTGACATGGAAATTCACTCCTATGAATTTCTCTTATAGGACTGCTTTCATTGTGCCTCATAAGTACCAGTATGTTTTACTGGCATTATCATTTAATCATGGAAACAGTCTAATTTCTTCTTTAATTTCATCTGAGACCCATTGGTTGTTCACAAGGGTGTTATTTAATTTCCCTGTGTTTATAAAGTTCTTGTGGGGTTTTTTGACTTTGATTTCCAATTTCAATGCACTATGGTTTGATAATATGTATAGGATAATTTCAATTCCTTTGCATTTTCTTAAGCATGTTCTGTGAGGTAGTATGTGGTCATTTTTGGAGAACATCCCATGTGCAGGGGAGAAGAATGTGTATTCTGGTGTTGTGGATTGGAACACTCTATAGACTTCTACTAAGTCCATTTGTTCAAAAGTGTGGTTCAGTTCTGATATTTCATTGTTGATTATTTTGTCTGGTTGATCCCTCTATTTGTGATAATGGAGTACTGAGGTCCCCATTACAATTGTATTAGTCCTTATTTGATTTTTCATGTCCATTAATATTTGTTTTTTATAGTTAGGTGCACTGGTATTTGATGCATATATATTTATGATCATTACCTCTTCCTCTTGGACTGTTCCCTTTACAAAAATGTAGTGATCTTCTTTATCTCTCTCAATCAGTCTTGGCTTGAAATCTACTTTGTCTGCAAATAGAATAGCTACTCCTGATTTTTTCCAAGTTACTGTTTCTTGGAGTGTTGTTTTCCATCCTTTGACTTTCAGTCTATGAATTTCATTTTGAATTAAATGTGTTTCTTATATGAAGCAGCATATTGTTGGATCTTGCTTCTTGATCCATTCTGCCAGTCTGTTTCTTCTGGTTGGTGAATTGAGACCTTTTACATTGATGATTATAACTAATATGTATTGACTTATTCTTGTCATGTTATTTTCCTGTTGTTGGCTTCCTTTTGTTCCCCTCTGTTTAACTGCTTGCCTTACCTGGTGGATTCATTCTTTTGGGGTTCATGGAGTTGTAGTGCTCATTATCTCTTTCTAGAATGTCCTTCAGAACATTTTGGAATACTGGTTTGGTAGTCATGAATTTTTTTAGGTATTCTTTGTTATGGAAGTATTTTATTTCTACATCTATTTTGAAAGATAGTTTTTCAGGGCACATCAATCTGGGTTGGAGGTTGTTTTCTTTTTATTTTCTTTGAAATACTTAACTCCCTCCAAGCTTTCCTTGACTTGAGGGTTTATGTTGAGAAGTCTGCTGTGATTCTGATGGGTTTTCCTTTATAGGTGATTTGTTTCTTTTCTCTAACAGCTTTTAATATACTGTTCTTGTGTTGAATTTCTGGAATCTTGACTATTATATGCCTTGGTGTAGATTTTTCTGATCATAGCTAATTGGAGTTCTATATGCTTCATTTATCTGTATGTCAAATTCTTTTTTCCTCCTTGGCAAGTTTTTTGCCATTACTTCTGTGAACAGGTTTTTCATGTTGTTTGCACTATCTCCTGCTTTTTTATTGACTCTGATCTATTTTATGTTATTCTTTTTTGCATTATCTAGCAACTGTTAGATTGATTTTTTTGTGTTACCTTGATATTTTTAAGAAATTTTTCTCTTCATGATTGCTAACCACATTCTTGGCTTCTATATCTGATCTTCTGCCCTCACATTGTCTCATTCTGCTATGTATACTTTCAATAGAATTTTTAATCTCCTGGATACTTGTTTGAATCTGTTTCATTGGTTCCATTTGTTTCCTGTGTTGTGTGTTCATGGTTTCCATCATTTTCCTTAGCTCATCTATTTTTTAAAATCTATATCTGGTCTAGAGTCACTAAGCACGTCTTTCATTCTGGTCACCATCTCTGTAGTTATTTGAGAAATTATGTCTGATTTGATTTTTTCTAGAGCTTCATTCATCTGTTTTGTTACTTCTGCTGTTACCACTTCAGAGAATCCAGGTGGGTAAGTTTCAAATTGTTCCACCTCATTGTCCCCTGGGTTTGCCTTTGATGAGCTGGAAGTTTGGGGTTACATCTTGTTTAAGTGTCTTCTCATTTTCTTTTTTTTTTTTTAGTTTAATTCCTAAGTTGATGCTTGTAAATTTCTTATGGCAAGTAGCTTTATTGCTAGTATTTAGAACCCTTAGGAAATGACTACTTCTCAGGATATCTCCCAGGTGTACCTTGCTTTTGGGGTTTGAGTCTGTTACAAGATCCTACCTCTTAAATTTATTGGGGATGAGAAGTTGCTTCCTACTTGACCCAGCCCCTAGTTTTTTTGGCACTGGTATTGTTTATGACCCTCAGGAAACCTCAATTTTGGCATACCAGGAAGAGCAACTGATTAGAACAATTATATCACCTTGGCTAAGGTAGTACAATCACTAATAACAATAGCATCAAACAGCCTAGAAAATAACAAACTGTGATAACTATTAATTTGCTACCTTTAACCACATGAACTAGATTTATGGGTATATAACAAAATCTAAAACAAACCAGAAAATTGTATACAGTAAATGTGCCATCAGTATGGTGATTTTACTCTCAGGGTAGAAAATTTAAAAGGAGTTAGGGGGAAAAAGAACAATAGAAGAAGAGGAAGAGATTAAAAGCAAGGCTGGAGGACAGAGAAAAGCACGCAAACTTTGGGAAACTGGTGAAGAAGACAGAGGGAAAGAGAGAAGGAAGAAAATAAAACAAGAACAGAACAGAACAACAACAACAACAACAACAACAAAACTGGCAATAATGTTCACACTTATATAAAAACAAGAACAAACAAGAAAAGCAAAAATCAAAAACAAAGACAAAAAACAAGACAAAATGGGCAGACAAAATCCAGATCCATGTTGATTAATCCCAACAAACCAGCTGTAGATTTATGGCAGAGTAGTGGACAATCCCAGCAAGCCTATACCTTTAGTTCTGAAGATCAGGCTGCTTTCTGGCTGTGAGGCTGGAACCCAATTTGATCAGCCTGCAACATTCCATGTGCTTCCTGCCATCTTGAACTTGACTCCTTGACCTCCTGCTATCTTGAACTTGGTTCCACCTCACCCTGATGGAGCCAGCCTGCAGTTGCTCTGAGTTCCAAGCTCAGTCAGTCCCTCTCCAAGGAGATAACCAGCCAGTCACCCTCTCCTGAGGGATGTCTGGACTGAAAAATTCACCAGCCACTGCAGTCTGCTACATCCATTGGTCTGCTTCACTGGTATGTTTCTCCAGGAGGCATCTGGGGTTGCCAGTAGTCATCATGCATCTGCAGGTTTGAGCTGCCCCTCCCACATAGTGAATCAGGGCTCAAGGAGAAAGCACTGCTTGCCACCTTCTTCTTCATTGAAGTCTCTCTCCTCACTCTTCTCATGAGCTTCAATTCTTGTTTCAGATTCTTGCTGGGTCTCAGGGACACACTTCCCTTTTACTTCTCTTCCTCATGTTGCTATATTCTAGCATATGGAAACCAAATCTCAGAGAGGTTGTTTCTCTGCTGTTCACCACTCTGCCATCTTCCCAGAATTCTGGGGTTTCTGTTTCTTGACTCTTACGTCTTTCAAAGAATTTTTCTTCCCTTTTGGTAGAATGCACCTGTTATTTCAATAGGCTAAGGAGAATATAAGAAGGCTGAGTACTCAGCAGGGAGAGACCTCCTTGTGATCGTTACTTGAGTCCTGTGGACCCAGTCTGGCTTGACAGGTGGCCCTGCAGGCCCCTGTCATCCTGAGATCTCACTCCATCATCCTAGAGATTCCTTTCACCGTCTCCTGCTCATTTCCCTGTTTTCTTTCTTGATTTATTTCTTGGCTTGGGAAGAAAGCATCCTTCAGTGACTGCTTAAGAAAGAATAATGTATTGGAACCTGCGTGTCCAAAAAGCCCTTTATTCTACCCTTATGCTGGCCTGATGATTCGGCTAGGTTTAGAACTCTATTTTGAAAACATTTTGTGAATTTTGGAGGTATTGTTCTATTGCTTCTGGCTTCTAAGTGTATTGCAAAGCCTTAAGCCATTCTTATTGGTGATTTATGTGGATGTAATTTTGGGAGAGGTTAGTAGCTTATTTTTCTTTATCTCTAACACATTTCACAAAGTTGTGTTTTACTGTGGGTTTATATTTACCTACTGCAGTGGGCACAAACAAAGATCATGAATTATATTTAATTTGCATATTCATTAATGGTCTTTAATATAGAACAGCCTCAGTCTTTATTTCATAATACTGACATTTGAAGTGTCCATGACATATGTTTTGCAGCATGTTCCTAATGTGGCATTTGTTTCAACATAGTTACATTTGGATTAGACTTTTCTTGCAGCAAGATTACATAGGTAATATTGTGACCTCAGTTTATCATTTCAGGGATGCGTAATTCCAGTTTGTTTCAATAAAAGAGATATTAAGCTTAACCAATAGTTATTTTATAAGTAGTACATATTAATTGCAGAAAAATAAGTCAATAGATACAATAACAGCAAAAAACCACTTAACATCTGCTAGGATAGCCATTGTTAATATATGTCCTTCAGATGATAATGAATAGATATATTTATTTATAAAAATAGATCATACTAGTATATATATTTTGTACCCTACTTTTATTGCATTTAAGACTGTTTGGGTAGATTTTTCATGTTAATAAGTAATATATATAATATATAATGATATATTTTTAATGTTAAGTGGATTACAATTATTTAAAGAGCCCCTCATTTTGGACAAAGATTTTAAACTTTTTTCACTTTATGAATAATTCTGAGAGGAAGTTATCCTTACATACCTCTTTGCACGTACATTCAATTATTCCTTTATTCTGAAATCCTAGAATTGGAATTTCTGGGACAAACCATATGAATTTTTAAAAGCATTTTAACACATGGTGCTGAACTGTCCTTGACAAAGAACACAAGAAATGTATGTGTCTTTCCTCCAATAGTCTCAACAATATGAATGCATCATTGTTATTTTTTATCACTCACAGATGATAATGTGTTTATTTTTTCTTTATGCAAATTAAGATATGATTAAAAACCACATAATCTATCCTTTTAAAGTACACAGTTCTGCTGGGGATGTAGCTCAGCAACACAGCACCTGTCTGGCAAGCATGAGGTCCTGAGTTTTATCCCTGGTACCAGTAAATAAATAAATAAATAAAGTATACAGTTCAGTGCTTTTTAGCTTGTTCGCATATTTGTGCAAGCATCTAATTCCAGAATGTTTTCAACATCCCAGAAGGAATCCTGTGTCTATTCTCCTTTTCTCCCAAGCCCTGGAAACCACTAATCTTTGCCTGTCCTGAAGATTTCATATAAATGTAATCATACAGTACGTGGCCATTGTATCTATCTTGATTCATTTAGAATAATGTTTTTAAGCTTCACCTGTGTTGTAGCATTCCTTACAATATATTTATTGAATATCTTTTGTTTATCCATTCATCAGTTAATAGATATTGGGTTGTGTCTATTTTCTGGATATTGTGAATATACTGTTATGAAGATTTGTGTACAAGTTTTCCCATGAACACCATTTTCTGTTCCCTAGAGTATATACTTAGGAGAGGAATGTTACATCTTATGGTGATGCAGTTAGATTTTTTAAGGAATTGACAAACTGTTTTTCTTTTTTTTTTTTGTATATCCTTTTATTGGTACATTTTAGGTGTACAATATAATGACATTCATCATTGGAGATATGTACCTTTACATACTCTCTTGGTTCTTATTTTTTTCCCTTTCCCTGCCTCCCTTCAACTCCTCCAGCCCTCCCTATTTACAAAGACTTTGTTTCCATTTTTTCATTTTCTCATAGTAATTCCATTCCCTTCTTTCCTTTCTCCTACCCATCCAACTTCCCCCTCCCCTTTGCCCCTTTTCTTCCTATTTCACATTATCTATTATACCTTTTAGTCCTTATTTACACTTGCAGTTTCTCACACTAGAGAAAATATTCAATATTTACAAATGTGTGTCCTGTTTATTTCACTTAAGAGTATCACTTCAATGTGC
>NW_004624743.1:14156376-14234611 GCF_000247695.1 Heterocephalus glaber | reverse complement strand
TGAGAAATTATTTCTGATTTCATTTTTTCCAGATACTCTTTTGTTGCCAGTTGAGGGAGACCAGGTGGTTGAGTATCAGAGTGTTCCATCTCGTTTCCCTTTCGGGTTGCTTTAGGTGATTTGGGAGTCTAGTTTTGATACTTGTTTAAGTGTCTTCTCATTTCAGTGCTGGGGTGGAGGTGGTGCTGTGTGCTGCTGGCACCCACGTGGGTTACCTCCTTGGCTGGGGGCAGTGGTACAGTGGCCTGGAAGGTTCACCTCCTCTTCCCCCTTAAAATGTTTAAAACTGTAGTAGTAATTCTTATCAGAGACCAGTTTTGTAGGTGTACAAATAAGGTCATATATATATTGGAGTGCAGCTCCATTTTTTAAAAGTTAGAGGCCTTAAAACTTTTGCAAAGCCATTTTCAAGTATAAGTGGAAGCTGTCCCTGAACCTTTGAGGTAGTACTGTTCAAGTATATTAGAGCATTTCCATATTATCAAGAGCAGGCCATTCAAAAGGAAACAGATATTATGAGTTACAATGTAATTGAATCCAGGAGGAAGCAGCTTTAAGATCCAAGACAGTAAACCATGTAGTTGCATTTGGCATTTTGGGTTAAAATGTTATATTAGTTAGGAAGTATAGGTTGTAGTGGGATTACAGCTTCATTAACAGCCCATAAATCTTGGACTAGCCAATATTTCCATTTGGTTTTAGCAACAGAAGGATGGGAGTGTTGCATAGAGCCTGACAAATAAAAGGCCACATGTGAGGAATATAGAAATGGCAGGCTAAAGTCCCTGGCAGACTTCTCGCTTAATGGATAATGTTTTTTATGACAGTACATATTGGATCTTTTAAAGAAATGATAACAGCCTGGGCCTGCTCTGCCTTTTCTGAGGTTTTAGTTTCCCAGACTATGTCTATTGGGTTTGATATCAATGGTCCCAAGAAAGGAGGTGATCCTTCTGATGTCAGATAAAAAGTTGCTCCAAGGTTGGCAAAAATTTCTTCCCCAAAAAGGAGTAGGACATTCTGGGAAAACTAGGAAGGCTTGAGTAAAAATTAATTCCCCCAAACTGCAGGTTACTGGCTCTGTAAAGTATTTGGTCAGGGGGATATACCGGCAACACCAGTCACAACACAGACCTTACTAAAAAGGGGCCCAGGGGACTCAAGCAAGGCAGAAATTGAAACCCTAGGATCTAAAAGAAAATATCTGCCTAGTGTACTTTTGAAAAGAGATAAAGAGAAAAGAAGAAAAGATAAGATCCCTTTAGATCTTCCACTCAGGACCAGATGAGGTGTCCATACTCTTAATAGTTATTGCTGAGATCTTAATAGGTACTGGTACTTTTCTGAGTCTGATAGCACTAATCAGCCCCAATTTTCCCGAGTTCAGGCAATAGGCTTGTTTTACTTTCCTATCGTGATTAGAATCCAAGCATCCCTGCCAATTACTCAGAAATTTGTTTCTAGGCATTCCTGGAGCTTCTGAAAGTATGAAAACTTGTTTGCATCTTTCACAGTAAACTAAGAAATTAGAAAAAATTGAGTTTTACGGGATTGAGTTTTACTAAAAAAGTCATCTCCAAGACATTTATATCTCAGAACCTACAACTTATATAAAGATCTCAAGCAGGGTTTAGTAACTACAGAGTACATGCTGGATTAGATATGGAGATATACATGAGACTCTGATTATCACAAGAAATAAATGAGCAAATTGGCTTAAAACAAAAACACAGTCCACCAAGTCCCCAGAGGAGTGTTGTGGGTACCTGCAGTGACAGAGCAGGCAGGACTAGGACCCAGGAAGAATCACGGTAGCTGTGCTGCTGTCCCAGCTGCTGGCATGCTGGGTATTGGCGGCAGACAAACCTGTAGGTTCTCTGAGTCACCACTGGGGCATGCATCCCTTGGGCACGACTCTGTGCATGCTTTGGACCTCAGTGCAGGCCCTCCCTGGCACAGTGTGTGAATATGTTCCCTCTCACCCCCACCCCATGGTGTTGCTGGCTAGGTAGGAATGGGGGGTAACCAGCTGGGTTTGGATATTAAGAGCAACACAGCAATGTGGCATGATTCACTCTCCCTTCCCTTTAGCATCAATATGCAGGTGGATCATGTAGGACCTGTATTCCTCTTCCCTCACCCAGGCAGAGAGCAGTAATTGCTCGCTGGAGCCTAGAGAGAAAACTTGGGCAACCTTTTCTTTGGCCTTCTTCAGTGTTCTTGTTCATCCCCCTTGCTCCCAACTCTCCCCTCTAATTAACACCACAAAGTTACAAGATATAAGCCTTCCTTAAATGGATGGAAACCTCAGTGTTGGAGAGGAGGAAAGACAAAGAAGGGGGGTGAATTTTAGGGAGGAGAGAGAGAAAGAGAGACAGACAGAGACAGAGACACCAGTGGGCTCCGTGTCAGTTAGAGCATGGAGACTCCCGGGTCCCAAGAATCTTGTCACCTACATCCTAATTTCCACTTGAGCCTGCACAGTGCAGGGAGCTCCCCTTGCCACCCCAGAAGGGGGGCCATGGCATTAGGTGGAGCACACTTACGCCGTTGGTGTTTGGGAGTGAAAGAGGTCGGGGGTGGGAGAGAAAGAGAATTAAAAAGCTTAGAAGATCTGTTTTGGTCTAAAGTGCTGAGGACCTAATGGTGCATAAGACTGAAGAGGTGGCTTCCTCAGGGATCACTCTGAGGCCAGTTCCCTCCTGCTGTGTCTCAGAATTAGTTTCCACAGCAGGTACATGATAAGTTTGCTCCAGACATTGGATACAGTCCTTGTATCCTCCTGCTGAGCAAGTTTAAGTCTTGGGGCATGTTGACTTGAGAGGGTTCTTATGAAGGCGGCTGTGTGTCCTGAGGTGTACCCTCTGACACCTCTTTCCACTTATAGTTAGGGGGAACAAGCACCTTGCATCTTGAGTATTGTTATATGTAAGCATTCATTTTCTAGGGACCTAGGAACATCCTACTGTCGAGGTTTGGAGAGAGAGAGAGGGAGACCAATCAAGTGATGCCAACAGAGGGTAGAGTCAACAAATAAACAACAATGAAAGGTTGTAATTGATGAGGTCCAAGTAGGTTTCCCCAAAGAGGAGATGGGGAACATCAGCTTACTCCACCCACAGCTTAAGTTCCCTGAGTCACAGAAAAATAATTTCCAGGATGTGTCAATAGGAGGCCCAGAAAATATTTAGCAGAAAAAAAGTACACATGAAGAGGGAGAATTAAGATGTTCGGAATGAGATGCATTGTGGCCTAGAGCTAGGTATTCTAACGAGGCTTGAAGTATGTCCAAGATGGGTGAGCTAGGGCGTGCACTTCTACTGTCTGTCAAGTATCTGAGGTTGAGATATGCTGACCTGTGTCCTTGAGGCTGAGACCATGAGCAGAAGAGCCATTTACAGGTGAAAAGCATGGGCCCAAGACCCAGTTTACAGGCTTCTTGTGTCTATAAGACTCTTAGGATTGTCTCTTTTTCACAGTAAGTTTCCTGGAGGGGAAAAAGGCATTGTAACCCTGAGTAATTTTTGTGTCCTGGAAGCTGTAATTTTTTTAAAAGTATAATTTTAAAATTACAGTTTTCTTTTCTCCTTTCTACCTATTTTTATTTCTTCTAGTCTACTACATCATGTTCATACCTTATTTATATACTTCAGTACACCCTTACAATTTTTAAAACTCTAGGTTTGTATCTCTTTCTAAAATTGAAAATATTTTATAGTATGTATATGAGCGTACCTTCCCTGTTTTCCATTTTACCTGGTTATTATTCTTACAAATAAGTATTGATTTTTGTATAGTAATTTAATGTTTTATCAGTTCTTACAGTTTTCACTAATATCTTCTGGGTTTGATTAGAAAGAATACAATATATTTTTCCCCGTCGATGAATAAAAACAGGTAAGGTTCCTAATTGAATGGTTGAGAGGATGCTTCTGGTCATAGTTTCAACAGCAATATTCCAGACCAGTGGTTCCCAAAGTGTGCTATAGATCAGAAGCTTTTACACATCCCAGTACTTGAGGTAGAAGTGAGGTGTTAATATTTTTAATCATCCTGTGATGCTTCCAATTTACAGCAAAGTCATGAACTGTTACTTTAAGGGTTTGGTTTTTTTTGGTACCGGGGATCAAACTCTGGACCTTGCGCTTTCGAGGCAGGCACCAGAACCACTGAGCTAAATCCCCGGCCCCATGAACTGTTACTTTAGACCAGCATTCAGGAAACTATGGTCTACAATTCAAATCTGGTACTTTTGTAAGCAAAATTTTATTAGAGCACACACACTCTCATTTGTTTACAGTTCTTTGTTTTCACGCTACAATTGCAGAACTGAGTAGTTGTGAAAAAGGCCATATGGCATATAAAGCTTAAAATATTTACTATTTAGCCCTTTTCATAGAAAAAGACAAAAGTGGCTTTTTCACACAGACTTTTACTAGAATTTACTGTTTTAGAAGGCTTTGCTTTACTGAGAAAGGAACTCCCCTTTACTTCCTGTCTGTCCATGGCCTTACTGTGTCAGTATAGCTCAGTATGCTATTTGGATTGTTATAATTCTCAGTACATTAATTCAAGTACAGTATTTACCAAGCTTCCACCATGTGTCAGGGACTTGAGTTAGTTTAAGGAACAAAAAGGACATAAATCCATGCATGTGTGCAGCTTTTTGGGGGAGGGGAAGCGGGGATCGAACTTGGAACCTTGCACTTGCAGGCGGTGGAACCACTGAGCTAAATCCCCAGCCCGTGTGCAGCTTTTCTTCACTGGGTTGGCACAGGGTAAGAGAGAGTATAAATATGTAAAACTAAGTTGGATGGTAACAACCTACACAGAAGAAAATAAAGCATGGAAACACTTGTGAAAAGGTGACATTTGAGCAGTGACCCGTGGGTGCTAACAAATGAGTCATGTCGAAATCCCAGGGAAAAGCTGGATTCCAGGCAGCAAGAGTTAACAGGTACAAAGATACTGAGGTGGCTGCATGTCTGGGGAGCCGAGGAAAGGGCAGGAAGGCTGTGTGGCCGGAGCAGAGTGAACCAGGTGCAAGTACACAGGAAATGTGGCCTGAGAGTGAAAAGTGTTTAGGACTCTGTGGGCCATTGTAATGACTGTGGCTTTTCCAGAAGTGAGATAGGAAACTAGTGGGGGTTTCAGTGTCCAGTGATGCAAACTCATATATTTAAACAGGATCTTTCTGGCTGCTGTGTTTGTTGAGAATAGACTCAAGAAAGCCAAGACCAGAGTCAAGGAGACCTCCTAGAATCTACTGCAGAATTCCAGTCAAGAGATTATGGTAGACTGGAACAGGGTGGTAGCAGTGTCGGTAATAAAAAGTGAAGCTCAAAATGTTCTCAGTCCAGCTTCTATGTAGTGCCAGTTTCTCTCAGGATCTGAAATAACTGTCTTGGTTTTGCAAGTTTTTCTCTTTTTTCATGGTTGTTCAATACGATTTTGAATTAGATATTGTCTTGAAAATTCAGTTGTACCTACTTATGATCCTGGTTAATATGCTTAAAACATTGTGCCTGCACGAATGCTATGTTTTCAGAACCACATTTCTATTATTGCTTTTTTCTCCCCTACAAGTAGCATGTACACTACACACTAGCTACTTTATGTTCTTTACTTTTAATTAGGAGGCACTAACTTTAACCTTAAAGTAGTATTGAGATCTTTTCTTTTGAATTTCACTTCATATATATATTCATTCAATATATTTGTGATTGTATATGTATATATATGTATGAATTTATTTTTCAGAAATTTGTAAACAACCACAAATACAAGCTTATATAAATTCACTGAAGAATATAAAGGAAATGGAATGGCTTCTGAGGAAAAAATTTTAAAGACAGTTTGAAAAAGGTAAAATTATTATTTGCAGATGAGCCTTTTATTTGGAAAATATAAAGTATCAATTGAAAGGCTATTATAAACAATAAAGTGGCTTAGCACACAACAATATATAGAAAAAATGATACAGTTAGGGGGCAGGGATTTAGCTCAGTGGTTTTGCTGCCTGCTATGCAAGCACAAGGACCTGAGTTCGATCCCTGGTACCAAAAAAAAATGATACAGTGGACCCTCAAGTTACAACCAGCCTGACATACAAACAACTTGGGTTAGTTTAATGGAAGATTCATCTGCCTCTTGTTATCTATTGCAAGTACCCAGGTAAACATCTAGATCTCAGCTGTACAGACTTACAACCAACTTGAGTTACAACCAGCCCTCGGGAACAGATCAAGTTCGTAAGTCAAGGGTCCACTGTATATGTATACATATATAAACAATAGGGAGACAAAAATGGAAGAAAAATGCACTTAAAATAGTATTAACAATAACAGATAAAACAACAAACACTAGGAATAAATTCACTTCTGGCTGTCAGGGCTTAACAAACGAAACATCAATAGTAGCAAATGGCACCCATTCTTCATCCTAGAAGTGCTAAGCCAGTTGTTATGGGGTTGGGGATGAGTATGTCACCTTTAATACCCCTAATACTCTCACCAAATACACTCAAATGGTCCCATAAAATACAAATAACTATCAAATACCATCAAATAGCTGTTTTATTATTGATAAGTAAAAATATTAAAAATATTTTATATTCTGTATTAGTTTGAGAAACATAACTTTTGTATTATAGTGTTTGTTTCCATTCTTCTGATACTTCCATTAAATTTAGAAGTTGCTAAGAATAAAGTCTTACCATTAAAAAATATGTAATACTACAATCATTGGCATTTTATTTTATGATACAGTAGTTCTGAAAAAGTAACTAAAAATTAGTACTCAAACTTCAATTTAAAATGCGTATTAACATTTCGATGTAGCTCTGGAACATTATTTTCTTATTTTTCTTCATACTGTTTTTGGAGTGGTGTGGGTTTTAAGCCACCAATCGATCGCACCTTCATACTTCTTTGGTTCTTTCAACCAGTCCTGATGCCACCTGAGGTTTGCTATAACATTTGAATAATTTTGACCTACACTTTGTTTCCACATGACAAACTGCTCTTTATTGTATTGATGGACAGAAGCAGAAACTTTAGGGTAGTTTACAATGGAACGAAGCTTCTGATCTAAAGAGTAAGTAATTTCTGGAAATTTTGTAGCAATGTTTGTTAGTTCATCTGGATCTGAGGAAAGATCTGCAAAAAAAAAAAGAACCTGTCACAATAGTTAGGGGCTAAACAGTTTTAAGAATATCCTTATGACAGATAATATATTAGAATTTATTTTATTTTCAGTTCATCTTAGTGTAGTGAAATGAAGCATGGTATATAGGCAGGTGTCACATAGTGTTTCAGTTAACAACGGGCTTCCTATACCAGTGGTGGCGAACCTATGGCGTGTGTGTGCAGCCAGCGGTTTGTTATCATTGAAAGCTCTAAAAGGTTCGCCATCACTGGCCTGTACTATGATGGTCCCATATGATTATATCACCCAGTGATATCACAGCCACTTTAATGTGTGCAAATACACTCTATGATGTTGGCATAAGGATGAACTAGCTGAATGATATATTTCCTAGAATCTATTCCCATCATTAAGGAAAGTATGATTGTATATAGTAAAATAACATACCAAAAGTTTTATATTCCTGTAAGGAATGTTCCAATTATCTTCCTTGCTACCATCATCCTGCTACCTTACTTTATTTTTCTATTCACTCTTAGATGCCAGAAACAGTCAACCTTTATCATTAGTGAGCTGATTTGGAACTAAATCTGCCTGTGTCTGATGCCTTACCTCCTTTGACATACAGAGGAAAAAAATAATAATGCTTATATCGTCCCATTCCCACAACCCATTTCCCAGCTGTGAGAATTCCCTATACAAACAAGTCATGTTCCTCCATCTCCACTCAGTCCTAACTGTCTTTATATATTAGCATTTATGCTTGGAATCCTGAAAGTTACATTCATCTAAGCTGTCCATTTGAGCAAATATCCATGGAAATACCAACTTTTCTCAATCACTACCAGTGAGAAAATAATGATAAACACTTTACATCCATAAACACTCTTTTACATATGTATGGAAAGAATTGGGCACCAGCTGACCTAATGAACAAGAAAAGGTTTCTGATGAGCTGAGGAGGGCACTTACAAGGGAAAGAAGGTGAAAAATGCAGAAACAGGGAACAAAGAGCAGAGTAGGGGGTTCAAAGTTACTTTCCTTATAATGGTTACAACAGAGGGGACCTCCTTGTCCCCTTCTGATTACGGTGAATCTCCTGTTTCTTTACTAACTGGCCTGTTTTACAGTTCAGTTTGAGTACATGGCATTTACCATTCTGGTTTGCTCTGTTTTGTTGGGCCTAGGGCAGGAGCTCAGCAAACAATGAGCTTCCACAAATGTAACAACGGCCAATGAACAAGCAAGAGATGCATATTACTCATCACGATGATAATTTAAGGACTTCTTTTTGAAGCCAAGAATCCCTTGCTCTTAGAATTAAGGAAGTTAGTCAGTTTCGCTGCTTAAGGAATTATTTGGAGTTAATAATATGGACATTTGTAACTAGGAAGAAAACATCTATAACTAGGAGGGAGAAACAAACATTAATAATGGCCTTAGCACATATTTTATGTATAAAATGAAGACACAGGATAAACACTAAATCCAAAACTGCTGTTTAAAAATTAATTAATGAGCTAGGTGGGGTGGCACATGCTTGTAATCCCAGCACACATATGGGAGGCTGAGGTAGGACAATCACTGTGAGTTCCAGGCCAGCCTGGGCTACACAGTCAGTTCAAGGCCAGTCTGAACTACATAGTGAGACCCTGTCTCAAAAAACTCCAAATAAATAAATAAAAATTATTCATAGACTAATGAAGCTGGCAGGAATTTTATAGAGTAAAAGGAGCATGGATTTTGGAGTTAGACCTGCATTGAAATCTCAGGTCTGTTACACAGCTGCAAGACCTCATACACTGAACTTTCCTGACTTTTTCTATAACACGGAATGGTATTCTATCTTGTAGCGTTGTGGTGAACATTAAATAATTAACGGAGCATGTAACATAGCATGTCAGGCTCCATGAAAGACAGGTGTTGATCTTTCAGAACAGATGCAACCTAGGTATGATGAGAAGGTGTTGCCTGCTGATTGGGAAATACAGTAATGAGTATAGAAAGGTCTCTGATCGGGGGAACCACTGGTTTCAATCATGAGACCCAGATCCAAAGCCTTAGGCACTTTCTCTGATAGTCACATGCTGATTTGCAAGGAAGCTGCTCCTACAGGCAATCTTTTGTAGCCCATGCCAGGATAAGAAGCACCAGATATTCCCTTATTTAACAATCATTATCAAATCTCTTGAGCAATGCTTATTAGGCATATTGTACTTAAAATGTATCAACAAATTTACCAAAGAGTTGAGGCAATACTGAAACACCATCAGAATAGGCTATGTATTTCCACTGGTTGGTTCGGAGCATGTAGGTGGAAGCATTCACATTGCACCCATGGTATTCACTCAGAATCCAGGGTGGATGCAAGTTTGTGAACTGATGTTCATTCTTAACCGGTTCTGATGATAACGGCAACAAAGAATATCCACTCAGGTTCTGAGGCAGAGGAATTCCAGCGATATCTTTGTAACAAAAACAACAAAATATTCTTACACAATTCATTCTTTTATTAGTTGAATATTTCTAAATGATATTTATATTTTCCCTATTATTAAAGATCACAGGGATCATTTTTAAAGGTACTAGTATGTTGTAAAACATACTTGGACATTCCTGGATTATACTGATTTAGGAAAAAATAATTTTTTAAATCTATCAAATACAGATACACAGACAGGCTAGGCATGGTGATGCACACATGTAATCCAAGTGCTCTGGAGGCTGGGGCAAAAGGATCACCATGACTTCAAGGCCAGCTTGGCCTACACAGTGACTAGTCCAGCATGAACTATATAGAAAGACCCCGTCTCAAAGCCCAGACCAAACCAAACCAAACCAAAACAGACAGACAGATAGAACAATAGTATGAGAAATGTCCAACTTAAAAAGAGATTGTATGCAGATTTTGTAGAAACAGACTGTCTGGGTTCCAATGCTTAGTTAGCCATGTGACCTTGGGCATGTTACCTACTCCTTCAACCCTCAGATTCCTTGTTTGTCAAAGGGGGCTCATCATAGTTCTTGTAGCTCATAGATTCATTTTAGGTTTAAGTAAGATAATTTATATAAAATTCTGAGAACAGTGCCTGGCACATAAGAGCCCTCACTAAATATCGTTAGTATCATCAGTCTTTTATTTTCTGAATGATTAAATAATCAGTTGTTTCTCAAAGTTTCTTACATGAGATAGTAACAAGGCTTATATAAGGAAGGGGTTTGGTAGTTGCTATGTCTTCAAAACAATGCTTAAACAAAATAAACTTTATTTATTGTAGATATAAATTTACTGCTAATATGTACTATAAATCTTCAAAAGTAGTACATAATATTTATATGTCCCAGTTATTTGATGATAAATCCTTTTTCATTTCATTTTTAAACTTCTTACCTGTAGAATTAGACAAATAAAATGCAAAATATCACTAGGAGATACATATATGAGGGAAACCTTGAGAAAGACTTACCCCACAAGGGCATGAGGAAGGAACAGTAAGGGGTTATTCAGGAGTGGAAATGATCGAAGTACATTAAATGCATGTGCAATATAACATCTGCCCAAATGCATCTGCCCAAAGGAAACCCATTATTCTGTATAACTAACAGGCACTAACAACAACAACAGAAACAACAATGGCAGAGTCACCCCCACTTTCTATAATCTTTTACAGTACTTTTTTGCAGTTCTAGTCACTGAACCTCAAGAAAACAGGACAAGGTTAAAAAAATCAAGCAAATGCAATAACCCAAAGAGGATTTCTTTGGGAATGAGAATTCTATATGAATAAAAATCAGGGGAAGAAACTCTAAAGAAATGGCAATACTAGATGATAATAGAAGAAACACACAGAAATATGCATAATTACATATAGGCTTCTTTAAAAAAAGTGATGGAAAGTTACAGAGATGAAGCCAGAAAGTGACTAAGTATGATAAGTGCTTTGTGATATAGAGAAACCAGCAACTGATGACTAAGCAACTGAAGAGACTCAAAATTCCAAGAACTAGAAAGATGCTCAGATATAAAAGAAGTAATGTAGAAAAAAGAGAAAAGCAAAGGTCATTGATTTAAATTAACTCTAAAGAAATTTATTAAAGAGACTTTGTAGTACAATGAAGAAGATAAAAAGAACTTTTATTTTTTTGATTTTTAAGATGCATGTGTCACATTTTTAAATTCCTGAAATTAGAAAAATGTCACCATTTTAATTAACTGAAACTTATAAGTTGATGATAATTTTTCTAATTGTTAGTGGCTTAGAACAGAAGAATTAGAGTATTTAAATCTAATGAATTTAAAGAACTCTGCTAAGTTAGAAACAGTTCTACATAATTTCCTTTGAATTTGATGATATTACCATTCTAGTATCTTCAGTGAAAACAGCTAACCACTCCCAAACTGAATGTTGTTATTCTAGACCTATGGATATACTTACAGACATTAAGAAGCTAGTAAAGCAAATAGTATAAAACTGTCTAAAGAGTCTGAGGAGAAATATATTCATAACCTCAGATTAAGGGACTTGTCTAATGCTGTACAAAGTCAATACTTTCAAAGTGGGTAGAATAATGTGAAAAGAAAATGTTTAGATTTTGGGGAGGTGCCGGTAGGGAGTCAAATGATGTACAAATCATCTATAAAGTTATGAGTTTGAATATCTTACCCACATCCTGATTGTGAATCTTCTGAAGGGAAAATGAGTAAAATGAGTGAAGGCCACAGGAACCTTAGGAACATTATCTTCCTTTTTTAGAGTATGAATGTGACTCAGTGAAATGAGTTGCTCAAGGTTAAAACAAGTCAGTGGGCCTTCTGATTTCTTTGCTTGTTCATTTTATAGCATTACTATAAAAACAAAACACAGAATCACTTTACTTACCAAGCATAGTTGGGTAAATATCCACAAGAGACACCACACTTGGTACTTGCAGGTTGGCCTTAATGCCTGGTCCCATGATCAGAAGTGGAACATGAGCACTGGCTTCATACATACTCATTTTGTAAAACTGTCGGTGCTCCATGGCCAGCTCGCCGTGGTCTGAAGTGTATATGACCACAGTTTTCTGAAGAAGATCTAGCTGGTGAAGAGCCAGAATAATTTTACCTACAATGAGATCGAGACAAATCTCTTCACTAACATTTAGCTCATGTTTTATCGCATTAAGTTCATTAACAACTCTACCTTTAAAAGTTTGTAAGGATGCTTCTTAACATCTGAATATTATCCACAGTTTGATGTGCTTGCTCTTCAGTTGACAGAGTAGAGAGGAGGGAGAAAATATAACACCCACAGGAATTCTTGCTCAAAGCTTCTTTATCTGGAGATCATGCTGCTTGCTTTCTGTTTCTGTCAGAAAATTTTATGGGGGTGGGGGTGGGCATCACCCCCTTAGGGCCACGAATGTGGAAAGAATGACAGTCTGGTTGTCGGCACTGTATACAAAGACTGATATCACCACTTACCCACAAGCTCTGCACAACAGGAAGTCACAAGAGTGATCAGAACTCCTTTTCCTGCTACTTTTCCTCCTAACCGCCTCGTATTATATTAAAAATATTTAAAAATAAGGAAGTTCTGTTACTTAAATATGTTACATACTTTATACATGGCCCAAGATGAATCTTCTTTATTCAGTGTGGCTCAGGCGAGCCGAAAGGTCGGACAGCTCAGCTCTGACTTAAACAGTTGCCAGTTCAGGCTGAAGAAGCCGGCTGAGGGCTATGGAAACCCCACCTCTGAAGAAGGGCTGGAGGCAGAACAGATGGTCTGCAAGTGTCATTTAGCATACTTTTGGATAAGGACCAACTGGACACCAAACTTGCTCAGCCCAGTCCCTCTGAGCAGTCTCTCCATGTGTTACATTTCCTCTTCACTATCATTAAGAGAATTACAGTGAAGCACAGTCCAGAGACATACAGTCATTCCTGTTTCAGTAGTGCCTGAACCTGGGTCATAAGGGTCTGTATTATTAAAAACTCCACCGAGGCTCAGTGAGAGCTGAGAGCCAGTGCTCTGTGAAGCCATTCATGGAATTAAGACTCTCGTGATCTTTCAACTTGACAACTAGAGTTGCCTCCTTACAAGTCTTGCCTCCACTCCTCTCTCCCTTTCACAGGATCCCTTGTTCCATTCTGGTGGCTGTCGTTCTAAAATACCTGATCATTTGATCATGTCACATTCCTGCTTACACTTGCTCAGAATGTCCCACTGTGTATCTTTAGCATGACGTGCAAGGCCCCTGTCCGCTCTCCAACCTCAGCAGCCTCAGCTGACTCCTCAACCTTGACCTTCCAGCAGTCCTAAACTTCTCACAGTCCCTCAAACATACCATATCATTTCACATTTTCTTGACTCTGTCCACACTGCTTTTTATGTCAACTGCCTTTTCTCCCACTGCTCACTTGTCAAGTTTCCATTCCTCCTGCGTGACCCAGCTCCAGCTTTACCTTCCTGGGGAGGCACTCCCTGTTCTTCTTGGGTCAGTGAATCACTCTGGTCTCTGAGAGCCCCACCATTTGTATAGTTACGACAATATACTGTAGTTACCATCTTAGTTACAACAATATATTGTAGTCTTTTCTGTTTACATCCATTCTGTAAATGTTTACTGAGTGCTTATTATGTGCCAGGCACTATACAATGCTGGGTACTGAGGATGTGGAGTAAGACCGAAGGTCCATGCTTCTTATGGAGAGAAGCTTGCATCTTATGGAAAGACAGAGGGTAAACAAGTAGAAAGACTACCAAACTAGTGTTATGATGTAACGACATGATAACGTGTAAACAGAATGACGAGGCTGGTATACTAACTTGGAGTGGCTGGGTAAAGACTGAGAATAAGCCAGTCATGTAAAAAAAGCAAAAAGAAGGAAGGACATTCTAGGCAGAAGAAGGAGAAAATATAAAGGCCCTGAAGTAGAAAAAGTGTCATTAAAATAATGTGATTTCTTAATAGTATTTAACACTGTGCCCAGCATAATAAATATGATTTGGTGACTAGACCAGTGTAGATTTTAAAAGAAAGATGCAGTATGTTCCATAAACTTTGTAACTTGAGGTAAGCAAGCTGCTGTGGTTTTTCTCCCCGCTGAACCTCCGTGAAGAACAATATTCTTGCCATCCTAGCAGCAGTATTATAGTGTTTCTCTTTAGTAGATACAGATGACTGGATGGCTGCAATCTTCTGAAAGCAATTTGTAGAGACAAATGGATAAACACTCCCTGACATCTAAAAACACTGATGAAATGCAATTCAATTGAAGTTATGGGCTTATGATTAAGACACTTCAAATTTTACTTGCAATAACATTGAGTACTTGGAAAGTCCTTATGCCTCTTTTAATAATATAACTTGCTATATTATAAATATGCATATGGCCTTTTGCTTTCTGGGGCATACTTTTCTATTTACCCAATAAATGCTTTTTAACAAATAATTATTCACTGTTCACACTCAAGCTTTTCTTTACACAAAACAGGTGCTACCCACACTGCACAAGTGCAGTTATGCTCAGCTCCAAAGTGCAGCAAAGTAAATGTCACGGTGTTATAACAATTACTTATTATAAAAACAGTGATTTTTTTTTTTTTTCTCCTTAAAACCAGGGTTGCTCCACGTGTGAACTAGAAACTGCCACAACTCTTCAAGTGAATAGGAAAAACTCTTGACAATCATCTAATGGAGGCAGGCTTGGTTTTGAGCTGCCCTTGAGCTTAAATGAAGGCAAAAAGTTCAATACAATTCTGGTCCAGAATTTGCACAGGGAAACTGATTTCAGCTTTAGTTTAGCCTTTCTCTAAAGGGCTAAGGAAGAATGGATTGATTTTGCAGTATTACAAGTTTGGAAGGAGTCACAAGACTCAATGAATACATTTTCTTTCTTTCTTTTGTTTTTTTTTTTTTTTGGTACCGGGATCGAACTCGGGTCCTTTTGCTTGCAAGGCAGGCGCCGGAACCACTGAGCTAAATCTCCAGCCCTGAGTAAACTTTCTTGTCGCTTAAGAGTCGGAACTGCCTTATAATTACCCGTCATATGCATACTGCGTTCGGTTGAATACTGACTCCTGTTTAAGGCTAGTGAGAAGTTTCGTTTCAAGCAGATACAGCCTTCTATAACCCTTTATGTATGAGCAAATCTGAGCATTTATGAACCTGAGAATTTGTGAATAATTAGGACCTTTTTTTTTTTTTTTCGTACCAGCGATCGAACTTAGATGCTTGCGCTTGTGAGGCAGGTGGTGGAACCACTGAGCTAAATCCCCGGCCCCTAATTAGGAGCTTTTAATTCTATTATTAATGAATGTTATCTAATTTTTATGTGTCAAGATTCCTATAGTTCTAAGTCTAAAATATCTAAGCAACTGTACTAAGAAATATCTGAAACATCTAAGCAATTTCCAACCAGCATGAACAGTTTGTTGGAAAAATATTATACTTTTTCTTCATTTAATTGCCTATTAATTATACCACCTACCAAGCATGGCATCTGTCTCTGCACACATAGCATAATAAAAAGCTCTAATGCTCTTAATTTCCTTGTCTGTAAACTTCCCAGTGCAGTTTTTTGTATAAGAAGAATAATAATCTACAGGGTGCATTTCTGACAGAGGCATCCACTTGGGGATTTTGATGACATCGTGAGATACCTAAAAGGGGGGAAAAATGTAGTTAGGCTAGCAACATGGTAATATTCTCTTTTCCAAAAAAACATGTACAGTGAACTACACAATGTTTAATTACTAAGACTAGTAGAAAAGAATGATCAGAAAATGTGAAAAAAGTACATGAAATACCTAGAATAGGGACAATTTTTTTTTTTTTTTTTTTTGGTACTGGGGATCAAACTCGGGACCTTGCGCTTTCGAGGCAGGCGCCGGAACCACTGAGCTGAATCCCCAGCCAGGGACAAATTGTTAATAAAGGTTGAGTATCTTTTATTTGAAATGTTTGGGAGCAGAAGCCATTGCGATGTACTTAACTGAGATATAGTGGAGATGGATCTTACGTTTCATATGTATCTTATTTACACAGGTGAAGGTATTTTTTTATACCATATTTTTAGTGCACCCATGTTCTGACTATGACTTATCACATGAGGTCAGGTGAAGAATTTACACTTGTAGTATCACCCGGATGCGCAAAAAGTTTCACATTTTGTAGCATTTCAGATTTTGGAATTTTATATAAGGATGCTCAATCTATATTTCAATAACAACAAAAGGTAAATTGCATATATACTAAAATAGTTGTGGAAAAATTATTTTGAAATTATACATGCCAATGAAAAATATGTGCTATATTAGACTATATAGTGTCCAGAAAAGTGTTCAACTCCTGCCTCAGCCCTGCCGGGATTACAGGCGTGTGCCACCTCACCCGGCTTCAACTGCTTTTATATATAGTTTTGTGACCAATACAGAGCTTCAGCATCAATAAACTAAGAATCTAGATTCTATAAAATATGGTGATATGAATCACTAGTAAAAATGTCAATATCTAATTAGCCAAACATTTGTTAAAAACAAATACAACTTTTTAATATATATGTAATTTATAATGTTTACTTACAATGTTGACAAAACAATTATGCTACATCTTTAATTCATATATAATTCATATATATAATTCATATATATAGATTTTTTAGTAAAAGTTCAAGCATCTATTTACTGTTGAGAGTTGAGAGTGAGTTAGCTTATTTCACTAACTCTGAATTTTGAAAATGGAGCCACTTAGTATTTTTAAAGATATGAGATATCTAAAACTATGACATTATTTCCTTTAAAATAGGGTGCAATAAAGTGTTTCTAATTAAAGCTTTTAAGGAAATTTACAAGCCAAACATTTCAAAGCTACACATTCCAAGATACAGGTAGTCTTTGGTTCATGTGGTACTAATTTGCATGCGTTTCAGTCACTATGGTTTAGTTAAACCACATGTCTCCCCATAAAGAGGCTTCAAAAATTCCAGTTACCAAAGTATATCGACTGTAATTGCATAAATTACAAATCTTCATACCAATAGGCTGCTAGCTCTTTAGATTACAAATCACTCTGTAAATAACAGATGCGCATCAAATTCAGTGGCTAATGGTGTTTCTTTCAAAGTATGGTTACTCGTGTGTGCACAGATAATAAAGTATATACTCACACAACTTATTTCTCTCCAATGAATAAATCCATTGACACTTTACCAAATGGACAGTGAGAAAAGGAACTGCCCAACAACAATGAGTATACAGCAAAGGTATGAAAAGTCATAAAGCTAGAAGTAAATTTCAAATCAAATGCAAATAAAATTATAGAAGGAATGGCTGAGAATGTTGACACTGCTGCCATTCCAAAGATCCTAGATACGTAGCTAGAGGAAGTGAAGGCATACTTACTTTATCGACATAAATACAGAAGGTCTTCGTGAAGATGACCTTAACACATCTCGATTGGAAAAATGTTCACATTAAAGGAACTCTTAGAGATACAGCATGATAGTGTAAATGCAACAGATAAAGTGCTGGAAGGTAATCAAATTCAGAAAGCTGTATGATGATTTGTGAGAAGATGCTTGGTCCATACAAACACTAACTCTATTTTAACTAGTCTAGTAAGTTTTTTGCAAGCACTTTAATCCTCAGTGTTTCTAGTGTTTTCATTATGGTATACTTAATAATATTAGTTTTACTACTTGTTTTCATTTATAACTGCCCACACTCCTAAGAGAATATCTTTGAGTTTTTCTTTTCACAGACATACTATACACAAATATATTCAATTCAGAAGCAGCCTTCTAAGTTTTACACATTCATTTTTATAAAATTGCTCGTTTTTTAAAAATTTTGTTTTATCCCACCCGCCTCCCTGTAAAAAAGCTTTGTTTCCATTTTTTCCCTTCTATTTTCACTTGCTCCTGTTGTTTTTTTAGTCAAACCAGTTATTGGTCCAGTTTACACATTTTTCAAAGTTTTACAAAAAGTGATAATTTAATGAAGTAATACCAATAAACTACACATACAATATTAACTTCTGCTTTTGAGCACACGGAACATACTTACTTTTTCAAGCCAATAAAGAGATGTGCGAAATGTTGAAGATCCAAAGTTTTCTCCTGAGGATGGTGAAGGGGAAGGGTGTGGTAAATTTAAACCCAAATACAGAACAAATGGTTTTGTGTAATTAATTCCTTCTGTTCTTAACCAATTAATTGTTGTGTCTATATTCTTCCAGTCCTCTTCCATCACTCTCACTTTATTCTTATCCGGGATAAGGCTAACCATAGGCCTGCCTTCTTGTCTGAGTAAAAAAGCAACATCTCTTGTCCATGCTTCTACACGATTACTGAGGGAGTAAAAACACAGGTCTATTGTAAGAAATTTTTGAAGTTTAAAAAATGGACTAAGTGTACACATAGGAAAGCAACATGGAAAACATTTAGATTCATTCATGTACATGTTCAGAATAATTATATTGGAAAATTATGAGGGCTAGGGATATAGCTCAGTAGTAGAGCACATGCCCAGCATGCATAAGTCCTGGGTTTGATCCCCAGCACTAAACCAAAAATTGAGCTATACAAATTAATAAAAAAAAGTAAAAAAAGAAATGAATATTTGCCTATGTATCCTTTAAAACTATGATAGGCTACTTAGAACAGTTACTTTTTCTTATAGCAGGATATTGAAAGTTAGCCAGATGGAAGTATAGAGTATTTTATATTAAACACAAGAGAAATTCAAACCATACAAAATAACTCATGGCCCACAGAAGAGGAGCCAAAATGAAAGATTCTTCTTTTCTATCTGAAAAGCAGGTAAAGAAACTGAAGCAGCCATCATAAAAACATTTTTTTCAATATATTTTGTGAAAAATAAGAAAAACTAGAATTTTAGCAGAACTGCATCTAATAGATTCTAATTAATTCTAACATATGAGAAATTCCAAGTAGGGCATTTTGTGAAATTCCTTACACTATCAAAACAATATGACATTACTTTCTCGGTTTTTGCTTAAGTGTTGCTGAAATCTCACTCTGTGACTAAGAGTTGTGATTTCAGGGGTTTATGACAGCAGCAGCACTTGGGGTAGGACTCAGGGAGTTTAAGATAAGAATGATCAGCCCATGGAGATTCACACAGCAAGTATGGGGACCAAAGTGTTTCCTTTTCAGCCTAGGAGTGTTACATGCGGGAAAGTATGGCTGAGAGATCATTACAAGAAGCAAGCTTGAACTACAGTATAACTAGTGGCCTGTCTTTGGATTATTGTCTCGACTGTGCTGATGGACTGACCCTTCGGCAGAGTCAAGAGTGAATCTAGACAGCTCAAGGGAAGGCCTTCTAACCTTTAAGGATAGCAGGACTGAACCGCACCTGGTGTAATCTTCTGCCGCAGCAGTGCAGAGATTTGATTTCATGTAACCTTTCTAGTTATAAATTTATTCCTCTCCCTCTGCTTTCTGCTCTCTATGTTGCTGAGATTCTTTTAACCTAGGTCACTTTAAAGGTAAAATGGCTCAAATCAAATTAATTTTAGCCTAGTTTTATCATGATGGCTAGATTTCAAATAAGGCTTTATTTTTGCCTTATGAAATCACTTGTGATTTACTCCCCAGTAATACAAATAGAAAATAAAATCACCTAACACATTATCAACTCATTATTGCAAAAATCTGTATGTATGTCACTGTGGTGTGGGTTTGCTGTCCCAGTGTGCCAAGTCCTGCTATGGCCCTGGATACGGTCAGTCCACAGGTAGCACAGGGTGAGTTTATACCGTAGCAGTTACTCTGCAATAAATCACGCATTAAAATCGACTGTGAGAAAATGACAACTTTCTTTTCACATGGGGCGGGAGCCTAGATAAATCTTTAGCTTCCTAAGACTCTAATAAAGATAATTTAACTATCTCAGATATTTGGAGTTCTGTGGAGTTCCCTCTCCCTCTCCCTCTCATTTCTCTATCAGCATAATAAATTCTGTAACAGAAGAAGGAATCCAGCCTCATGCCTCTCAAATGTTTTCCCCTCAAAGTTATGAGAAACACATATGCCTTTTAATTTACGAGACTGTCATCTATCTTCCTTACATATGGCCACTCACAAAAACAGTCTATTTTAATTGAATAAATTATACAAGTCCGGCAAATTCAAGTTGGAACATCACTTTTAAATATGTATTATTTAAATGCTCAACAGATACAAGGGTTAATCAAAATATATGGTGTGTGTTTAAATTTAAAAAATTTATCATAGTAAGACACATTGCTATTAATCCCTCTTAAAATATTACCCCATGCTTTGAACAGATTTGCTCCTTCTTTCTTGCCATTTTCTTTTGTTTTTTTGAGGCAGGGTTTTGCTATGTAATCCAGGCTGGCCTTGAACTCATGGTGATCTTCCTGCCTCAGCCTCCTGAGTGCTGAGATTATAGGAGTGTGCCACCATGCTAGGCCTCTTGCCACTTTCTGAAGCAGTTCTGGAAGTCCTATTTTGTGAATGTCTTTTCGAGGTATGATCATAAATACAGTGAATGCTCTGCTGAGTGCCATCCTACAGAAAGGCAGGCTTATTACATACATTACAATGTGTCTTCATCCACCTTATTCAATGGATCTGGCACCTTGTGATTTCTGGCTCTTCCCCAAAGTCAAAATGACCATAAAAAGGTAAACATTTTGAATTGATTTAGGACATTGAAGCAACCATGGTAGTGTACCCGAAGACACTAATGAAGGAGGACTTCCAGGACTGCTTCTGAAAGTGACAAGAGCGATGTGATGTTTTCAAAGCGGGAGAGTATTTTGAGTATTGTGAGGGAGATGAATGACAGTGGGTCCTTTACTGTAATAAATTTTAAAATTCAAACATTCACTGTAGTTTTCAATCACACTCATATATCAAAAAGGGAAGATTTTTCTTACACTTTTAAAGTAATTTAGCTTATCAATTTGACCAACTATAGTATTTTAAATTTTTGTAAGCTTTTGTTTTTCAATATTATATAAAATATTTCCTGAACTAAATACCATAAAAAGTCTGAAAGGACGAAGTGGGTGAATTGTCCCAGTAAATCTGTCATTAAGAAAATTTAAAAAACAGTCACTACAGTAGACATGTCATCAAGTCCCTTGCTCTTGCTTGAAGGGGTGACTGTATTGTGTAGTATTTAATTCCACTTCTAGCCTGTTAATTGGTCATCAAACCTAAGGACTAAGATCCTTGTATCATTAACCTGGTTAGCAGTTATGATGGCTTGCCATTAAATATGAATTGGGCCTATCATCCTTATTTATAATTTAGACAGAAATAATTCAATAATGGGCAGTTGTCCAGAACACATAGCTAAGAGTTAGAAGAGTCAAAAAGGAGCTGAAACTTGAACCAAAAGTAAAGTGATGGCTGGAAGTGATGTAGTTGAGAAGAAGACCCACAGAAGAGTAGAAGAATAAGTCATGAGTCATATTAATCACAGAGAACTAGAATAAGGTTCCCCCAGTGCCTGTTACTGAGGTCCCTGAAGTTGTACTGGCTTCAGAATTACTCCTCAATTCCATCACTTGCGACTCATGTAAGGATAGTCCTTATTCTTTGACTAGTAACCCAAATCCCTTTTTATGGCATATAAACCCACATATAATGGTCATGTACAACGGCTAGTCTTATGTAGGTGGGTTCCAGGGACTTCCCAACCTAAATACAGGGAAGGGCTGCCTAGCATACTCGAGGCCCTAGGTTTGATAACCAGAACTACAAGACAAAAGAACTTAATGAAAATAATCACCATATTCAGATACTATACTGGATGAAAAATCTCATTTACTATAAGTCTCAGAATAGAATACTTAATAAAAGGTACAAACTTATGTCTATCATGCTTCAAAGTAAAGATTTTACTGCTAAGAATTTACTGTGATTAGATTAGCTATTAGGCATGCTGATTTACTCAGGCATTTTTAGATATTTTAATATTCCTCCTGAAGTTTTAAAAGTGTGAAAATTCTCGTATGTTCCTTATACAATTAAGTGCCTTACTTTTGAAATTCTATAGTGTAGCATCATACCTGTAAAAAAATAAGTGCTAAAAGGAAGCCAGATTCTTCATTGCTAACTGCAAAGTAATACAGTAAAAAAAAACCAACCAACCAACCAACCAACCAAAAAACAAACAAAAAACACAACTTGGAAGGGATAGCCAATTGCTCAGTCAAGAAATTACAGCAGCTCCAAAAAATTCATCAAAAATAATTATGGGACATTATTATTCATCAAATTATAATTATGATCAGAGAGCACAAAATATATTCAAGGATGAAAAGAACACAGCAGAGGTTGTTGTCATTTTTAGAGAATAAAAACTATAGAGATTGTCAAATCCAGCTTATTTGATGAAACAGGTTATTTCCTGCCAGCTGCCTCAGGCTTTTATTTAAGTTCCCAAATAATCCTGAAAGCCTAACTTTTCTTATGGGAATTCTGGTTCACGTGCCATTTAAAAGGTCTGTGCTTTCCTACTTGGATGACTCTGTTTAGAAGATTCACCTTCCTGTTCTCCATCTGAGCCTACTCACCTTCTACAGAGTTCATCAAATCTAAAATGTTAACAACTGTAAGATATGTTTATTAAAAAATGTATGCCATTAAGAAAAAAAGTGTCACCAATAAAACTATAACCCAATTTTAAGCTGCAAAAGTAGGTGATAAATGTCATTACACACAGCTAAACTTTTATTAAACTTTAGTAGTCAAATGAGAACAAAATCCAAGAACTGTTACTCAGTCGTAGGCTCAGAAGTATCACTTGTGTATTTTGAGAAAGTGGCATAAGAGTTATGGTAGACAGCAATCTGAAGGTGCTGTTTTAGCCAAGAATTTGCTAGTCATTAAAAATGAAGGCTCTGGATAACAAAAAACAAAACAAAAATCTCAAATTCATCCACTATCATAATATGTTATGCTGAGAATGTGCCAAGAATAATGTGTGTTGTTTTAGATACTAAATTTTAATAAAGATAATAAAGTGGGGAGTTCTAAAAAAAGCTACCAACATGGCCAAAGCAATCAAACCTTCTTTTATGATAAGGACAAGAATAAAACAAACTCTTCCTGTCATGGAGAAAAATGACCTACAATATATAATATTTTAGATTATAAAGTAATAGTGGGTACGGATGGGAGAAGCAAAGCTTATTCCTCAGGCTGCAGAGTGAGAGGTGCAGAGAGGGCTCCTTGGTCAGTGTCCCGAATTCTGGGCCCCCTTCCTCACTCGGGTTCTGTTCTGCGTGGGAGCCGCTGCTGCTTGGCTGGAGGCCTGACGAGGCAGGAAGAGTCGTGTTAGCAGCCCGGGGTTTGCTTCTCTCTGCTGTTTGCCAAGAGGTTGAAGCTTAGTTTTGTCTGTAGCGATTCTCGCCTTCTGGAAGTACGCCTTTATTTCTTACTAGCTTCAGAGGATTCAAAACAGCCTGTCATGACTTGGCTCAGAAAAACATCAAGCTCCACGCGCAGAGAACACACATAATTATAATGGTAAGATGAAGTGACAGAGGACTTGATTTTAATTTTAGGCTTTAAACATTTAGCTAGGAAAAACAAGGCAGCGGTTTGTTTAATTTCTTTTCTGATAGCATTAGAATGTAAGTTCCATGACACTGGAGAATTTTGTGTTTTAATTAGTTAAAAATACACTAAAATAGTGTCTGGAGCATAGCAGGTAGCTCAATAAATATTAGCTGAATGGATATTGCAAATACCTGATTTTACTTTTGTAACTTAAATAAGGATCATCTTTTAGTCTTAGTATTTTAAGGAATACTATTTAATGTTAAGTTTCCTTATTAAATTATACTGTTAGAAATCTAGTTTTAAATTTTCTTCCAGATAAAATCAATTCCCTCCCAATTCTGTATGCTTCGAAATTAACAGTTTTCTTTGGCCTTGTTCTAAAAAAAATGGACATATTAATGTCATGTGGATCTGATTCCTAGACTATGGAGGAATAAATTTAGGATTTAAAACGAAGGCAGTTACTTTGTGTGACATTCCTAACACCACGCTGGGGAGCAGGAAATACCTGTTCTACACTTTCTTCCTGTGGCCTGCTGACGTTTGGGCTTGGGAACACTTTCTGCAGGAAGGAGCTGTTCTGTGCACTGTGTGCTGTCTAGCAGCAATCCTGGCCTCTGCCCATCAGATGTTAGTGACCACAGTGGTGTCCTCCAAAAATGTCCCAGACGTGGTCAGATGAGCTCTGGGATGGCAAAATTGCCCTTGGCTGAGAACTACTATTTTTGATATTGGGAATACATTGGTAAAACAGTTTTACCTTAAAGCAAAAATGATCAAAATACCCTGTGACTTAAGTACAAATGTTTTCTTTCAATTGATAAAAAAATAAACTTGGGCTGGGGATTTAGCTCAGTGGTTTTGTCGCCTGCTGCACAAGTGCAAGGACTCAAGTTCGATCCCTGGTACCAAAAAAAACAAAAACAAAAAATAAACTAACTTGAACTTAAACCTATGATCAGTGCAATACATGTAATGTGAAGGGGGCAGATAAATAGCCGTAAACATAAACCACTTAATGATACTCCACTGAAATTACAGATTTCAGAACGGAAGGACTTTGAAGGTCATCTATTGTAAGCTCATTTGATGGAACTAGGATTCTAGGTACGTAGATAAATAACTTTCTCATGAACTTATAGTCAGTAAGTGGCATTTTGGTGGGTAGTACTGCCACTAACTGTTCAGCACCTGGCCAGCAGAAACAAGTGTACCCTGGGTTCAGTCTCAGAACTGCCAAAACCAAACCAAACCAATCCAAACCAGAACAACTCCTAATATGCCACAGAATATTATACAGAACAAGAACACATAGGTGGATCATACTGGTACCAGAAGAAAACATCATGTGAAGCCTAAAATGACAGAAGGAAGTATTATAGTAAGAAATTAAAGAAACTTGTAGTCTATATAAAATATAAGCAGGTTAAAAATGATCAAGTTAAATGGTAGGAGTATAAAAACTTGAGTTTTGATTTGAGAGTCAACCTGTCAAAAACACTGAATGCCACTATTTATGAAGTTTGATATTAAGAGAACTTTTGCCCCTGAAATCCATTTTTAAACTTACATGAAACAATCTAAAAGATAATTCATCATAATTCATGTAACCTTTTCAGATATGCTACTAAAAGAAACCCTGAAATATTTGTCAGCCAAATGGCTGTTTGGGTACATGCAGCACTTATACAAATAGAACTAGTAGTTTGCTTCAGTTTCCTAAGCTCTCATGAGAGGGTGAGTAAATAAAAATATTCTGCAAGCTATTATTATGCTGAAAATCATCTGTGACATCCCACATATCAACATCTAAATACTCTTCCTGTACTGATTTTAGAATTCCACAGGACAAAGAACTGAAAATTAGAAATATTTGAAACATTAAAACATGTTAAAACAGGATAAGTTCTTAATTGAATATATATCAAATACAATATATTCAACTAAGGATATAATATAATTATATATAATATAATTATATTATATCTATTATATAATTATATAGTATATATTATATATAATATATTATATCTATATATCTAAGAACAAGTGCTATGAGCCCAGGTTAAAGACAAATGTTCATCAAATATGCTATAAGTAGATCAACATAACCTTTTCATTCATTAAACATTTAATTGTGTACCCACAGTGTATTGCTGCAGTGCTGGCAAACAGGAATAGGAGACAGTACAGAAGAGTCAAGGACCTTGCACTTCCTTCCTTGCTAAGGAATAAAAACCAGGTCATAATTTAACCATCTTATATATGAGAATGAAAGTTAGTTGGGCATGGTGGCACATGCCTGTAATCCAGCTACTCAGCAGGCTGGGGCAGGACAGTCTCAAGTCTGAGTCCAGTCTGGGCCACTTAGTGTAAAAATAAGAGCTGGGGACAGTGCTCCTTGGACTTAATTCCCAGTATTGCCACAAACAAACAAACAAAACCAAAAAGAATTAAAGGGAATAACTTTACGTATTTTTGGAAGTGCTAAAACAAGATTTTTTTGGTATTCCATTTATCTTTTAATTTTTATTTTTATTAGTATATGTCTGTAGAACTTAATGATTATATTCACCATGATGAGTTGGTACATGAACATAATACATCAATTCTTTTTTATCCCCTCCCTCTGTCTCTCTCTCGGACCCCTTCCCCTTTGCAAAAGAACTATCTTCCTATTTACTTTGCTCTTTAATTTATTTATATTTTGAGTTTCTCATATAAGAGAAATCATGTGATATTTAAGTGTGTGTGTCTGATTTATTTCTTTTTATCACTGGATCGACTGAGGAAACAATTTCAAATAGGATAATATGAATAGCTGTCCCCTGCTTTGGATTAACTTTACTTCTTAAAAAGAAGAATGACTTTACAACTCAGAATGGATTAAACTGAAAGGTAAGACTTGACCTATGAAACTAAAAGAGGAAAACAGGAGAAATGCTTCAGAACATTAGAATCATCAAATATATTTTGGATAAAACCTCAAAAGCAGAAGAAACAAAAGCAAAAATAGATGAATGGAACTATATCAAATTAAAAAGCTTCTGTACAGCAAAAGAAACAACAGAGTGAAGAGATCCTTTATAGACTGGCAGAAAATATTTGATAACTATATATCTGACAAGGACTTAATATTCAGAATATGTAAGGAACTCATCTCAACACAAAAATCCAAGCAATCCAACTTAAAAGTGGGCAATAGACCTAGACAGACATTTCTCAAAAGAAGACACACAAATGACCAACAGGTATATGAAAAAATGCTCAACATCACTAATCCTCAAGGAAACACAAGCAAAAACCACCTCAGGATGGCTGCTGACAAAAAAGACAAAATGGAGCAAGTATGGGCAAGAATGCAGATGAGGCTATTCTTTAATCTTTACACCAAAGAAATTAAAGCTCAATTAACTTAGATGTGTCCAAGATTATACAAGTTTAGTAGCAAACAGAGAAGCTTGTCTTCAAAATTAGGCAATCTGATTTTAGTACTCTACTCTAAATCACTATGAATGGCTAGGTGATTGATTGATTGATTTACTGATTGATCAATTTGTGCTGGGAATGAACCCAACATTCAGAGCACATGATTTACCATCGAGCTATACTGCAGCCAAGCTGGCTGCCTGATTATAAGGTTTCCTAAAATGAAAGAAAAAAGTTCCAACAGGCTCAAGTTGGAAGAAAATTACAAAGATAATTAGAAAAAAATCCTATGATTTTAAAAACATATTCTAAAATGAGTAATAAAGTAGTCATAACGGAACTCAATCAAAATAAATCATGGGCTAAACAACGTTACAAATGCTACTTATAAACCTTTAATGTTTAAGAATAACAAAATTACCAGCCTATTAGCAATTTTAATATTTTAAGAAGATTAACGAAAGCTAAAGGTTTAGCCAAATTAACAGAATTAGAGATTAAGAGATTTACTTTTGTGGGAAAACTGTTAAAAACATAAAAAAGAGCACATATATGTGTTACAGCAGAGGGGAGCCTATTAGGATGGCTTTTGTTTTATTCTTTACCTAACAGAGTGATGTCCTGAAGTGTAATCCAGTTTTCCAAATTTCTGTGTTCGGTAACCATGCTTCTCCATGATATCCATCCATGTTGTATAATTTGGGTCTAGACCCTTAAAATTATTCCAAGACTGTGTTAAGTGAGTGAAGAGGCCACTCCACATTGCTGAGGAGAAAAAGAAATAGAGAGTAGAGTAAAACTTGATAATTTGTTGTAGGTATTAAGGCAATCGTTCTGAGACAATAGTTCAGTCGTTTAGAGCACACGTCCTGGAGGATGACACACCTTGACTGAGAGCTTGTGACAGTTAATCTTGATTGCCAACAGGATTGGATTAAGAGAAACCTAGCAGATTGGTGAAGCACACTTCTAAGTGTATCTGGATGGGTGAAGGAGCTGTGACCTTTGGGGGACGTATCTGGACCATCCCCTTCCTTTCCGGTGCTCCTCCTGTGCTGCTCTTCCTGGCCACCAGGAGGTGTGCGCCTTGCTCCAGCATGCCCTCCCCCATCTTGTTTCTGCTCTGGAGCCTGCTGACCATGACCTCTGAGACTCTGCGTGAAAACAAACCTTTCCTTCTTTAAGTTGTGGGTATCTGGTATTTTTGCCCCAGCAGTGGGAAAGCTGACCAGTACAGTGGGAAAGCTGACGAATACAGCAAACGTTTCTGATCGTTGCCTCATTTTATCGGTGGGAAGGCTCTGCAAGGAGCTACTATTTTCATTTACAGAGGAGTCAGTCGACCGAGGATGACAGGTTAAGTTGCTGAAGGTAAATACAGCTGGAATTAAATATAAAGCCTGAGTGGCTTTAACGTCTTTTTCAATCATAAATTAATTAATTAATTATTTTTGGTACCAGGGATCGAACTTGGGTCCTTACGCTTGCGAGGCAGGCGGCAGAACCACTGAGCTAAATCCCCAGCCCCCATAAATTAACTTATAAGTATTTGTTGGTTAATTTTCTAAATCATAAATACTTCAAAGCACAGAGCTCCTTTCCCCACCATTCTCAAAGATTTTCCCTATTCCTTGTCCTTTGAGTGCAGTATGTCTTCACTCTCGTTTTCTATGAGTTTTTATTCAAAAAAATGCTTTCCCCTTTCCCATTTCTATGTGCATACATCGTAGGTTGCAATAAGCTTTCTGGTTTCATCTAACAAAATGCTCTCTGAGAGGTGGGATAAGGAATTAGCTGGGTTTGAATCCTAATATTATCAGCTACTGAGTGGCCTTTGATAAATTACTTACCCTTTCCATACTTTAGTTTTCATCTGCAAAATGGGCATGGATACCTACAGTATCTATCACATGGAAACATTATGAAGATTATATAAAATTAATACATGTAATGGCTTCAAACAGGAAGAATGTGGTAAATGTTCACTTCTAGTACTGTTATTCCTTCTCTTTGCTCAAACTCTTCAAAATATACCTTTCCCAGGACATATATCACCTAAAATTTCTGAGACCTTTAGAGTTCACTGACCATATTTTTCTTTATTATTTCAACTGACTCTGCATATGCTGTGGGCGACACAGCATTTTGGAGTTAAGTCAACTGAGTGACAGACTTGACAGGGTCCCCTGAGGAGTAAAACCCGGCCATCACCCCACTCTTGACCCGTACTTATTCACTCGACAGAGTAAAAGTTAGCATAATGTGTTGTTAAATACACTTGGCTCGTCTTCATTAAAATATCAATATAGTTTATGTTTTAGTATAGTTTAGGTTTCCTTCAACCATGGGTGATTATATACCCCACAGGAGATATAAGTGAAAGAACCTATAACTGAAACCATGGCATACCAGCTTAGTAACTTACAGACAAAACCAAATTGTTCAGTGTTACTTAGGAGCTCCAATGCAGACTAGAAGGGCACAAAAAAGGGAAGCCACTGTCAGACAATAGATGGGATTTATGAGAGCTGACAATTTCCCCCTTTTTCTTTATTATTCATGGCTTTTTAGTATTAAAATGATGACTGTTAAATTAGTGAACAATTAGATTCATGACAGAAAAGAACTGAGACTGAAGAGAAAGGTAAAGTATATAATCTGAAATAATATGTAAAAATTCAGCCTTGAACTGTAAAGTCCATAGAAGCCTGCCCTGAACACTTACTAAAAAGTTTCCTTGGAAACAGAACTCTTCTAGGAACTATAATTGTTTCCTCATGTGCTTCAGTAGTCAAAAGATTCTTAGTCACCAATTATAAGGAAATGAAACAGTAACACCTGAATTAGGTAGTATTCTAGATGGTATTAAAAGTTCCTACTCCTAAAAAACCTGGAAATTCTAATAATCTCAATATCTAATATGTACCTGAGACCACACATGTCTTACACTACAAATTTTGGTGTCAAGTACAGCTTTACTATCTTGCTTTTGGGATTAATTTTCTAAACTGAGAATGTATTTTCAGCATATAGCCACATTTCTCCACTAACATTAAGCATGGTTATACCTGAGCGGGATGGGCAACAGATTGGAGAGTTTGTGTAGGCATTCAGAAAGGAAGTGCCGTGTGTTTTCATGAAGTTGATAGAAGGAAGTTTCACTACTTGACTTCCTGGATGAAATGTTAACCTTCCATCCTGGAATAAAGAAATTTCATCAACACTGATTGCACTACAAAAGAAGAAAATTATTTTCTTTAATTTTAACCATAAAATTCACAATGGCAGAAGACTCCAATATGGTTTCATGAAAGATAAAACAAGTACAGTATTACCAGTACCTAGTGCCTAGATACATAGAATTCAACACAGTGTTGCACTTGGATTCAGTTGAATACAGGAAATAAAGGGCTTCTTGGAAAGTTCTTTTGGGCAATGATGGGCTAACTGTACAAATGTTTATTGAGTACTCACTGTGTGCCAGACACTGCAAGATCTGAGGATACAATGGTGAATAAAATAAAGTCCTGCCCCCAAGAAGCTTACAGTGTAGTCAGTGAGGAAAAAGCATACAGATAAATAAACCATGAATAGTTATGACAAGTACTTTGAAAAACCCTGAGATGAAGTGATTGTTGATTGTTCCTGAACCATGCTAAACTAACTTTGAGCCACAGCTTAGTTGCTACTCATGGTTCTGGGCCAGGGATATTTCAGTGCATCATCTTAATGAAAGAATGCAACAGTAACTCTCTTATCTGGGACAGCCAGACTGCTGATAGTGTCTTTCTCAGTTCTCTCAGTCAGACTGAAGGACAGTCTCACTAGATCCTGTATGTGCATCCCTGCCTCCACCCCAACCCTGAAACTCATCAACACTAAACCAACGCAGGTGCAGTGGGAGGGAGGGGGTGGGACTCTGTAGAAGTGGGGGTTCAGAGAATGCCTTTGTACCTTGAGACTTGGTAGAGGTGTTTATTTTCTTTCTTTTTAAAAAGTGAGTTTGTTATGACACAATTCATTTAACACTCAATTGCGGTGTACGATTCAATGGTTTTTAGTGTACTCAGAAAGCTGGGCAAACATTACCACAATTTTAGAATCTTATCGCCATTTCCAAAAGAAATCCTGTATTCCTTAGCCATCGCCCTCTGCTCCCCCAAATCCAAGACAATTACTAATCTACTCTGTGTATATTTGTTTTCTCTGAATATTGCATATAAATGCAATCATATAAATATGTGGTCATTGATGACTAGCTTCTTTTACTTAGCACACATTTTCTAGGTTTCAGCCACATTGTAGGATCTACTCCTCTTTCCCTCTTTTCTTTTCCTCCCTTTCTTTCTTTCATTTTCTTTCTCACCCTCCCTCTTTCTGTTTTTCTCTTTCTTGTGCTCAGTGTTGAACCCAGGGTCTCATACATGTTAGGCTGTATGGCGCTGTAAAACAGAACCATACTTGCAGCTCTGCATTTCTGTTTATTGCAAATAATGCTACCAAATTTTATTTATCCATCTATGAGTTGATGGACATTTGGGTTGTTTCCACTTTTCACCCATTGATAGAACATTGCTAGGTACATTTATGTACAAGTGTTTGTGTGGTGTCTGTTTCTATTCTTCTTGGACATCTGTCTGGGAATAGAACTGCTGGAGTGAGGGCTAACTCGATGGCTGACCACTGGAGGAACTGCCAAGTTCTTTCCCAGGGTCGCTACACCAATTTACATTCCCATCAGCAGCATATGTGAGCTCCAAACCCTCTATACTCTCCACAACTCTAGTTGCTATCTTTTTACCACAACCATTCTCATGGGTGTGAACTGTTGTCAGATTGTGGTTTGATTTGCATTTTCCGTATGAGTAATGATGTTGACCATCTTTCCATGTGCTTATTTGCCCTCTGTGTATCTTCCAGAGACAAATGTCTAATCAGATCTTTTGCCCAGTTTAAGAAAAAAAAGTGCAATCCAAGATTCCAGAGATTGGCACCATGGTTTCCTACAAGCATTTTATAATCTTAGTTTTTAACATTTGATTTGTTGGTTTATTTTAGTTAATTTTTGTCTGTGGTGGAAGGCAAGGTCCAACTTCATTATTTTTCATGTGGATATTTAGTTTTCATAGAACCACTTTTCAAAAGATTATTTTTGCTGGGTGTAGTGATGCATGTCCGTAATCTGAGCACTTGGGAGGCTGGGGCAAGAGGATCCTCGTAAGTTCGAGGACAGCCTACACTACATAGCAAGACCTGTCTCAAACAAACTGATTATTCTTTTCCTATTAAATGGTCATAGCACCCTTGTTACAAAGCAATTTATTATAAATATGAGAATTTACTTTCAAATCTATTTCACTGATCTATAAATCTATCTTTATGACAGTAACACAATATCTTGACTTTTGTACCTTCAAATATATTTTACTGATCTGTTCATCAGTCTATCTTCATTCTAATAACAGACTATCTCGATTGCTTACTGTCACAAGTTTTGAAATTAGGCAGTATTTGGTCTTCTGACTTTGTTTTTTTTCAAGGATTTTTGTTGTTGCTATCTTGGGTCTTTTGAATTTTTGTATGAATTTTAGAATAGGATTTTCTATTTCTGCAAAAAAAAGGGCCATAGTCTGACAGGGACTGCACTAAATCTGTAGATCACTTTGATTAGTATTGCTATATTAACAATATTAAATCTTCTGATCCATGAACATGGATGTCTTACTATTTTTTTGGGTGTTTCTAAATTTCTTTTAACAATATTTTGTAGTTTTCAGAGGATAAGACTTGTACTTTAGTATACTTATCCCTAATTATTTCATCCCATTTGATGCTACTTTAAATAGACTTGTTTTCTTAAGTTTTGTTAATCAATTAGTAGGAATTTAGTTGATTTTTGTATTCAGTGCTTTTGAAGTAGATTCCCTAGGATTCGGATACAAGATTGCTGCAAATACAGATCCTTTCCAAAGGAGTGCCTTTTATTTTATCTTTATTTTTTATGTTTTGGTACCGGGGATTGAACTTGGGACCTTGTGCTTGCAGAGCAGGCAGCAGCACCACTGAGCTAAATCCCTGGCCCTGGGTGCCTTTTATTTCATGTTCTTGTCTAATTCTCTGGCTAGAACCTCCAGTACAATGCTGAATAGAAGTGGTGAGAACACAATCTTTGTCTTGTTCCTGATCTTAGAAAACATTCAGTCTTTTATCATTAAGTATAATATTAGGTCTGGCTTTTTTTTTTTTTTTTCTGTAAATGCCCTTTACCAGGTTGAGAAAGTTCCTTTCTATTTCTGCTTGGTTGAGTGCTTTTATCATGAAGAGCTACTAAATTTTGTCAAATGCTTTTTTTCTGCATCTACTGAGATGATCACAAGTGTTTTGTTCTTTACTCAGTTAACACGGTATATTGATTTTCAGATACTAAGTCAATTGTACATTTGTGGATAAATCCACTTAGGCATGGAGTATAATCCTTTTTATATACTGATAATTTTATCTGCTAGTATTTTGTTGAGGATCTTTGCTTCTATATTCCTAAAAGAATATACATGCATACGTTTGTGTGTGTGTGTATTTGTATGGCTTTGAAGTCAGGCACATGAATCCAATAAACAAGTCTGGAAATGTTTCTCTGTTTTATTTTTTGGAAGAGTTTATGAAGTTATTCTTCTTTAAATGTCTGGTAGAATTTGCCGGTGAAGCCATCTGGGCCTGGCCTTTTTTGAGGGGCAGTCTTTACATTATCAACTTAATGTCTTTGTCATAGGTTTATTCAGGCTATTTCCTTTTGAGTCAGTTTCAGTAGCATGTGTCTTTCTAGGAATTTTCTCATTTCATCTAAGTTACCTAATTGCTGACATACCATTGTCATATATTACATAAGGGAGTGTCAATCTTACCTTTAAAATTCTTTTATTTCTGTAAGGTAATGTCTTTCTTCCTGATTTTGGTAATTCAGGTCTTTTTTTTTTTCCTGGTTGTGGAGCAAAAGGTCAATTTTTAAAATATTTTCAAAGAATCAACTTTTTGTTTCATTGATTTTTCCGTTTCCTTAATTTCTGCTGTAGTCTTTACCATTTCCTTCCTGTGCCCTAATGATCTTGGAGCAAGGTGACTGGGCCTTAGCATTCTCAGGCTCCACCACCTGCCTAGAGCCCCCAACATCTCAGCTGCTCTGACCTGTGATTTAGCCGGCTCAGCTTGGAGCTGCAGGAGATGAGAAATGCTGGCAGCTGTCTCTTCTGGTGAGATACACTAATGAATGACTGAGAACTGAGAGGAAAAGGTAGCCCTGTCATCTTGGTTATATCTGGAGCAAAACCTCTGTCAAGCTAAGCCATGCTTCACTGTCACGGACTCTTGTTTTTCTTACCAAGTTTTAGTGGATTATATCCTCCTTCTCCTCCTCTCTCTTCCTGCCTCCTTTTTGGGTGTTACTTGAGATTGAACCCAGGACCTTTGCACTGATCTACATCCCAGCTCTGTATTATTTCTTATTTTGAGACAGGGTCTTGGTAAGTTGCCTTGGCTGGGCTCAGATTTGTGATCTTCTTGTCTCAGTCTTGTAGAGTGCTGGGATTACAGTTGTGCACCACCAGGCCTGGATAGTAGATGCTGAACGAATATCTCTTCATTTTGCATATGCGTTTATGGCAATTTCTAGACCTTTTAAATGTTTTCACTGTTATTTAATAGTTTTTAAAAGTCAGTTTTATTAAAAGTTTTATTTATTTAAGTTTTAAAAAAACCCTCTTAGCTACAGTTTTGCATGTTTTGTTGGAAAATGTGTCTGTGGAGCTTCTTACATTGCATGTTGAAAGCAAAACTCATGTTATTTTCTTATCACAATTATCATGTTATTATCTTATCTCAACTGTCCTATTTTAGCCTGTAGAATTCTAGGAATGATAAATCATATTTTCAAGAATCTAACTTTGCACCAAACTGGTATAACAGAACCATAGAGAGAATTATTTCAAATTAGTTTAAAGGACAGTGTTTTGGCTGTATAGTTGAATGTATCTAAAACAAAAACTGCAAAGAAATTTTAGACTGCATTCAGGAATGTCATTATTTGTAATAATATTACCATCTTATATTCATATATATCCTCATAATCTTCAGTTTGAATTGAAACTATGAGGGTTTTAAAAATTGCTTTTAGACATTTCCCATGGACAGATGTAGAAAATACATGTTTCAGAAAGAGGAAAGTAAATTGTGAGATCATACTGAATAGTTTCAATTCAAATTAAGATTACATACACACTTTCTCTGGAATATGAGGCAGTATTTAGAATTATATGAGTAACACATTTAAGGCAGCACTAACAGGACAATCAATACATGGGTAATAAAAATAAAAAGCTAACTCTTTTCACTTCTCATCCAAATATTAATTTCTGCAAACTTAGGCAAGCTTGTAAATAACTTGTGAAAAGCTAATACTCTTATGATATTGCAGTGTTATTTCCTACAATTGAATCAAAGTAGAATATGAACTCTAAAAATTCATTAGGAGGGGTAAAATAATTCAGTGGGTTGAGAACAGCATTTTAAACAAAAAATTTGTGGATAAAAGAGAATCCTTCCACATTGTTGGTAGAAATGTAAAGCAGCATAGCCACCATGGAAATCAGTAAGGAGGTTCCTCAAAAACCTAAAAATAGAACTACCATATGATCCAAATGTACCACTCCTTAGTATATACCCATGGGACACCTGCACAGCCATGTTCATTGTGGTACAATCACAATAGCCAAGGTATAGAACCAGGTCCCCACCAATTGATGAATGGGTGCGGGGGGAAAAAAATATATATATATCTGTGTGTGTATGGAGTATTACTCTGCCATAAAGAAGAACGAAATTATGTTATTTGCAGGAAAATGGATGGGGCCAAAGATCATCATGTTAAGCAAAACAAGCAGATTCAAAGACAAGTGTCATGTTTTCCTTATATGTGCAATCTAAAAAGAAAAAAAAAAGACAGGAAAGCAGGAGGGAGGCTTCAGGAAGACAGGAATAAGGGAGAAAGGTGTTAAAGGAATGAGGGATGGATATGCTGAAATTATGTTATATGCATGTATGAAAATACCACATTCAAACTCAATGTTAAAAATTAACATGCACTAATAGAATATATTTTAAGAGTGAAAGATTTGTCAAGCTGCTACCCGAGTGCGTCTCACTAAAGTGTTGTTTCATAGGTATGTGGGTAAGTCTGTGCATTCAAGGCCTCACACTAAACTGTGTTTTCCAGCTGCGCATCCCGGGATAGCAAGCTTTAACGCGTGTCCGACTGCCCGGAGCGGCGCGCCGCCTGCCCGCCCTCCTGGACTTACGAACGAGTCGCTCGCGACCAGCACCACGTTCGGTGCCCGGGCTGCCCGCAGTGTCGGCCCCTCTGACCCCGGGGCTGGCGCAGCCCCCGCCCAGGCCGTGATCAAGGACAACCACAGCAGCAGCATCTCGGGTAGCAGCTCTGAGAGCTGGCCGCTGGGCCCGCCTCCTCTGGAATTTTCTTGGGCTGTAAGGATGGTGGGGACACCCAGCAACTTCTTCAAAACTTGCAGCTTGGTTTACAAATACTGTGTACAATGTAACTGTGTACAATGCAGAGCCTCGCCATCGAAACTACAACTCCCACCAGGCTAAGCGCAAACACATGCGCAAGGCACCAAGCCTTAATTGTGTTAAGTCCTTTCAATAGAATACCGAGCACTGTAACCAAATCCAGCCTCTTCCAGTCACGTGAGCGGTGCCTGGAACAGGCGCATGCGCTTTCGTTGCAGCCGTGGTGATTGTAGTCTAGCAGGATCTGACCCAGGTGGGTTTGGATGGCTGTCGCTTTTGCAAAAGTTGTACCCTGAGGGCAGCTGAAATGATACTTTGAGAGAGAAACGATCGAGGGGGTCGGAGCTGTTTGTTTTGCATGGAACAAGCATGGCTGAGTGTTAGGCGAGGGCGGTGAACTGGGCAGTGATGAGGTGGCGGCGCGACTGTCACTGAAGTTGGATGGGCACGTTCCTTGTAGGGCCTCTGCCTGGATCTGCTCTTTGAATGTACTCTGGAGGAATCCGAACCCGCCCCACCGTTTTGCCTCTCATTGCTTGTGCAGTAAGGATTTATTGTGCTCCTGCGGGGGTGCGGAGCTGGGCCTAGTGAGAAGTTTCAAGTTCGAGGCCGGAAGAAGCTTAACTTGTTCCTTGCAAAGGAAAAAGGCTGTGGAACAGGATGATCTCAAAGGAGGAAATGTTGTTCTTGTCACATGTTCAGTTAGTTGACGTAAGTCTCGAACACCATTGTTATGCTGCAGAGTAATCAGCTGCTCTGTTTTGATTGTTGAGCTCCTTTGGAGGATTCTGGGAGAAGCAGATTTCAGACTGAAAGCAAACTTCTTCATTATAGTTTGAGGAATATAATTACAACATCACATCAATCGTTTTTAATATTTTGAAAGGAAAAGGAAGAGCTGTATTATTTATTTAAAAAATCAGCCTATTACTAATCTGATAGATTTTGAATCGAATAATTGTAATAAGGGACAGATCCTAAATATTTAATACATAGCACTACGTGCTGAGCATTATACTAAGCATTTACCCAGTACCTGTTATTGTGTTTCAGGTGCTTTTACATGGAATATTTTCCATAATCCTCACTTTGTCTGTTTTGCAGAGAGGAAAACAGTCTTGGGGAAGTGAAATGGTCCAGAGTTAAGCAGAGTCAGTCAGACTGGACTGAAAATTAAGCAGCCTGTCCCCCAATCAGCTAAATACCCCTGCTCTGGGTAATTACAAAATTTCCAGATCTGGTGATCTTAATGTCTATTAATGAAGCAGAATTGTTAAGCATCATGATAAAGATCTGTGAGAGCATGCACAAATATAAAGAGTTGCCTTTGTCCACAAGGAGCTCACACTCAAGGGACACAAAACCTAAAATACATAAAATAATACAGAATGGAGTCAGGTAAACTCATGAATAGGATATGTTTCCAGAAATTGTTCTGCGTTAATTTGGAATGGAGAACATGGTTTACTCTAGAAACAATGTTGATTGACATTTAGGTTCATACAAATTTAACTTTTTTTTTTTTGGTACTGGGGATCAAACTCAGGACTTTTGCTTGCAAGGCAGGTGGTGGCACAACTGAGCTAAATCCCCAGCCCCAAATTTAACTTTAAAAAAAAAAAATTTTGTGAGACAGGGTCTCCCTATGAAGTTCAGCCTGGGCTTGAACTCACTAAGCAGCCCAGGCTGGCCTTGAACTCACAGTGATCCTCCTGCCTCAGCCTCCTGAATGCTGGGATTACAGGTGTGTGCCACCACTCCTGGCCACAAATTTAGCTTTTTTCTTGCCATAGTACCAGTTCTATGAGCTCTATCTACTGTGTAGTTTTGTTTCTACAAGCCATTATTCTGACAACAGGATGACAGGAAGAAAATGTTTTTCTTTACTTTCTCTGTCTTTGGCAGTGTTAGGAGCAGACGCTTCAGGGGATTAAGGAGAAATAGGTATCTCAGGATCCCAGAGACCAGGCTGTAGAAGAACTTCCTGGCTGACAGCCAATTTGTCCTACAACATTCCTGCCATGTGGATGACCAGGCTGTGGTTTTCCATCTCTAATTATGGGCAACACGCTTCCTTTGAATGGTCCTTTTGTCTAGGTCTAAGTATCAAAAATTTTTATTTTGAGCTGAAATCAGTCTTCCCTTACCACTCATTAATTCATTCCTCTTCACTTTTACATGGATAATCTCTCCCTTGGGACAAGCTTTCCCCCATTTCCTCTTCACTAATTAATTTCAGGTTTCTTCATTGTTTTGACTACTTTCTTTTGAACATCCGTTTCTGCTAACCACTAACTTACTACATCAGAAAAGGTACCTTTGTGTCTGCACACGTATGTATGTTTATACTGCAGTGAAGCTAGGGGTTATATTAGATTACAAGGTCTGTCATAACAAAATATGACAGATTGGGTGGCTTAAACAACAGAAATTTCTTTTCTCATAATTCTAGAGAGTACAGGTCTAAGTGCTGGTGTTTGACCTCTTGGCTTTGCAGATGGCCACCTTCTCATTATGCTTTACATGGTCGTTCTTCTGTGCCTGTGCATCCTTAGTGTGTTCAGATTTAAGGATAACAGACTAGGTTAGAGACCTTATTTAGCCTCCATTACCTTTGTAATCTCCATACATTGTCATATCCTGAAATACTGAGGATTAATGCTTCAACCTAAAAATTGTTGGAGGATACATTTCAGCCCATAACAGGCTCTGTTACATATATGTATCTTTAAGTTATCAATTAAAGATTTGTAGGCTAAAGATTGCTTGTTTCAGTAAATTAGTCTGTGGTTTAGAAAGGTCTTCAAATGAAGAGTGTTGATCTAGCTTTTGTTTGTCTGTAGTTATTTTAATGCCCAAAATAGCAACAGCATTACAAGCTGCCTATAGCAGTTCCCAAGGAATTTCCGGTCAAGTTTTGGGAGATATAGATGCGTGCACCTTTAAGTTTAATAACAACATAAAAGGTATCAAAATGTATAGTTAATTGCTACATAAGTAAAAGAGTGAAAGCCATAGTATCCCAAATTGCAATTTGGAGAATGCTACTGTTTTCAAAGTGTTAATTGGTTTTCACTGAAATAAATGTTCTTTGATCTCAGAAGTTTCAGAATTACTGGGTTAATCTGTCTTCGGATATTTAGAACTTCTCAGAGGCTTTAAAGTGCTTATATGCCTTGTGATTTTGAAAGAGTGAGATACATTGTATACAATAGTTACAAATTTACTAGGCTGCTTATTAATACCTTTAAGCATACTAATGTTCCTTAATCTACATATTGGAAAATTCTGACATTAATAATAAGTGTTACAAGTTCAGACTAGTGTGCGATTGGTCAGAGAAGGTTATATGCTTGACACTTGAACCGGGCTGTGAATTATTTCTAGAGTATTTGAATAGACAGAAGCGAGTAGGTAAGCTGAGAGAAGCAAAGATGTACAGGTAGAAAATTGAGGAAAGATCAAAAAAGTTATGTGAGGTAATACTGAAGCAATAACACCTTTTGGTGGTAGACTTTGGAAGCTAAATGATCACCAGCCATTTGTGTATGTATATTACCCAATAGTATTGAATATATAAGAGGCTTTGAAGATGTTGGATCTCCATTTAGGGTTTTATCGAATTGGGAGCGGAACACATCTATATAGAATAATAAATCTGTTAATTCCAGTTGAATAGCTCTGCTGGTAAGTGGTTCAGAGGAGGGAGTGATCCCTATTATTTGTGTAGTAACTAATTTGAAGGGTACTCATATTTGAAGGCAGCCATCTTTTGCATTATTTAGGCAAGACGATTACTTTCTGAGAGTGAAGAGCAAGAAGAAGGTTGCAGAAGAGGTTGGGGATTTTGCATGTGTAGAGAAAATATATAATAATCAACTGGGTCATTATCATACAAGTTGTTTGAGAAATGGCAGCAAAGTAGTGAAGTTAATTGAGAGGGTAGCCATAGATCAGAATTAATATACATTGTATGTAGGCACTTGCATCTATGTTCAGATCAAGTCGTTGATTTAATCCTCACTTTACCAATGAGGAGATAGGCTTGGAATGACCAAGTAAGTTTGCTCAAACTCTCATAGGGGTTAAACCTAGATCCATGATTTCTTGAAGTCATTGTCAACCAGGTTAAGTTGTGGTGGGTAGGTACGGCAGAGTGAACTGGCCGGCCGAATCTGGGCTGTTTTGTAAGAGGAGTGCTGAAGCGACCGAGCAGTACATTCTCGTTAGGTTGGGTGGTGAAGGCAGTTAAGTGCTGCTGGACAGGGGCTAAAGGAGTCAGTGAATAGTCAGGTTCTTCCTTTTGTTTTATTTAGATTCTTACTTCTACTTTACTTTCCCAAATATTGTTTGAAATACTACACTTTCTTATTAGTTAAGATTCTTTACGGTTGAAGCTGACCATTTTATTTAGACAGATTGTCAAGGCAGCTTTGGGTCTAGTAAACTACCTTCCCATGGTGTCTTCGTCTACTTCTTCAGTGACATGTTTTCCCCATGTCATTTAGCATTTCAAGTCCACCACTATCTGTTCCGTTCTCTCCGTGAAGCATTCTGGTTTAGTTTTGTTTGATAGAAGCCACTTTAGGGTTGCCATCAAAATAGCTTTAGAATTTGTAGATGCGTGGTTGTGTTAATACTTCTGATGACTGTTTCATTATTTTTGATGAAATTTTAATACGAATGAACTTTTCTCTTTTTTTTTTTGGTACCGGGGATCGAACTGGGGTCCTTGTGCTTGCGCAGGAGGCGGCGAAAGCACTGAGCTAAATCCCCGGCCCGAACTTTTCTCTTTTTACTAGGTTAATATAGTTGCTGGATGTGGATAACTCTTTATGTACCAGTAACCTCAGGTATGGCTTCGAACAGTGCCCACTTTATATCACTGGGCTGCAAATTTGAAATAGACAAGTGACCTTAATTTTCCTAAATTCAAAACAACATATCATAGCAGTAATCAATATTCTTTTTGTGGCTCAATTCTTTATGTTGACATCAGTGTATTTTAAGTCTTAGAAATGTTTTTTCAGAATTGTTTTGATGTCTTACAGATGTTTCTTTTCACTACTTGCAGTTGTAGGAATACAGTTTAGACTAATTCAGAAATTTAGAGATTAAGGTCAGTGGCTCTGGGAAAGAAGGAAGACTAAAAATTGTACATAATTACTTCTTATGTTTTACATTGTGAAAATTGAATGTAAATCTGGTGTTTTAAAAATTCAGATCGGGCCAGGGATTTAGCTCAGTAGTTTCACCGCCGCTGTGCAAGTGCAAGGACCCGAGTTCGATCCCCGGTACCAAAAAAAAAAAAGTTAAAAATTCAGATCTTGGAAAGTGTAAATAAGGACCAAAATGTATAATAGATGTTGGGAAATGAGAAGAAAATGTTCAGAGGAGAAGGGGAACAAGGGAGGAGAGAGGGAGAAAGGAAAGAAGGGACAAGAAAATAAAGAATAGAGGAAAAAATGGAAACAAAGCTTTTATAAATGAGGGCAAGAGGAGTAGAAGGAAGGGGATGGGAGTGGGGAAAGAAAAGAAGCAAGATCTATCATGTACAGGTACAAATTCCCTATGATGAGTATTATCATTATGCATATCTAAAATGTACTTATATTTTGCTTTAAAAAATTCAGGTTCTGGTGTGTATTTTGTTTAGATGGAAAACAGGTGAGGAACAATCTGAGATTCAATTCATGAAGAAGACAAGTGGTAATAGGGAAAAGGTGTCTAGAATGCTGAATAATAAGCAGTTTGAGTCTATTTTTCCTTAATGATTATTGTTCCCTGTTCCTGTCAAAAAAAAGGATTAATGGTACAGGTTTTTACCTTTAGACTTTTGTTATTAGATTTAAAGATATTTTTTCATACTGAAATTAACTTCCACCATTTCTGTTTGTTATTGCCATTGCTTTTGTTTTGTAGAGTCTTTGTACTCACATAACAGAATATAGCCTAAAGTTTTATAGCTTCATCTGGGGACTTTAGGACTGATCAGTTCATTTACTGATAGTTGGTAGCCATGAGGGGTATCAGTGCCTTTAGGGTGTGAATTCTCGCTTGCTTTTTTTTTTTAAGTAGTAGAGATTGAACTCAGGGAGTTCTAAGTGATGTCCCTAGCCCTTTTTATTTTTTTATTTTGAAACAGGGTCTCACTAAATTGTCCAGGCTGTCCATAAACTTGTGATCTGCTTGCCTCAGTCTCCTGAATAGCTGGTATTGCACTTGTGCAACTCCGTGCCTGGTTCTGCTCTTCTTAAATATAGTTGTTATTACTTTTTATGCTTAGTTTATGTTGGATTAAAAACCCTTTAGATTGGTAGTAGGAAATTTTTCCTTGCATGAAAATATGCAAAACTGAATACCCTAATTTAAAAAAAATCAGTTGGGGGCTAGGGATTTGGCTCAGTGGTGCTGCCACCTGCCTCACAAGCACAGTATCAAGAAAAAAATTAATCCCCTGAACCTTATATGCATACATATGTTCAAGTGTGTTTATACATTATATATATATACATACACATATACACATACATTTAGATGAAGAGAAAGGGCCTCAGTGCTAGCATATATACTAAATGTCACATCAAATGAAGAAGGAATAGGAAGAGAATAGTACGTAAGGAATTTAATTACAGTGCAGACACATGAATATGGAAGAATATAGACTTCATTTCTTTAATTAGCATGTGTGATATATATGTGTTACATTCATCTTGGGAAATCGGTACATATACTGCATCTTAATTCTTTTTACTTCCCTTTTCCCTTCTCTCCCTTCCATCTCCCCCATCCCCAGATCTCCTGGAAAGATACTGAATCCTAGAATTGGTTACCAAGAGAAAATGGAGTTTGTTTCTAGTAGTCTTTACAAATAACCTACTTATTATCTAAGTCCAACCTGTTTTGTCTGACTTTTAAGATTCGTAATCTTAGGCTCCACATTATTTACCCAACCTAATTTTCTCATTCCCGTTTTTTCCCTGCGAAATCCCTTTTGTACCTTTCAGCCTCCTTTTTTTCATTGTTTATTAACTTGCCACATTCATGTCTGTCTCTCAGCCTTTGCTGTACAATTGTCTCTCAGTGGAATAAATTTTTGCCCCTCATTTTATTTTGGATGGTACTAGGGATTGAACCCAGGGCCTTTCCACTGAACTGCACTGTTAGCCCTTTAAAGGTTTTAAATTTTGATACAGGATCTTGTTAAATCACTAAACTTGCCCAGGCTGTGTTCATAATTGTGATCATCCTGCCTCAGTCTCCCAAAGTGCTGGGGTTACAGGTGTATACCATCATAAACAGTGTTCCTTTCCCTTCTTAAGTCTTGTCTTTTTCCATGAGTAGCCATTAATTAATTTACACCACACACTTTTCTTCACTGAATTCCTATTGTGCTTCTAATGATTCATGTATCTTAGGTCTTTCTCTTGATTTAGCTTATATTCTTCAGAGCAGGGACCTTCTTTTTTGTCATGTGCATTGAATAGGTTGGGGATTCCGTGGGGTTTTAGTGATTGGTTCTACCTTGTATGTATTTGCTTCCACTTAAATACCAGATCATAGAAGAGATTGTGACTTCGTCTCAGAGAGGTTGTAGTCTGCTGTTTGTTTTTATTTGGTATTGTTTTGAAACCATTTTTTTCTTTTTTAACTTTGACAACTCTTGGGTTTTTACTTGAACATCTAATTTTTCCTCCTTTAACGTCTAGATCAGTTATTATCAACATTGATGTTCTTTTTAGTGCAGGTTATTTTCCTGAAGAAAACTGGTTTGATGAAATTTGACACGAAATCAGCATTGAAATTTATTACCTACTCCCATCACGATCTGTGGTCTACAAAAAAAACTTCAGGTGTTCATCTATAAAGTAATACTAACATAATTTCAGGTAAGTAGTAGCTTCTAAGATAAGAGCGTATGAACTATGTTGTTTTAAATTATATATTTATTTTAATAGGCATAAAAAGTAATTTCCCCTATTTGGGAAACTCGATTCTGGCTATACATAGATTTTATGGTATCTTAATTTTTATGTTATTTTCAATGTTAATATTAAGTCAAAAAGATTTTGAAAAAATTTCTAGCTTCACTAATTTGTTTTGAACTTGTACATCACTTTGTTTATAATACCTTCAGTTATAAAATACTGTTATTATACCATGTTTTTTATTTTGTTGACTTGAACATCTGGTCAATTTTGTCTTCTTGATGAGATTAGAGATAAATGGAGTTGGCAGAAAACACAAATATTTCTTGTTTTCAAAATCGAATTGTGATTGAATTTAACTTTCTGACTGGTAAGCCAGAGTTAAGTTGTTAACTCTTGACTAGTTTTTAAAAAAATTGTATTAATATAGCTTAAGACTAAATGAAGCAGTAATTTAGCTACCAACTGAAATGCCTTTTTATAGCTGAAATTAGTGTACCGTTCTTTTGCATATTCACCCTTCCAGTCAAGTGGAAACACTGCATTTATTTCTTGCTAGAGAAAGTAATAATTTTACAGTAACCCTTACTGTGAAGACAGCTAATGGCCTGATTTATATTTTATAGAAACTAGCATTACAACAGTGCTTTCTTAGACTTCTTAAAACTCTCCCTATCATAGTACTGAAATTATTTGTATTACTGTTTTACTGTGTTTTTGTCTTTTTTTTTTTTTACTGGTTGTTGCTTATAAAATAGGACTGAGATTAGTATGTATTTTGGGAGGCCCTTGAGAGAGAGATCATCTGCTTTAGCCATATATATGGAGAGTAAGTGTAATTCAAATGCAAGCCAATTTAAACACTTTTATTGGTCTTATATAATTTGTTAGATACTAGATCCTGAGAATAAGGCAAAAAAAAAAAAACCCCACAAAAATCCTGCCTACATGGAACTTACATTGTGGTGAGGTTGAGGTGCAGATTACGGTGAGATAAATACATAGCATGTGTGGTCTATGAGATGTGATAATGCTCTGAAGAAAAGTAAAGAAAAGAAGAGCATACGGGAATATGCAGTAGTTGAGAGTAGGGGAATGGGAAGATTAAGATCTGAACTAGTGTGTCCAGGGAGATGACATTGGAGTGGATATCTGAACGGATGTGGAACAAAGCTGTGTGTGCAGTCCAGGGAGGAGTATTCCAGATAGGGGGGATTCCAGGTGCCTTTTTCAGATGATTGTGTTTGTTGGAACCCATGTTAGGGAGATATTATTATAAATGGTTCACTCATGCTTTTTGCCTTGACAGAATGTCCAGCAAAGAGGTGAAGGCTGCTCTAAAAAGTGCAAGAGATGCAATCAGAAACAAAGAATACAAAGAAGCTTTGAAACATTGTAAGGTAAGTGATTCTTGTTTCTTCCACGATAAGAGGGTATTATCCATTTATAAGCATTATTGTAAGACACGAGTCATTTACTGTCCAAATTCAATAAAATTGGTAAGACCGTTTAGTGGAACTGTTAGAATATGTTGACATTCTAATTCCACTTTGTTTTTGGCTGGGAGAATCAGGATTCTAGAGCTTCCATATGTACCGATGGGAATATTCTGTATGTGCAGGAGAGATTCAGGGTACTGGTAGAAGCAATGTCCTCAGGAAGATAAGACAGGATGAGATCCAGAGCTTGACAGGAGAGCCTTTAAGCGTCTTCCATCTTAGCAAGAAGAAAGATAGGTGCAGATCCACACTGTGAGATTTATGTTTGCTGGTGGGAAAATAAGAGCCTTCTTCTCTGAGCACTCTTGGTGGACTACAAACTGACAGTGGAGAAGGCTTGCATAGGAGGTGTGGAACAGAAGAAATGTGAAGCAGTTGTTAATTATAGGAAGAAAACAAACTTACTAGTAAGAATTAGAAGGACTACTAGGCCCCGATGAGTGCCCATTTGAAGTTTCGTGTTAGTAAAGTGAAACCAGTGAACCCAGCTGTAGTTTTCTCTCTTCATACTCAGCTTCTCAGTTTGGAGATGGAAATCATGGGGTTCAGCTGTGCGTCATGAGGAAGATGAGGGAAGGAGTCAAAAGAGCTGAGTATGTGATGACAAGGGAGTGATGACAGTGATGGGCCATGGAGTCTAAGCTGAGTAAGGAGGGAAGAATAAAAAGTAAGAGAAATGGAAGGTGAGAGAAAAGAAGTCAGCTGTAGGAGGGAAGATCTTGAGCAGAGTAGGCACATCTCCACGTTTCTAGGTAGACCCTGTTATGGTTAAAGCTTGAAAATAAGGAGGGGACTCAGCTGATTCAGGTCAGGAGTTTCAAAGGAGAGCAGTGGAGGGGTACTGGGCAGGATAAGGGGAAATACACGGTAATACAGGAATGAGAATGTAAGGGGTAAAGGCTGCCCTAGTGCAGTTCAGGTCTTTGGTGTTTATAGAGGCCAGCAGGGGTTGAGGCCGTGAGTTCTAATCCTGACATAGAAGGCGGACAGTCTGTTCAAATGGGGGGCCTGGGGGGAGCTGTAGGGAAGGCAGAGAGACCATTTCCTTCGGGGCTAGGGTGGTCTAACTAAAAATGCTCATACACGTCTGTTTCCATTATTATGTACAGCAGCACCAGAGCAGTCTTTTTTTTTTTTTTTTTCTGTAGGTTTTCTGCAAAATTCAGATTTGAGTTCCACCAAGTATGTAATTTTTACTGGAAACACCCAACTAGAAAAAAAACATAGAGAACAAATCAGAGGCAAATTTCAGATTACTTATCTATAGTGACCCAGAACATTGAATGAGACTAAATGCATTTTTTAATGAAGACGTTTTGCTGTGGTTTTGTGTGATCCTTATTTCCTTGTGGGACGTCTTAAGGTGGTACAAGCAGCCCTTTATGAGAACTTTCTTCAGCTTGTGCAGAGATAGTTAGATACTTTTTCTCTGGGTTCTCTGAGAATCTCATACCTGTTTTTGCTACATTGTTGTAATTATTGCTTTAAAAATCTGTTGCAGATTCTGAAAAGTGCTCATCAGTGAAATAATAATTACTGACTGCTAGTTGAGTATGGCAGTTATTATTTGTTCAGCAGTAGGTAACAGCCATTGTACTTGGTGTTGGGAACAGAAGTATTAACAAGGCCTCATATTTAAAACTTAACTTTGAAAGTTACCTCATTGTTGTGGTTTTTAGGAGGCAACATTATTGGATAGACTGGAACTTGTGTAGTACATCGATGAAGGATTGGTAGAAGTGTTACGGGGATACACCTAAGCCTAATGATTTGACTGATTCAACTCATGGAAATGTTTTTATTTTCTTCAGAACATGTAAAACCTTAGGAGGCAATTGCATTTTAGCTTCTAATTTTATCTTTCTCTAGAACATATTTACTTTCTGCTTCAAGCAGTTTTATTTTACCTTAGCAAGTAGCTGTTGTTTCTGAAAGCAGTATTTTTACATGTGATTTTAGCTTTAGGTAGTAGGTGTTAATGTAAACATTCATCACCACTATTTATTTTGAACATATTTGGTACAGTCCTATGGGGGTGAATTGACTTCCCTAGTCTATACTTTCCATGAAAAATCCATCTGCCTAATATGGGGAAATATTATCAGGGGGAAGGGAAATATTAGAGTTGGATGAAATAAAATGAGGTTGAGAACCGTTTTGCAAGTTGGTCAGTAGCAGTGTGGAGCCAAGAGGGGTGGGTAAGGCAGTTACTATTCTTCAGTAATCTCAGAGCAGCAGGTGATAGTTGACTAAGGGATCAGAATCAGTGGGTAGCTTTAAAAATCTATCTATCTATCTATCTATCTATCTATCTATCTATCTATCTATCTATCTATCTGTCTATCTCATGTTACAAACTGCTTACAGTCACAGTCACTGGTGGAATCCAGTGCCTTCTCTCCCTGAGGAATCTGAAACTAGAGAAATTAGCATTCTGAAGATTACCTCGTGAGTGGTAAATTCCAATTTCCTGACTCTTAATAAACTGTTGTTGTGTTGTTCGTTCAGTAATTTCCAAAATTTAATCACTTGCTCTTAATTTTTTTTAATCAGACAGTGTTAAAACAAGAGAAAAATAACTACAATGCCTGGGTTTTTATTGGTGTTGCTGCAGCTGAGCTAGAACAACCCGATCAAGCCCAGGGTGCCTATAAGAAAGCTGTGGAACTAGATCCAGACCAGTTACTAGCTTGGCAGGTATGGAGACACACTTTATTCTCTATAGCATGGAAAGGCTTTTTTTTTCACTTTTCAAAATATAGATTACAGTATTAAAATAACCATTTAAATCTCCATTTGACTCAAATAAGAAAAAAATCATTGATTTTTCTAATTCTAATTAGTTTTTTAAAAAAGTGGCACCAAAGATGATGTTGCTGTTTAATGGTTCAACTCAGTGGATTATTTCTAGATGTGCGGAATCAAATTGAAATATGGTTATAAATCCCCTATTTAATTATATGTGCATATAAAAGAATTTTCCAGAATATTATTTTTGCTTACCTATGATAAAAAGAAATATATATTCGTATGTTTTCTAAGAATAAAATAGTATATAAAATATTTCAATTTTCTGAGTACAAATGAAATACTTTTCTTACTTATTGGTCTTAATGTTTTTTCTTTGGATTCTCTAGCTTTTTAATGTTTAAGAAATTTAATGTGTTTCATATGTCAGTCACATCTTTGAAACAATGTATAATTAGGAGGTATGAATTCTGGCATGTGTGAACATATTCGTCTCAGGTTCACATGAATAAGAACTTGAGTGAGGATATCTGGTGCACACTTGATAAATACCTACTTTTGTAATTTACTGGTGGGTTGAAGATATATGGTCTTTACTTAAAGTATACACACAAGAACGGCAACTAAAGACAATAGTGACTGTGTAGAGGGAAAGGCTGTATTAATTAGTTTGACTCTGGTGCACATTTTATTATGTGTACACCTGTCAGCTCGTCAAGCTGTACATCTTAAATGTAAGTAATATTTATATGTCAATGATATCTCAATAAAGCTGTTAAAAATCATATTATGCTGAATTTTTTTTAAAAAGTAGTGCCATGTGGTAAAAAAACATTAAAACACTTTAAATGCATTTTGAAAAGTAAAAAGGAAAGTGTAATGAACCCCTTTATGTCTCTATCAGTCATTTGAATTCAACAGAAATCCTGGGCCGGGGATTTAGCCCAGTGGTGCCGCCGCCTGTCTCGCAAGCGCTAGGTCCTGAGTTCGATCCCTGGCACCAAAAAAAAAAAAAAAAAGAGAGAAATTCACTCTTAGACAGTATTTTTTTATCTGTACTTTTTATTTACTCACTCCTACGTCTAGTTATTTGGAGGCCGGTTCCACACATATCATTTCATCTGTCAACTATAGTAATCTTTAATTGTAAATAATATTTAGGGATTATGATACAATTTAGCAAAATAAATGAATGTGGGAACATCAGACATTTTGGTAAAAATAATTACCATTACTTTCTCTTCTAGGGGTTAGCAAGCCTGTATGAGAAATGTAATCACATGAATGCTAAGGATGATTTACCAGGTGTTTACCAGAAGCTCCTGGATCTTTATGAAAGGTAATAAATGTATGAAGAAAAGCTAGTTTCTTCACAAGCTTGAATTAGAGTAAAGTGATTAAAAATTGCTTAAAAGTAGAAGTACTCCAAACATTTACTGGGAATTGGGAAAACATTTTTTCTTTCAAAATGTTTTGTCACAGAATCTCTTGATTATGATTGAAATAGAATCAAAATACTGCCAGTAAGAGAATGGGCTAATTTGGGAATTTTGATACTATTTTTAGTCAATGTAATGAAAAATAGTACTGTATTTCTTAATCTTTCTTTTTTATGAGAGGCCCATTTTACAAACTTTTATGCAGAATGAAAGAGAATGTTTTTTAACTTAAAACTACTGGTAATACCTGATAATGTTCTTGGGACATTTTAATTTTTCATGTTTTAAGTCCTTGGTTGTTTTCATTATCAGATTTAAAAATCCTTTTTTTTTTTTTTTTTTGTGTAAGTGTTGACAAACAGAAGTGGTGTGATGTCTGTAAGAAACTTGTGGATCTGTATCACCAAGAAAAGAAACACCTAGAGGTTGGTGGATGGCTTTTTAGAACCCTAGACTTCAATAATAAAACTACTAGAAGGAAGCTACCTTTTATCGTGAATGAAATTAATATGTAATATGATGTCAAAAAAATTGGAGATAAAGAACGGGGTCTTAAATTAGAAATTTAAATTTAAGATATTGTAACTTCTGAACCTTTTGAAACTGGATAGAGTATAAATTAAATAAGTAAAAGTGTCATTTGTGCAACTTAGTGCCCTATTTGTGGTGTCTTCATAGCTGCTACCTAAGTTATGTGCATTGGGGAATGTAGTTACCTATTGTCATATCTTAGTCATATTTCTGATAGAAGGGCTCTGAATTTGCCCAGTCAGCTTACTTTTTATGGAGTTCTTAATAGATGGGATTTTATGCTTATGCTATTTGACATATTAGTAGATGAGAATATTCTTATTTTTAGATTTTACATTTTTTAGTGCCATTTTTAATTTTTACTAGTGTTTAATATTCAGTAACCATTTTAAGTCTTCTTTTCATCAGGTGGCTCGAACATGGCACAGATTGATTAAGACAAGGCAGGAAGAAGGTGCAGACGACCAAGAACTTCACCAGCTCTGGAGGAAATTGACTCAGTTGCTGGCAGAGAGTACAGAGTATCAGAATAATGAAACTCAGCAATTGGTATTGACTTGTTTCTTCCTCACAGTTTGTGTTGTGAAAATTGATCATTTCATTGAATTCAGAAAATGGAAACATAGTGAAATAATATAGGAAAGTATTTTATGTCATACTAGTTATTTTGTAAGTGTATAATTTTAAATTCTTAGAGGGTCTTTCTGACAAAGTTAGAATTATTGGCCTGCAGTCTCATACTAAATCTGGAGGGAGTAAAATTGGAACTCAGGGTGTGAAAATTTCATTCTCTTATATTTGTAAGAATCCATGATAACTCAGTAACTTAATCACCATAGAAAAGAAATTATGCAAAAATTGGCTTTCACAAAGCTGCTGCAATTTCTAAAAAGTTGTATTTTGAAAGTGTGCTTCTTTATAGTTATAAACAAAGAGTACTGTATTATTTGAGGCTTAACAATTCAACTTGATTATTTATATTTAGTAATTAGGGTATTTATACCTAGATAATATTCCTTTTTAGTGTATAGATTCAAGTAATTGAAAAGAATTTTTAAAAGGTTCTCAATTTGAACCATAATTGGAAAATGTCTTTATCATTTTATTTGTAAGTTTAAAAGTCAACTAATTTATTATTATATAAATAGCTACTCAGTACGCATGTGTTACATTGAATGGAGTTTTTAAACCTCAGTAGTTGTAGGCTGGAATGGAAAGCTCATTTTTAATGTTTGCTCACTCATTAATTTGCTGTTTTATTCAGTATTTTATTGAGAATGTAGTATATGTCAGGCAGTGTCCTAAGAACTGAGGGTAAAAGTATAACAATAAGATTTTTCTGTGTTTGTAATATGTGTTAGTTAGCTTTCCATTGTTGTGACAAAGTACCAGAGAAAATCAACTCAAGTATGAGCCAAAATTAATGTTGGTAATTTAAAGTGATCACTTACTAGTTCAGTCCAGTCGACCAGCCAGTTGGAGTTAGAATGCATTTTAAAACTTACATATACATTTTTTATCATTGAAATTGTCAGAGCAGACAGTAGAATACACTCCAGCTAGTTGAAGGTCTAACTTATAGAAGAGAGCCTTATACCTTCACCTGTCTCAGACTGTCACTTAAATATTCCGTGTAAACAGCTTTATTGTTTGTTTCAGCTTTTGACTGCATTTGAGAATGCACTGGGCTTATCAGATCAGATTCCTAGTGAAGATCACCAACTCCTTTATAGGCATTTTATTCAGTGTTTATCCAAAGTAAGTAGGTTTTTTAAATCTCTAAAGTGACTTTTATATATTTCTAATTAGGAAAATGTTTACAAATGCATTTTACTACTATTAGAATGTAGTTTGTTTTGCTTTTTTGTTTTCAAGTTTCCTCATGAGGCTGCTAGGTTGAAGAAGGCCTGTGAAGGAATGATAAACATCTATCCCACTGTACAGTATCCATTAGAAGTGCTCTGTTTGCATCTAATTGAGTCAGGTAATTTCTTCTTCATTACATTGCGTGTCCTAGGGGTATGTGATTGTGTGGGAGTGATTTGCTATCAATCAGAAAATGTCTTAGTGCTTATCAGTTGTAAGATATTGTTTCACTTTTTCTGGACATGAAAGTAAATGCGTTAAGCAGTAGTCTTTGGGCACACACAAACCAATGTTGTTACCTTCAGTCTTGGATTTTTCACTAAGTAGTAACCAGGTCTTCTTTTTCTTACTTTGAGTCAAACTTAGACTTTCAAGAACATTTTTTACTAACATTAGAAAACATTGAAAATGAGTTAATTTATGAAGTGTGAGAAAATTAACAAGGCGTGCAGGAGGAAAGGGAGTAGACCTAAGTGATACTAGGAATGAATGTGCTAGGAGTATGACAGTCATGATAGACAGGAACAAAGGAATGGAAAAATGAAAGTGATTTTTGGGGAGCTAAAAGGGAAAAATCACTTTTAACTTTCTGATTTGAAAAGTTAACCTAGTATGGAATAATGGTTTGTGTGAAAGGTGAGTGGGTGCTTGAGAGGAGCTGTTAAGGGGAAGGAAAGGCCATCGTTGTCTGGAGATAAGAGATAAAGCTGGACATGCAGCTTATGAATTATCTGCATGTGAGTGAAGGTGGAGTGGAGGAGATCACATCGGAGAGCAGGGGCAAAAGGCTGAGAACTGTGCTTTGGGCAGTGCAAGCTGGCTTGAAAGGAAAGGGAGGGGGGAGAGAAGGAGGAGAAAGCAAGACCGAGAACAGAGGTCAAAGAGGAGGAGGGGGCCGCTGAAGGGCAGCATCGCTGAAGACAAGAAAGGGGCATTTCAGAAAGGAGATTATTATGGTCGGTCACAATGGCTGCGCCGCTGACTTTATGACTAAGATGCCTAACTATTACAGTTATCCTTTAAAATCATACTCACTGAATTGGAACTTAGATTATAATGGTGGCAAAAGAAGAAGACGTAGTTAGCAGGTCGAAGAAAAAAGCAACTCAGGAACTTAATTGATTCATTCAAGGGAGAGGAGGAAGAAGTGAAGCCTGTGAAGGGGACAGGAAGCTTTTAGAGAGGTTTGAGAATGCAGTGGGTCACCTGCAGGAGCATTTCAAAAGGAAGGGGCTACTGAACCTTCTAAGGTTCAAGCCAAGGATGAGGAGGTACAGTAAGAGACCATGAGCATAAGCGCATGGGTAGGGTTTTTGTGTTTTTTTCTTCTGGTTGGAAGCTTAATTCCAAAATCACCTAATTTCTTTACATTTTAGCAGAAAGACCTAGTGTATTCTAAAGATAAGTGAAGAGATTTTCTTTACTGTGTGGCCCCCCCGTATCCATTTCTTCACTCCTTTTTCTGTTATTATAGTTGCTATTGAGAAATTAATGCTGGTGATCACTCATTACTCTCCAGTGTTGCAGTGTTGGTCAGCTGTTAGTGTTTATGTCATTCCCTCAGTCTTGCTTACACGCCAACTGGTATAAGTGAATACTTAGGAAATTTCTTTTTGAAGACGGATGAAATGCTTTCTCTATAAGCATAAATGTGCCTATAGTGTGGATTTGTTAAAGCAAATATGACCCTTATATTCCAAAAAGCCTACAAAATAATAGAATAAAAGGAATCAACAGATGGTCTAACAGAGTTTTGCACATAAATTCAGTCATTGAAAAAGCTGCTCCAGTAAAGCCATAGTGAAAGGATTGTGCTGATTGAATAGTAAGTGTATGAAGTAAAAAAATTTCTTGAGGGTTTGGGGGTTGCAGAATTAAAAGAAAAGGATGTCTATATTATTCAAAGTGGAGTGGACGAGTGGATATTTACACATATGGTAGAACCAAGGAAAAGCTCTTTCCCTGCTGAACTGTTGGTTGTAAGAATTCATAGAATCAATGCTGTTGTGAAAGGAATTGATTGCCCCATTTCTCTCCCGGTGAGTCTGTTGTTCGTGTAGAGGAAAGCTATTGATTTTTGTGTGTTGACCTTGTATCCAGCTACTTCACTGAATTTGATAAAATTTGATTTATTAAGTCTAGAAGACTTTTGGTGGAGTTCTTGGGGTCTTCTATATAGAGTATCATGTCGTCTGCAAATAGTCGCAATTTAACTTCTTCGTTTCCTATCTTTATTCCTTTTATTTTCTTTTGTCTAATTGCCGTGGCTAATGTTTCCAAAACTGTACTGAACAGGAGTGGTGATAGTGGACATCCTTGTGTTGTTCCTGATTTTAGTGTGAAGGGTTTCAGTTTTTGACCATTTAGTATGATATTGGCTGTTGGTTTTTTATAGATAGCTTTTATCAGATTGAGGTAGAGACCATCTATTCCACTTTTTTGTAGGGTTCTTATCATAAATCCATGTTGGATTTTGTCGAATGCTTTTTCTGCATCTATTGAGATGATCATATGGTTTTTGTCCTTGGCTCTATTAATATATAGTGTATTACATTGATTGATTTGTGGATATTGAACCATCCCTGGATCCCTGGGATGAATCCCACTTGGTCAGGGTGTATGACCTTCTTGATGATCTTCTGCATTCTATTTACCAGCATCTTATTAAGGATTTTTGCATCTATGTTCAGAATAGCATCCAAACTGAAATACCTAGGAATCAACCTAATGAAAGAAATCAAAGACCTCTACTCGGAAAACTAAAAAAGACCTCTCTCTAAAAAAAGAGATTGAAGATGATATCAGAAAATGGAAAGACATCCTTTGCTCCTGGGTTGGAAGAACCAACATAGAGAAAATGGCCACATTCCCAAAACTGCTATATAGATTCAATGCAATCCCAGTTGAAATTCCAGCAGCATACTTCATGGACCTTGAGAAAACAATCCAAAAATTCATTTGGAACAAGAAGAGACCTAGAAGAGCAAAAGCAATTCTAGGCAACAGAGACATGTCAGGGGATATTACAACCCCCAACTTGAAACTATACTATGAAGCTACTGTGATAAAAACAGCATGGTGCTGACAAAGAAACAGACCTGAGGACTAGTGGAACAGATTAGAAGATGCAGAAACAACTCCAGACACACTCAGCCACCTCATCTTTGACAAAGGAGCCAAACACCCTCACTGGAGGAAAGAAAGCCTCTTTAATAAATGGTGCTGGAAAAATTGGGTTTCAACTTGCCAAATATTAAAACTAGACCTATATCTCTCACCACTCACTAAGCTAAAATTGAAATGGATTAAAGATCTAAATATTAAAACAGAAAACGCTGAACCAGCTGGAACAGAGGTTAGGTAGAACACTTAAAGACATTGGCATAGGAAAAGATTTCATGAACAGAGCCTCAGTTGCATGTGAGCTAGCACAAACAACAAGTGGGATCTCTTCTTATTAAAAAGCTTCTGCACAGCAAGAGAAACCACCAACCGCGTGAAGAGACAACCCACAATGTGGGAAAAAATTTTTACCAGCTGTTCCTCAGACAAAGATCTATCTTGAATCTATAAAGAACTTAAAAAAAATCAGACCTCCCAAATTTAAAGAGCCAATCCAAAAATGGGCATCTGAAATGAACAGATATTTCTCAGACAAAGAAGTAGAAAGAGCAAATAAACATATGAAAAAACATTCAACATCACTGGTCATTGGAGAGATGCAAATGAAAAAAACGCTGAGATTCCACCTCACTCCAGAAAGAATGGCTGCTATCAAGAAATCAGCCAATAACAAATGCTGGTGGGACTATGGGGAAAGAGGAACCCGACTCCTCTGCTGGTGGGAGTGTAGACTGGTGCAAGCACTGTGGAAATCAGTATGGAGAAACCTCAAAGAACTAGGACTGGAAGTCCCATTTGACCCAGCTATTTCCCTACTGGATATTTTCCCAAAAGAATTAAAAGAATCATAGCACAGTGATATATGTGCACCCATGTTCATAGCAGCACAGTTTGTAATTGTGCTTGTAAAACTTGGAAACAGCCCAAATGCCCATCAATTGGAGACTGGATCAAGAAAATGTGGTTTTTTTATAAAATGGAGTACTACTCAGCCATTAAAAATGAGAAATTAGAGACATTTATTGCTAAATGGATGCACATTGAGGTGATACTCTTAAGTGAAAGAAATAGAACACGCATGTGTAAATACTGAATAGTTTCTCTAGTATGAGAAACTGACAGTGTAAATAGGACTGAAAGATAATAGATAATGTGAAATAGGAAGAAAAGGGGCAAAGGGGAAGGGAAAGTGGGAGGGGTAGGGGAAAGGATAGAAGGGAATGGAATTAATATGAGAAAATGAAAACATGGAAACAAAGTCTTTGTAAATAGGGAGGGATGGAGGGGTTGAAGGGATGGCAGGGGAAGGGGGAAAAATAAGAACCAAGAGCGATTATGTAAAGGTGCAAATTTCCAATGATGAATGTCATTATATTGTATACCTAAAATGTGCCAGTAAAATTAATTACAAAAAAAGAATTCATGGAATCAAGCACTTCAGGATTCAGTACATCCCAAGGTAAAGTGTTATTCTGGGGGCAAAAGTTTAATACTGCAGGATAATAGGAAGCTATACTTTGATTTCTTTGCTCCTCTAAACCAAACTTTCTGTATTTTTCTGAAAACTAAGAGCTTCTGAAAATCTCTAAGGTCTTTAAAGTCAGCAGACTTTGTTACTCACAGCAGTTAATCACTGAGTTCTATTCCACTGAGGACAAATATATTTCATTCTCCTTTGTCTTGCTCTGCATGTTGAGACTTGACGATTCATCTTCAAAATGACTCAGTTTGTAAAGCTTCAAATGACAAGCGGTAAATAGCTTTGACAGTTGTCATCTGTTGAAATGTTTTTTTCATGTCAAATGACCTTTTTGATTTATTTTTCTTTGTTTCTGAAATGGGGGCGGATACAATGCTTGTTTCTTCAAATTCAAGCAGAAAAGAGCTTCTTTAAGATTTTGTGCTCTAAAAATATTAGAAAATTCAGATGAAAAGAAAGAAATGAATGTCTTCAAATTGTACGTTTTCTTCCTCCTAAACTAGGTTTATTTAAAAATAAAAATTCTATAGTATTGTTTAGATTCTTTGGTATGTCTAAAATGATTTTGAAAACAGGAGTAAACTTTAGGAAACAGGATTCCATAGGTATTTCTTAGCTTCCAACTTTCAGAGTACCCTTTTTTTACCCTTGGAGTTTTAGCATTCATCAGCTCCAAGTTTGGCTTGTCTTTTTAAGAAGTAAAAATAGTAGAGTCAAACTGTTTGAAAGTCATTAAGTCTGCAGGGCTATGAATGTGGCCCAGTGGTAGAGCGCTTGCCTCGCACGCACAAGGCCCTCATTCCCATCCTTAGCACCATAAAGAAAAAAAATGTCATTCAGCCTGGAATGAGAGTCCTGTAAGTGCTAAAAAGAGCATAAATGACTTTCTATTCAAAAGCGAAGATGTCTGTTTCATCTCTGTTTTTATTCTGCACAGATATTTATTAAGCCAATCTCAACAGTAATTAGTATGAAGAGGACTGGGGTTGAAGGTGGGCTATTTCTTGTCTTTTCACATAGGCTTGGTGGTGTTATTACTGTTGTTATTTTTGGCAACATTATAAATAATTCTTCTCAGTGCCAACTTGACGTATGTAGAGAATATGTTACCTACAGATAAACATGAACAGAGTCTCCCCAAATCCTACTTTGTTTCTGTAATTGTGCTTCCAGGTATTAGCAGAGGGAATACATTAAGGAGGTTTACTTTGTTTTAAAAGTTGCTCCTGTTCATCTCAGCCTTTTGGATACTGCCACACTTTTCTTTTTCCTACCTGCAGTTTGGAGCACCTTAAATATGGGTGGTCATTGGAGGGATGCGTGATTGGTTTTCCTCTTCTTATCCCTGGTGTGTTTTTTGTAATAAAGGAAGCTTATGTTGCCAACGTAGTCTGTCTGCTGCAGTTGTGTTTCTCTGGAGGAAGAGAGCTTTGACTCAGATGAGTAGAAATTGAAGGTAAATCCTTTATAGCCATTTTTTCTTATTTTTAGGATAGTGAAAATTTTGAATTTTTATAGTAATCCTCAACCATTACCTAATAACAGACCTTTTTGAGTACTAGTTCATGATGATCTTTTTAGAAGATCATCATGTTAAAAAAAAAAAGATCATCATGTTTAATTACGCCTACCATGTGTAAGTTATTTTGCTAGTTTCTATTCTCCAGAAGTTAACATTTAGTACAGAGGAAACAAAGGCAGGGTAGATATATCGTTATAAGACTAACAATAAAGATCATATATTAGCAATTACTGTAATTTTCTGTGGTTTTAAAGTGTAATCTCTGGACCAGTAGCATCAACATTACTTGAGAAATTGTTAGAAATGCAAATTCTCAAGTCTTATACCAGACCTCCTGAATCAGAAACATTAGGAGTGAGGCTCATCACAGCATATTTTAAAAGTCCCTCTGGTGATTCTGATTCCTCGTGTAGACAGTGTCTGGTTTGGACACTACTCCTGGGTGGAAAGGGGAAATGTCACTGTTTTGCTCAGGAGGATACAGAGGGCATGGGGCGGGCGTATCTGTTCTTGAAATTCATACTTATGGAAGCAGTGATGAGAACATTTTGACAGAAGGAAATTGGTGTGTGAAAGCATTAACTAGCTTTGTGTCTCTGTCACTGGCTTACTAATTGTATTTTTTTCAATTTTTTCATATTTTACTAAACAGTATTAATGCTCTAGGCATTATGAATTCTAAATCAGTATATAATATATTACTTATGGGTTTTACATTTGTGTGCATTTGGTTTTGAAAAATTTGAAATATATAAGCTAACTGATATTATGCGAGGAATTTACCTTTGATACTGGTGACTGAAAAGGTAGTTCCCCATGTGGCTTAGGGGCAGATGCTTCACGTAGATATTAAAGCATAAGATCTTTTTTTTAAAATAAATTGTTTTGTTTCTTTGTTTGTTTTTTGAGACAGAGTGTCAAGATATAGTTCAGGCTAGCCTTAAATTCACTTTGTACCCCAAGCTGATCTTGAACTTGTGCCAGTCCTCCTGCCTCAGCCTCCTGAGTGGAGGGATTACAGACAGGCATGTGCCGCCATACCTGGTTTCAAATAAATTGTTTCTTATTTATTCCCCACACTTATTCTTTAAGCTGTAATCTATCTTAATTTCTTTTTAAGAATTTTTCTGTGTGGTTAAACAGTTTATTAAAATGGCAAAAGCTATGGGTCTGGGGATTTAGCTCAGTGGTTCCGCTGCCTGCCTTGAAAACGCAAGGTCCTGAGTTCGATCCCCAGTACAAAAAAAAAAAGGCAAATGCTATGCACCATTAATTCTAAAAACAGAAATGACCATTTTCATTTGTGTGTATGCTTTTATGGAAATAGGAATCCTAAAATTAATTGAGGCTGGAGAAAATGGAGATAAGTCTATAATATTTTCTAAACTATTTTACCAAAATAAATTAGAAAATAAACCTAAACAGACGTTAGGAGACTATTACATAAACTTAATTATTATATAGAAAAATATAGTTTTAGAAAAATATAGACGTGTGTTGCTGAACTTGTAAATTTAGGAGACTGTGACTGTGTTTCGTGAGTAGCCCACCATCTTTGAGCCTAGAATGAAGAAAAGCTACCGCATCGGACTGCATGTGTCTACCAGGCATTGTTGCCCTCAGAGAGCGATCGATGCAGATGTCCCTCCACTGTCAGTTTTTCCTCCGTGTAACAACTACAATTGTTACTGCTGCATAGAAGAGACCTGGCCAGCCAGGTCTGTGAGATGGTCTTTGTGACTTAGCCTACTGACTAGCAGCAACAGGTTTCTTGAGGATGACCTCAGGTGCGCAGTCTATGAATAAAGCGGTTCCTACTTCTAATATTTAAGAAGACACAAAGAGGGTAGGTTTCTTTATGAAATGTTGGTATTTTCTGTATTTGCTGGTTTATTTAAGTTTTGAATTCCTGGAATCAGGATATGGTGAAGGAGGTATAAAGCAGCTTTTGAGACTTGATTGTATAGGTTTTGGCATTTACAAAACTGATATACATATGCTAATTTTTTCTCTTCATTTCAGGATATGTTACTGATGAGGGACAGCAGTATTTTTATAAACTAGTAGAGATGAATTCAAAAAGTGGCCCAGGCCTGATTGGCATAGGCATTAAAGCATTACAAGACAAAAAGTATGAAGAAGCTGTCAGGAACCTAACAGAAGGTAAATGTACAGCCTATGGCATGTGACATGTGGTGTCATTGTAACTGAGTAAGCTCTAATCTCGGAGTCTCTCTCTAAGGAAGTTTCTAAGGTGGTAGGGAAAAAAATATACCCACGTACCTGGAGTTTGCTTAGGTTTGAATTCTAACTCTTCCACTCACTGATTTCAAGACTTTGGAAAAGTTAATTAAGCATTCTATGTCTCAGTGTTTTCATTTGAAAAATAGGGATAATTTTAGAAAGCCTTACAAAGGCTTAACTGAGGTACAGTATTTTTAGATGAATCTCTATTCAAACTGGGAGATCCCTGACAAGTACAAACCAGGCAAGTGGATGAAGGGAATGGAAGGAACATTTTAGGATGAGAGATAAATCTGTGAAATAGCCTGAGGTAAGAAGAAGATTGTCATTCAGAGATCTGTGGGTAGTTTACAAGATTTGAGAATGCAGTAAGGATCAGGGTGGCACAGGAAGTGAGATTGGAGGAAGGCCTTGCAAACCATGGTAAAGCGTTTGTGCATTATCCTGAGGGCAGTGGGCTATCAGTGAGGCTTTAAGGAATGGCATCTCATTATTGGATTTGTCTTTTTTTTTCAGTTTTTATTTACTTATTTCTTTATTAGAACATGTTTTCATTACATAATGATTATATTTCTTGGGTGGAGTTGGTACATGTACATATTTTAGTTCTGTTTTCATTGTCTCCCCTCCCTTTTGGAAGTACTGTGGTACACAGGGTGGCAGGCACGTGCAGTGTTCTGGGACAAAATGGTGGAGAGCTGAACCGAAGGGTGCTGGTAGAGATGGAGAAGCATGGAGAGAAACGAGTTGGGACACAATCAGTGTAGCTTTGTGACCGACTGCATGAGAGACATGAGCAGCGGGGAAGGGCCAGATCTGGAGAGTGGCTAGTGATGCCATTCCTCTAAGAAGTCAAGGAAACCTTGAGTTTTGAGATTGTTTTTATCCTTTCAGGGTTAAAGGAAAGCCCTCTCTGCACAAACGGATGGTATCATCTGGCAGAAGTGCAAGTCAAAATGCATAGACCTAAGGAAGCTGTTCTTTCATGCAATCAAGGTATTTTTTTTTTTTGTTAGGTTGGGGTTTACACATAAGGATGGCCAACAGCATTTATTTTTATCTTAAAGGAGAAAGTTAATGTTAAAAAAAAACTTGCATGCTTTGTTTTGCATTTTAAATTGCTATGCGAGGAGGTTAAATAAATACCAAATCTGCACACATACATATTAGTATGTTTTATTTTTAAAGTAGCAGTGAGTGTTTATCAAAGCTTTCCCACATTTGAATACTGATATCACCATTTTGGGGTTGGAGGGTGGTGGTCCACCTTTGTAACAAGAAAGTTTCTGGGGTGCCCAGGACTTCCATGAATTCTTCATGTCTCTGAGAGAGATAAAGGAGATAAAGTCTTAGGCATCTTGGAGCCTATTTGAACAGTTCTCTGCTCCTGATCCAGCTTATCACTTGGCATCTGTAACTGAAAAATGTTTACCCAAGCCCATTCTAATTCAACTTCTTTCCCCTTCCAGTATTCTTAATTTCCTATGTCACAGGTAATTAGCTAAAGTAAGAGCTCACCTTTATTAGGCAGCAGATATAGATAATCATTGTGTTTCAGGATCTTCAGTTTTATTATGTCATTGTGAAGTAGATTAAAATTCACACATCTTCTGTTTTAAATTTAGATCTTTAAGAAGTTCAGAGAAGAATTTGAATTACCTTTGAATTATTTTTCATGTATATTATTTTAGAAATTTATACTTACTGTATCTGCTGTTTATTTCATCCTTAAAAATGAAAAGAATGTAGTGATTATTTCACTCAGATGTCCTTAATTTTGCCAGCTCTGAAGAACATAGATAATCCTGGTGTGCCTGGTGGCAGTCTTCAGCAGAAGAATTCTTGTCTTTGCTTGAAAGCAGAGGCTTTAATTAAACTCTCAGATTCTGAATCTTCAGAGGAAGCAATTCGTATTCTTGATCAGGTAGTCTTTTTATCAGGTTTTTCCTTTAATTAATTTCCATCTAACGAAGTAAAAATCATCTCTCCCCACCACATATTTACTTATACAGATTTTCAGTTAGGGTATGAATTCACAATATCTGTTCTTGGATTAATCGTTCTCATACTTGGAAACTCTTAAAGTTATTTGTTTGCCTCTCAGTTAAGTATTTACATGAGCCAATTTCTTTCTTTAGTTTTAGTCTTATTTTTTCTTCTTCATTTTGTCCTCTTAGGTTATTACTTCTTGACTACTATTTGGAATTCCAGATATTTTCCTCCATAAATGTTTTACAGATTATTGATTAATTATTGATTAATTGAGTATCTAGTAGCTTCATAGTAGAGAATATTGCTTCAAAGAAAGATTGGTTTTTGAGGAAATTGACTTCTTAACTAGTTTTTTTTTGGTTCAAACCATTTGAAAATTAGTGAAAAAAGAGAACAGGTAAATTATTAATTATAGCAACATTGTACCTTAAAGAGTTTTGTCAAATAAAAGTTATTTTTTTTGTGTAAGATTAACATTATATCACTTAGTGCTTTGGAGGGTTTTTGAGTTTTTCCAAATCATTGTTTTTCTATATTTTAAAGGGCTCTTTGAAATATATTGTGTTTTGCATTTTATAATATTCATAATTTCATATTTCTTTAAAGTTATAGCAGTTGTTGGAATACTTTAAGAACTAAATTTTATTTTCTACTTGCCTTTTTCCAATGATATGTTTTGTGTGATACTTTATAGAAATCTTTTCAATAATTTTCTTACAAAAAAACGAAATGCAAAGCTTCTTAAAGAACTAGAAGAGTCCAGGTCTGAGGCAGGAAATGTGTGAAATGAGCACAGAACATCTTGTCATGCTACGAAACAAAGAGACTATAAAAGCACTTCCAATTATTTTCTAGGTTTCAGATGCAAATAATGTCCCAGGACTTTTGGTTCTCCAAAGCTTGGCCTATCTGAATAAAGGCTCATTAGATGATGCTACAAAGGTTGGTTTGTTTTTTTTTTAAACTTAAAGCATGCATTTTTTAACAGTTAAAAATCATTTTTATGTGGCTGTAGAATTGACAAGTATCTACTTTATAGATTATGGAAGACCTTCTCTTGTCTCACCCCAACCTAGCTGCAGCTCATGCCCTCGAGGCATTGATTCATCTTACCAAAAAGGACTATCTACAAGCAGAAAAATGGTAAGGATATATAGGTTGCTCAAAAATCTGGTCACATCCGAGTTTATTGTATTCCTCAAAAATTCAACATGAGCTTGATGAGCTGGCCTTGAGAAAGATCCAGTTTTGTATAAAATTCGTCTTTGAAGGCTTTTAAGTCAGTTTTTTAGGAAAGGTATTTCACTTGTTACACAGTTAACTATAAAAAATTCACTGAAGGATCTAGAATCAAATTAGCTGATCATAGTGTTCAGTAAGTACCTATAGTGTTTGGCACATGCTGTGAACAGTTAGCACATGGTCGTGCTGAAAGGCCTTTAAGCACTTCTTAAAAAACAAATCTTTTTTTTTCTCGTTATAGTCTAAATCCTAAAGTAATGACATTTCTAATTTGATATCCTTGAATCACTCAACATTTGATAGTTCCAACTAGGAGTCTCCTATATTTTAGATATATTTGTATATATATATTTTAAATTTTATTTTAACATTCTTTTTTACTCCCCTTGCGTGACTTAGTTTCCAGAGAGCAATTGAGAAAGATGCTGATGTTGCTGAATATCATTATCAGCTTGGGTTAACATACTGGTTCATGGGTGAAGAAACAAGAAAAGATAAAACAAAAGCTCTTACCCACTTTCTGAAGGTAAAACAAATGCTGCTATTCAGTTCGTAGGTGAACTGGATTTATTATAAAATAAATAGGAATCATATAAGTTTGATGTTTAAAACTACTCTTTACTGAATTTATTTTTTATGTATCATTTCTCATGTACAGGTTTTATTGAGAATGTTATTTAGTTTTTCAAGGAGAAAATTAAACCATGAAAGTGTAAAAGTTACTTTTCCAGAATGTGTTATTATAGAAAATGAACAAAATTATCTCTGGAAAACATTATTGTTTCTAGGTTATTTCCACTATAGTTTTATAGGTACATGAAAGTAGATGTTTTACTTCTTGCCTTTTAAGAAGTTTAACATTTTAAAGTCTTCATTCTTATAAGAGCAGATTTATTTAACCATAACTCACTCTAATTTCACATTTCTTTTACCAGAAAAGTCACAGTTTTACACTTCAGTTCACTTTCCATAACCAGTAAGAGCCAGCTTTTATGTTTTAAATTTTACATTAAAGGAAATTTTGACATTTTTTGTATATTTAATAAAATTGTTATTTTTCTTCCTTAATCTGTGTACTGTATTTCTTTTGTGTTTTTAAAGATACTCATCCAAAAGAACTTTTATTTTCTGCTGTTAATATTTATTTCAAAGGCTGCAAGACTGGATACGTACATGGGCAAAGTTTTCTGCTATTTAGGTCATTACTACAGAGATGTAGCGGAAGATAAAAGCAGAGCCCGTGGATGCTACAGGAAGGCTTTTGAATTGGATGACACTGACACTGAATCTGGAGCTGCAGCAGTTGACCTAAGTGTGGAACTTGAAGATACGGTACACCTAATAACTATTTGGCATTTTTGTTTATCCCAAGTATATAAATAGAAATACTTTTATACAAATTCATATTCTTGAAAGTTATCATTAGTTTTTATATTTATTTGTAGATGCAACAGACATGTTTTTACCACCATTTATAAATAGGTTAATTTCTTTTTCCATTGGCAGATATTAAATTGCTCATCACTTACTGTTGAAACTGGTTGGATATATACCAGCCTAAGTTTGAAAAAAAATCAGAAGTGGGAAATGAAAATGTTTGCTTCCTTTATATTGATGATCTATTGTTTTATGATATTCAGTATCTCTAATACCAATTTTCTTACAAGGAATCCGCCTTAGCTGTCTTAACTACAGTGACTCAGAAGGCAAGTGCTGGAGCGGCCAAGTGGGCCTGGCTTAGACGAGGATTGTACTACCTGAAGGCCGGTCAGCATTCTCAAGCAGTGGCCGAGTAAGGCCCCTGATTATGTTTCTATTTGGGCAGCATCATGTTCCTTAAAATAGATTTCATTTATGCCCCAAATAACCTTGAAACTTGCCTTACCTGGTGGCTTTTTAAGGGAAGAAATAGCACATTTTTAAAGTTAGTTAGTGCTGATTTATAAGGCAGAATTGAAAAATCGATACCCTGTTGTTAAGGAGATAGAAGGCCTAGTGAAATCAAGTCTTACTACTGTCACACCTGCAGTTGGTTGAGCCTCACCAGAGATTCCAGTAGTGATGAAAAAAGCTGAGGTAAAAATTTTTCTTGTTCTTCCACAGACATTCATTGTTTTTGGCAAGGGAGACATTTGGCTTCTTGAAGAGCATTTGGAGCAGCTCATACATTGCTTTTTGGTCTTTTGGCTAAGATCAAGTGGAGCAGCTCATATATGATTAATTTTACTCATTTTGTGTGAACTGTATGTCAGGGTAAACAAAATATAATTGAATCAAGATGAAGTCATTTCTGATTTATGCTAATGTCTAGGCATTTTGAAATTTTTCATAAAAATTGAATTTGATCAGACATGTAAATCATGCCTCTTATTCCTGTATTTCAAATGGGATATTTCCATTTAGTAGAAGGGTTGGTAGTGGGGTTTATGGACCGATGAGGCAAACTGAGATGTCTACCTATCCTGGTAAGGTAGAAAACGAGTTCTTCCAGATAATCAAGAAAAAGAAATTCTGGTAGCACTTTTCCAAAAATGTATTTTGTTCTTATTCATTCTGAAATTTTAATAAAACATTGTAGTATTAAAATTCAGATCATAAGCAGTATACCTGCTTTAAGTAGCACTTTTATAAATATAAGAAGTCTACATATATGTGCTGGAATGTTTTCATATTTTCTTTTCAGGTGTGAACATGGTTCTATTATTTTTAGTTCCCTTATCATTTCTTAAAATTTTAGTTTACAGGCAGCACTGAGGGCAGACCCAAAGGATTTCAATTGTTGGGAGTCATTAGGAGAGGCATACTTAAGCAGAGGTGGCTACACAACAGCCTTGAAGTCCTTCACAAGAGCCAGTGAGCTGAACCCAGAGTCCATATACAGTGTGTTTAAGGTTGCAGCAATACAGCAAATCCTAGGCAAGTATAAGGAGGCCATAGCTCAATACCAGCTGATCATTAAAAAGAAGGAAGATTACGTACCTGCTTTGAAAGGTAAATTATTTTTAATAGCTTCAATGACTGTGTTACTTAAATATAAAATCTTGAGTAAAACTCATATATAAATGTATTAAACAACTTGAAAACTTCTGTAGTCAGCAGCAAAGATCTGATATAATCTGCTTATAGTACAGCTTATACATATTTAGATATAAAAAGGTCAACTTTTATTTCCCAACAGTTTATAAATAGTAACATGATAGAGATTCACTTTTAGACAAGTGTGACAGAAACTATTTGGAGTTAAAAAAGGATCTCTAAAACAAGTTTTTCTATTCTTATATTTTGATAATTAATTTGTTATCTCCCTAGAATATCTTAATACCTTTTAATTATTTTGTGAGTTATAAAAACTCATTTAAATTTTTTTTTAAACTTTGGAAGCAACTTGTTTTGTAATTCTCAATTAATTTCAGTTCCATCATACATACCTATTTCTTAAATTATTATTATTTTTTTAACTGTATATCCTTTTACTGGTACATTTTGGGTATACAGTATAATGACATTCATCATTGGAAATTTATACCTTTACGTAATCTCTCTTGGTTCTTATTTTTCCCCCTTCCCTTGCCCTTCCTTCAACCCCTCCATCCCTCCCTATTTATAAAGACTTTGTTTCCATTCTTTAATTTTCTCATATTCCATTCCCTTCTTCCCTTTCCCTACCCCTCCCACTCCCCCTTACCCTTTGCCCCTTTTCTTCCTATTTTGCATTATCTATTATACCTTTTATTCCTTATTTACACTCTCATTTTCTCACACTAGAGAAACTATTTGGTATTTACACACGTGTGTCCTATTTATTTCACTTAAGAGTATTGCCTCAATGTGCATCCATTTAGCAATAAATGTCTCTAATTTCTCATTTTTTATGTCTGAGTAGTACTCCATTTTATTTAAAAAACCACATTTTCTTGATCCAGTCTCCAATTGATGGGCATTTGGGCTGCTTCCAAGTTTTAGTTATTACAAACTGAGCTGCTATGTACATGGGTGCACATATATCACTGTGGTATGATTCTTTTAATTCTTTGGGGAAGATACCCAGCAGGGGAATAGCTGTGTCAAATGGGACTTCCAGTCTTAGTTCTTTGAGGTATCTCCATACTGATTTCCACAGTGCTTGCACCAGTCTACACTCCCACCAGCAGTGGAGCAGGGTTCCTCTTTCCCCACAGCCCTGCCAGCATTTGTTATTGGTTAATTTCATGATAGCAGCCATTCTTTCTGGAGTGAGGTGGAATCTCAGTGTTGTTTTCATTTGCGTCTCTTGAATGACCAGTGATGTTGAACAGTTTTTCATATGTTTATTTGCCATTTCTACTTCTTTGTGTGAGAAATGTCTGTTCATTTCAGTTGCCCATTTTTGGATTGGGTCTTTAAATTTGGGAGATCTGATTTGTTTAAGTTCTTTATAGATTCGAGATAGTAGAGCTTTGTCTGAGGGACTGCTGGTGAAAATTTTTTCCCACATTGTGGGTTATCTCTTCACACTACTGGTGGTTTCTCTCGCTGTGCAGAAGCTTTGTTTATCCCCCTTGTTGATTGTTTGTGCTAGTTCACGGGCAACTGAGGTTTTATTCATAAAATCTTTTCCTACACCAATGACTTCAAGAGTTCTACCTAACCTCTCTTCTTATATTATTTTTGGATATAAAAGGAAAATCACAGTCATCTACATATAATCTAAAATTTTTATGAAAATATCTTATAATTTTAAAAAAGCCTGAAGCCCATTGTATATACTTTCCTCCATTTCCTTGTCCTTTTTAAGTAAACAGTTGAGGTTGGTTTTGAGTAACATATAATTTAGGGCTTGAAATCTAGCTCTTGCTCTCTTTTTAAGTTTGTAAAACCTTTCCTCAAAAGATGTACTCAGATTTATAAAATGTTTACTAGGCACTTTAAGAAATCACTGTTTCATTTCATTCTTACAGTTCAGTTTGCTGTACAGATTTTAATATAAAAGATTAAATCATGTTTCACAACAGTCATGTGATTAAGAGTGACATTTAGATTTGTCCCCATTTTCAAAGCTGAAGTATTAAGAGGTTTGTAACCTTCCCAAAGTCCAGGAAATTCTTAGATTTTACAGGTAATTTTAGTGCATGTTTACTCCAATAGAACCCTGACATTTCAATTTCTTGCTAAATGTATTCAAGATCATTTTATAAAATACTACAACTTTTATTTACTGGAAAGTGACTTTAAAAGAATAACAATATGTTTATTTGAAGTTATTTTAAGTGTTTATTTTTTGTATTTTAATTAGTCTACAAATTTATCTGATTTTAGGTTTGGGTGAATGCTATCTTTTGATGGCAAAAGCAGCTTTAGTTGATTATCTTGACGGGAGAGCTATAGACTACACAGAAAAAGCACTGGAATATTTTACTTGGTTAGTATTACTGTTTTATTTATTATGTTTATTTTTCTTAGTATTATAATAAAGCCAAATTTAGGAAATAATTTTGTCTATTGTGTTAGTTATTCAGAATGTGAAGTATAATTAATAACAGACTCACCAATTAATTCTGTAACATATGTTGTATTAATTTTGCATTGTTGAAAAGATGCAATTTCTTTGTTCTTTGTGGAAGCTGGCTCGCTGGACCTAGGAAGAAGAGGACAGAAGTAATCTACTAGTGGAGCAACAGCTCCAGCACCATGTACAGGGCTGATGAAAAAATACTACAGTGAATGTTTAAATTTAAAATATGCATTAAAATAAAACACATTGACATCAGACTCTTCAAAATGTTCCCCCTTAATCTTGAACACACTTTTCTCATCATTCTTGCCATTTTCTGAAGTAGATCTCGAAGTCCTCTTTTGGGGGTGTCTTTATGGGATTTCATAAAAAATATGGTGAATGTACAGCTGTGCCATCCAATGAAAAGGTAGGGTTGTAAAAATATTATGGTGTGTCCTTATTCACTGAACCTGGCACTGTGCAACTTCTGGCTCTTCACCAAAGTCAAAGCAGCCACAAAAACTAAACATTTGAATGGATTCATGACATCAAGGCAGCCACACTCATGAAAGAGGACTTCCAGAAACTTGCCACTTGTTTCTGAAAGTGCCAAAGAAGGGTGAGATATGTGTGTCTGAAGTGAGGGAGAGCACCTTGAGTGGAATTAATGGCAATGTGTCCTTTAATAATTATTTAAAAATTTGAATGCACACTGTATTTTGGGATCACACCTCCTATTAGTGTTCTCATTCATGAGACCTGGAAGTGGGAGTGTCTCTAATTGGAACCGAATGGTTACATGGGGCTGCAGGTGCACAGTGTGACTTCCATGGAGTGTACAGGACTGTTTTAGGCCACTGGTAGGCCTAAAGGAAAGGGAAATAAGCAGCCAAATTATTCATGAAGAGAATCTGTAAGAAAAAAATGGTGTGTCTAGTAAGAAAGGGATCAGTAAAATTTGAGTAAATCTGATATCTTATAGAAGCGTAAATTGACTAATTCATTAATGTAAGTTCATTAGAAATGTTACCAGTGCAGATGACTTTCAAAAGCCCACCAGCTATGCTGGGTGCAGTGGTACACTTCTGCAATCGCAGCTACTCAGAAGCCTGAGGATGGAGGACTACAAGTTTGAAGCCAGCTTGGATAACTTAGCGAGATTCTGTCTCAAAATAAAATAAAAATGGGCTGAGAATTTAGCTCAGTGTTAGAGCACTTGCCTAACATACACAGTGCCCAGCATGCCCAATAACTTGGGTTCAGTTGCCAATACTGAAAAAAAAATTGTCTCAGAAATTAAGTCCAGAAGTTAGACATCCAGCGGACCTTCAAGTTATGACCTGCCTGACATATGAACAACTTTCAAAGTCTTGAGTTACGACCTGAATGCTAGCTACTTGTGACTCTTGATGGTCTCAGATACACATTTAACCCTTAAAGAGTTCTGGAAGGAACAATACAACATCCTTTCCTGTGAGGTTAACTGAGAAATCCTGGGCTAGTGTCTCTCTAAGGGCACAGATCTGTCTGTATACGAGAGAGACTTTGAAGTAGAGGAGCCTGAGCCTTCAGCTGACCAACTTGAGTTACAACCAGCCCTTGAGAACAGATTGCGTTTGTAAAGATCCACTGTACATTTAAAGTGTTTTGCTCTTGAAACATCGCTTTGTTTTCCCTTCCTTCCTTTTGCAAGTTGCCATCACTTGCTTCCTATTTATTTGGTACCCTGCTTTCTCTTTCACAGATTTTTCTTGCTGCTTTTCAGTTTTCAGATAGGTCTCCCCAGTCTGGGAATCATGGTGCACACCTGTGTTCCCAGCACTCTGGAAGGCTGAGACGGGAGGATCCAAAGTTTAACCCCCCCCACCTGAGCAATTTAGCAACTTCACAAGACCCTGTCTCAAATAAATAAATAAATAAATAAATAAATGAATGAATGAATGAATGAATGCGCGGGGGGTGTAGCTCAGTGCGAAGGTCCTGTTTTCAATCCTTAGTGCTGCCCCCATGTGTATGTATATGTGTGTGTGCATATATATATATGTGCACACACATATCTATTTATAAATATTCATACATATATGTTTTCTCAAAGAGGAAGTTTATTGTGCAGTGAGCATGCCTTGTTTGAGCTGATATTAAAGAGTAAATGTGAACCTTTGAGTGAATATTTTAGCTATAAGAACTGCCTCCCTGAGAGTAGGAAGTTTTATTCTGGATAACATATAGCAGTCATCCAGTTAGGTATGTAGAATATAAAATGCTCAGAAATTATAATCTTCAAATTTATACTTAATTCTAGACGTAAAGGAGTTTATACTATAATTATTATTATTATTTTTTTTTTGGTACTGGGGATCGAACTCGGGTCCTTGCGGTTGCACAGCAGGCTGCAAAACCACTGAGCTAAATCCCCAGCCCCACTATAATTATTTTTAAGGGTAATACAATTATTTTACTATAGAGCTGTTTTGTTTCGTTAAACTTAAAAGAATAGAGTTTCAATTGTTAACAGTTACCTCCTTATTTTTTTTCTCCTTTCATGTTGTCAATTTTAGAAACTTTGCTAGAATATTTAAAGTATCTTGAAATAGTGCTATTCTTCCTTCTTTCACAGTGCTTTTTCAGTCGTGATTGAAATAATTAATATTTTTCAGGAAGATATTAGAACAGTTTTTGGCTGGACTCCTTACATAGAAAAGGTTATGAAAAATGTTCAGATCTGCTTGTCCATCTGCCTGTGACATAGCAGTTTATGATAACTGATTATAGAGGCGTAGCTTATATGAAATTGCTGTTTTACTTATAAGAGCTTGAGAAAAATGAAGATAACTATATAACTCTTGATTTTTCTCATTCTAGAAGGAAGTGTCGTCCATCTTTGTAATTAATATTTGTATTCACTTTTTGACCTTGTCTATTCAGTATGTGTTTACTTCTGTAAATGTGGGTCTTAACATGTTTCGGTTTTTATTTTTGGTATCAGAATGAGTCTCAATATATTTGATACATTATTTATTTTGAGGGAAGGTCTAAAAGCAGAAACCTACATTTATAATTGTCAAATATATACTAGGTACTTCACTGCCTTGTTGGTTGCTTAAACAAAGAAAAAGAGCATTGAAAGTAAATTGATCCTGGAAAATTTTTTGATTAGTTATTTGATTTCTGCTACTTTTTAATAAAAATGGTGAAGAGTACTAAAAGCTGCAAAATTTCTTGCACGTCCAAAAAAACTACAAAATTTCTGGCATATAAAATAATTCTCCCCTTTCCCACCCTTTTTTTTTTTTCTTGTCTTCCTATTAGGCAGGCAATAGGATGTAATTCAGTAGGAGCAGGTTAGTAAAGCATTCCTAGAGCTTAATTAAGGAAGTATGCTTAAGACTGCATGTACAATTTTTGTTTTAATTGTAAGTACTAATAAGAGGGATAAACTGCATACTTTGGGGAAATGATTTGTAAGAATTATGCTATTTGTTCTTTCAGGGCTCTGCAGCATCGAGCTGATGTGTCCTGCCTTTGGAAGCTAGTTGGGGACGCTTGCACCAGTCTCTATGCTGTTTCTCCGACTAAAGTGAATATTAATGTTTTAGGTGTCCTTCTAGGTCAGAAAGAAGGGAAACAAGCGTTAAAGAAAAACGAGCTGCTCCATCTTGGAGGAAGGTAATTTATAAAGATTACTGGTTAATCACATTCAAATTGAATTCAAATTCAGTTGAAATTCAAATTGAATCCTAATTCAAATTGAATTAAGACATTATAACAAAACATGACATTCACTTTCCTTTTTCCTCAGGTGTTATGGTCGTGCATTAAAACTGATGTCCACTTCCAATACGTGGTGTGATCTTGGAATTAATTATTATCGCCAAGCACAACAATTAGCAGAAACAGGCAGCAACACGAGTGATCTTAAAGAGCTACTAGAGAAATCTTTGCATGTATGATTTTGAGAAAATTTTTATAAACTTAAAAAAAAAACCTAAGTGCTTTTTTGGAAAGATTTTTAAAATAAATTCTAGCATTTTCACATAAACTCATATTTATCTTGATATAAATGCTGATATTCCAAGAAATGAAAATTAATCTCATTTAATTTTCTTTCAGTGTCTGAAAAAGGCAGTGAGACTTGACAGTCATAATCACTTATACTGGAATGCTCTTGGAGTGGTTGCATGTTACAGTGGTGAGTACTTAGTAGTGCTTACTTCAGTATTTTTAGAAGATTACTGTTTTCAGGTAATGAGGTACAGTCATGTCAAATTCTGTATGTTACAGGTATTAGAAATTACGCCCTTGCTCAGCACTGTTTCATCAAATCAATCCAGTCAGAACAAATTGTGAGTACCTCTGTGTCATATATGAAAAAGAACTTCAGCATGCAGTGTTACAGATTTTCTGAGTCTTCCAAGTAGATAAGAGGTGTAATTTTCAAAATATATGTTATTTTCTAGAATGCTGTTGCATGGACCAACTTGGGAGTGTTGTACCTTGCAAATGAAAACATTGAGGTAAACATTGTCAGTTTTGTCTTATTAAAGATAAAAGGAACATTTTCTATCTTCTATTGCTTCATAATAGCTTAACTTTTTGTGGAAGAAAACTTTGGACATTGTTAGCTACTCAATATACTATCAGATATGCTAGTTAATTCATTATATTCAATTCATTATGTTGAGGAATGAGTATGTAAGATTTATCTTTCCTTCCGTGACTCTCAAGAAACTTCTGAGAAACTTATTTTATATATCTATGATTTTAGAGACTAAAAAACAGTTCTATTATGAATTATTCGGGTGTTTTTCTTTTTTCACATGCAACAGAAATCCTTTGTAGAGTGTGTTGGGGATGGGGTGGGTGGAGGTAAGGGAGATGATTATTCTCTAGCAGCTGAAATTTAACCTTTACCTGTGGTATTTAGGTTTTGGCTTTAGTGAGTAGTAATCCCTTTAAATACCAGAATGTATTTTGTGATAGTTGAGCAGTTATACATTAGAGAAATGGAACTTAAAGGACTGGGAAACATGTTCACAGGTCAGGTTTGGGAGGTTTTCACAGAACTGTAGACAATACCGCAATCTGCACTGTTATGTGTTTCAGCCAATATACTGAATCTCATCCTTGTAAAAAAGCTTCCATATTGCTCTGAGGAACACATACATTAACTCATTCACTGCAAATAAGACTCATTTTTAAAGATTGTAAATAGATTGAAAGACTATTAACTGGGATTTAAAAATATGTGACATAATGTCAGACCATGTACTTGTCTGGCACAAGACCCTAGGTTTAATATCCTGTACCACAAAAAAAATAAGTGAACATATTTTTTAAAAGTTTAAGTCAAGCAATGAATTAGGTAATATAGCATGAATATAAATTTACTGTAGCATGGCACAGTTGTTGCTCTTGAGCTTACTTTTTTTTTATAGGACAAACAACTTTCTCTCCTGCCACACAAGAGATAATTGAGAAAACAGTGTAAAGCTGTGACAATAGGTTATTTTTTGTAGCATGCAAGTTAATGATCCTAATGAGCTATCGTCAAAATTTCTTGACTGCCTAATGCAGAGTTGTGTTGTTGACTACTCTCTAGTAACGTCTCAGACTTTATTAGTTATGAGTTCTTGCCCTTTCAACTAAGTTCAAAGAGAAGGGAATAGATTCAGCTTACTCAGTCATTTCCTCCAAGTATCTAGCTAGCAGATGTAGATATGATTGGTTAAAGGTTGTGCAGATTATGAGGTAAACACTTAATATTGTTTTTGTCCTGGGGACCAGAACTTCTAACCTGTAGAGAAACCTGTTGCATCCAGGATTGTTCTAAGACTGTAGCTAAAAAACAGCATTAATCATTGCTAGTTGTGCTTAAAGTTTAAGGTTAATATGTATCTGTGATATGTTTGACTTTTCTTACTCTTCTTATTTTATGCTATTCACATACTGTTTATAAAATTACTCAATGTGATATTTTCTTGCCTTTTTTTCCTAGCAAGCTCATGAAGCTTTCAAAATGGCTCAGTCCCTTGATCCATCTTATTTAATGTGCTGGATTGGACAAGTAAGATATATAACAGTTATTAATATAAACATAAATAACCTACCTAGTCATATAAATAACAATGATAACAATAATGATGACAGGTGGCATTTGAGGACTTGCTGTGTGTCAGTCATTGTGCTCTTTGTATGCATTACAGTATTTCCTTTAAGATGTGGCTTTGGTATATTCTTTTTATAAAGGTAGAACTGGAGCTTAGAGATCCTATGTATTGTCACTTAAGGTGACACAGGTTGTAATGAACTTTTGGATACCATTAGGCTGTCATTACTGCACTTAAAAAATAGGCTTTGTTTAACTCACATTTACAAAAAACACATTTACAAAGATCATTTTGATTATTGTTTTCTTATTTTCTGAAAATCTTCATGTTTGATTTGGCACTTTTGAGTATTTTTTCCTTCTCCAAGTTTAGATTTTTGTATTGCCAAATAGGAAGCAAGATAGTTGCTTGCTAGTCTGAGTCTGTCACTGACTGATTATTTTACTTTAACATATCACCTCTCTGGATTTTAATTTTCTCACCTAAAAAAGCAGGTCCTTTGCCTGAGTGTCCTTCAGTGTCTTACCTGACTGAGAAATTGTGATGAATTAGTAAGCAGTTGATTGTTTTGGTTTAAGGAAGAATAGGAACATTACCCATATCAGGAAGTCATTAGTCCAGGATTATTTACCTTTATTTTGTCTCTTTAGTCTATTCTAGTTAGTTGGTGGAACAAGCTGAGAGAGAAAGGAAACTCCTGTTCCCATTAACTGTGGTAGTCGCTGGGAGCAGTGGTTACTGTGCTAACCTCTGGGTTAGCTGCTGCACCCTGGAAAACCAAGAATTTGCATTTCTGCTGCTCCAGATTATGACGATGAACCTGGTCAGTCCATGGACCACATTTAGCAGTACTGCTCTAGTCAGTAGCTCTTAGTTACTTAACAGAATATATTTTTACTTTGAAAATATCTTTGTTCTTAAAAATAATTAATTTCAAGTGGTGACTGATAGGTTTAATTAAAATGGTAATAATAGACTGAAGCGTAAATTAACTTTGATTTTAAGCCCAGCTAGTAAACCTTTCGTTCTTCTAAATTCATTTATTATCACCGTCATTATGATTTAAACACATTAAGACACCATTTTCCTTTTATAGGCTCTTATTGCAGAGACAGTTGGAAGTTACGACACTATGGATCTCTTCAGACACACTACAGAACTCTGCATGCATGTAAGAATTGGAACATTCTTCTTACGGATATGTTAATAAAGTATTATTCTTGTTAAAAATGGGCTGGGGAGTTAGCTCAGTGGTTTCGCCGCCTGCTGCGCAAGTGCAAGGACCCGAGTTCACTCCCCGGTACCAAAAAAAAAAAAAAAGAATAGATAGTGGTAGAGGATGTTAGTGACAACAGTTGTTCCTTTTTATTCTTTCTTAAAAACATACACTTTTTAATTAAAGATTTCAGTTTTCATCTTACCATCCTTCAAAAGCTGGTGAGGAAATGACATTGAAATTTAATAGACGTAGTAGCAGTTGAGTAAAAGAGAAACTAAGATACCAGGGGAAAAATGGAGTTAGGGACTAGAATTGGTTGACATTTTAGACTCTTTAAGAAAATACTTTAGAATTCATTAGTCTAGTTTGATGTAGGGGAAAGGTGCCAAGAAGGGAAAAGGCAGCCCGGTGGCGAGGCTGTGTTTCTGCACCTTATTCCCTCTGACTCTTCCACTTAGGCCTAGGGCAAGTGGGTGAAGTATGTTCTTAGCTAGGCTTCTTCATGGTGACTTTACATTTAAAAACATTTAAATGTAAACAGTTGACTTAAAGAAGACTTGGGAGTGATATTTATGGTATCAAAGTATGCTGTTTTATTTCTTAATTGGTGTTCACTCATTAACCTTGGCTTGTTACAGACTGAGGGAGCAATAGGTTATGCGTATTGGGTCTGCACGACTTTGCAAGATAAAAGCAACAGAGGCACAGAGCTGTACCAGTACAATATCCTCCAGATGAACGCTGTCCCAGCAGCACAGGTTGTTCTCTGTAAATACGTGGGTAAGGATTCTTACACAATGGCCACATTTTTTTTTTTTCCCCATTAAGTTTATTGGTACATTTTCGGTATAAAATGTAGTTACATTCATCATTGGGATCTTGTACCTTTACATGAGTATCTTGATTCTTATTTTTTTCCCCTTCCCTTGCCCTCCCTTCAGCCCCTCTACCCTTCCCTATTTGCAAAGACCTTGTTTCCATTTTTTTTCCACTTTTCATATTTTTTCCTTTCCCTTTTTTCCCTTCCCCTACCCGTCCCAATTCCCCTGCTCTTTTAGACCTTTTCTTCCTGTTACACAATATCAGTTATACACTTTTTAAATTACATTATTAAGA
>NW_004624743.1:14132489-14153604 GCF_000247695.1 Heterocephalus glaber | reverse complement strand
TGAGTATCAGATTGTTCCATCTTGTTTCCCTTTGGGGTTGCTGTAGGTGATCCAGAAGTCTGTTTTTGAGACTTGTTTATGTGTCTTCTCATTTCCATGGGGGGGGGGTGTTGCTTCTGGCGCCCATGTGGCTCACCTTCTTTGCCCTAGGAGCTTGGGATGGCGGTGGGGGGACTTTCTTCCGGGTGCTGGGACCAGCTGAGCTTCTCTGCCCTAGGAGCCTGGGATGGTGGGGGGGGGACCTTCCTTCCAGGTGCTGGGACCGGCTGAGCTTCTCTGCCCTAGGAGCCTGGGATCACAATGGCCAAATTTTTGAATAACTATGGAAATAAGTTTTAAAAATTTAAAATTAATTCATTCCAAATTAAAGTTGGTATTCTGTAAGATATGACTTTAGCCTGGAACACTTGTGGAGAAGAAAGTAATTAGTTTACAAGCATAGAGTTTTGAGATATTTCCATTTTATGTCAAAATGAATAACTCTAAAAATTACCTAGAGCTGAGGAAATGCTTTTCTTCCCACATGAATAACTTTTGTGAAGGCTTTACATAAAAAGGTAAATCTTTAGTTTTCAGCAAAATTTAGATACCTAAAAAAAAATACATCATCTACATAAATATTCATTCATAGCTGGGTTTTTAAACTACATCATCGATCTATATCATATATTCACTTAACAAATTCAACTCTATGAGGTTGCCTGGCAAAATACACATACATAGGAAAAGTAGAAGCAGAAAAGAGAGAGGGTGATACGAGAGAGAATGCAGACTATCCTTTGTCTGTCTGACTGAGTTTTGGGTTAGGGTACCCTGACATGTGAAGGCACGGATCTTCTCATACACTGACTCAGTTTTGTGATCTTCTTGTATGATGACCATAGGGATTTCTCAAGAATAATTTTAACTCTGATTTTCACCATAAACTTTGATAGTAGAACCTAGCTATCATATAAGATATGACTACATTGTACTTTATTACACAGTTTAAGGGATTCAAAACTTTACTTCTCAATACTGCTTTTAAGTAGACTAGATTAAATGTGTTTCTCTTTCTCCCAGTGTGTGTTAGTAGATGTATGATGTTTTGACCTTAAAATTTCAAGATGCTGTAAATGTTGGAAACCCATAATGTTGAAAATATCCACACTATCTTCTTTTTCTAGTGTACAATACTGAATTATTTTTTCTTAAAGATATACAGATCAAACCAAGAGAAATTATTAATAAATTTAATCACAGGAAGGCTTAAACAATTAGCCAAAAACCCTTAATTTTCTTATAAATATGATAACTAATTTTAACATGAGTTCCAATTTCAAATGTATTATACTTTAAGGATAAAACTTTTTAAACTCCAAAACGTAACTGGAAACCGTATATAACTATTAAGTATTATTCAGTAATTGAAGTGAATTCTAACACGATTATTGTTATATTCAAGATAAAATTAGATCATTTTTCTTAGTAATGCTGGTGATCTCAATAGGTAATCTGGTTTTTAAAATACTAGAAAAAAAAGTAAATTAATATTTTTGTGATCATATTAGTATGTACATGACATAAAGGTATTTCTGGATTTCCAGAAAGAATTCAGAATTATGCTCCAGCTTTCACGATGTTGGGTTACTTGAATGAACATCTGCAACTGAAAAAGGAAGCAGCAGACATGTACCAAAGGTAAGCTGCATTTAAATGAAATGTGGTTGTTGTTTTATCAGTCTTTAAATATAGTCTCATTCTTTTAATGAGACTATTTTTAAATGCTCTGACTCCTTTCCTGGTCTTCATTGTGTATTACTAGTTCATTTTAGAGGATGAAGCAGTCCCAAATTTTCAGCTGTATTTTGGTTTCTATTGCTGAGCGAGCAGGAGAGCACTTTTTTCAGTCAGATAAGAAACGACAACATTTTGATGTATTTGCTTGAATCATTTTCATATCTACTATATATTTGTTCACTTCGATAAATATTTCTTGTGCTACTGTGTGGGAGACAGTACCTTTGGCACTGGTAATTTAGCAGTGAATTAAACAGAAGCCCTGTTTCTCCTAAGCTTATGTTCTGCTGATGGGAGACTACTCCACAGCTACAAAACTTACGTGAAATAATAATTGCTAAGAAAGGATGAAAGTAGGGTAGAGGGCCAGAGAATACAGGGGCAGGATGGGTTTGAGAGGCATGGGCTTACTGAGGAGGGATTAAAGCCACAGCCATTGAGTCATCGGGGCAGAAGGAGCAGCAAGAGCCAGTGCTCACAGCAGAAGCGGCTTGGGGTATTGAAGAAACAAGAAAGCCAGGGTGCTGGCATGGAATGACCAGCCTGGAGAAGGGTGGGAAAGGAAACCAACTTAAAGTTTTATTCTTTGCAAATTAGTAGACGGGTGAATAAGAAAATAACTATTCATCTCATGATGACAAGCTAAAAGACCCGATTGTCTAACCTGTAAGGAAGGCCATTGCCTCAAATCCAAGTAAATATGTAGAAGAAGCGTTGACAGGTGTAATTGAGGTCTTCTAAGTACTGTGCCCTGTGCTTTCATGGATCTCTGTGTAGTTCAAAGGAGTAATCACTAGGTGGCACTGGAGGCTGCCTGATGAGGTTGTTATTTTTTGAGGTAGATGTGGAGAGCGGTTCATGAAAAGCCACAGTTTTGTCCTTCAGTGTCAATAAACTTACCAATAAAAAAACTGTAAATATGGTAGTATGCAAGTGAGCAAGATATTTGAACAAAGAAAACTAGGCAGTTTTAGAGTTTGCTATTGTTTTCTACATACTGTGGTTATTGCAGATATTGTGAATCTAACTGGCTATACCTTAAACTTCAAATGGGAACTCCACAGCCACTTATGAACTATTCTTTCTTGACTATGATTGCTGTTTTCTGCCTTAAACAAATATATGAGACTTAAAACCACACGTTAGGCCTAAATTTAACCAGAAGTACGGTTTTTATTTATTTTTGTGGTACTGTGATTGAACATAGGGCCTTATGCATGCTAGGCAGGTGCTTCACCACTGAGCTATACCATCAGCCGTTTTTGTTTGTTTTTGTTTTATTTTGAGACAGTTTTGCTGCGTTTCCCAGGCTGGCCTCAAGCGTACAGTCTTCCTGCCTTAGCCTTCTGAGCAGCTGGGATGACAGGCATTTGCCACCATGCCTGGTCAGAAGTATAGTTTTGAATCTCTATAATACTTTTAGGCTTTTGTAACAGTTTTTTCTCATGTAACAACATCAGGAGGATAAAAAGGCTTTCTTAGATATTACTCCTCGGAAAATCCTCTTTGTACAGGGAAAAAACAAAAATCTTATTAAATATCCAGTTCTTTTTGGTTGTTAAACTCATTTCCCTGCTTGCCCATAGATAATGGCGCATGAGAAAGAAATACAGGTTATCACATGTTGGTGTATATATTCTACTCCTCGAGGAGCTTTAATGGCTATTCCTTTAGTTTTTCTGTGTGTACAGGAAAGGTCACATGGAAACAATTTCTGCCTTCTGAACTCAAAGTGCAACGCACAAGTATTTTTAGGAGTATCATCTATAAACTTAAATGCATCAAAATTAATTCCATGACACAGTCATTTCCCACATTTAGATGAAAAATTTTAGAACATGTAGAACTAAAATGTGATAAATTATTTCACATAAGAACTAAGGTTATTTTATTCAAGTTATTCCTGAAATCTAAAATGTATAAGTGTTTTTATGGCATCAATTTAATGAAATGTGAATAAGCTATTATAACTAGCATTAAAGAATTAGTAGAACTAAATGAAGAAAGCAGAAATCTCTGGGTTCAGCTAAAGATGGGAAGGGGAAACATTGCTGTTGCACATAGATAATTTAAAATACCTTGTCCTTTTCTTAAGGGCAATTTTGTTGTTACAGACAGCAGAAGACCGAGATACTTATAATGTTACCGTAAGAAATTATGGCAGATTGTTATGGTAAGTGTATTTTTTTCCTATAAATTCTGTGAATCTGTAGGATTTTTCTGTGAAGCCTGTGGGACTGATGAGATGATGACCGGTATCCATAGTAGTGAGCATGTAGAATACATTATTCCCACAGTACCACCCTCTGTTAGTACTTTCCTATACCTATAATGATACCAGGCTGTGTTAATACTTTCTTATACCTACAATGATACCTAACAGCAGTGTACCTTGTAAGAGTAGAATTAGGATTCATGGTTTGTGGGCTGGACAAGATAATATTTGGAAGAGAAGCAGTTGCTGTCTAATAGTAGAAACCTAGTTAACTGGAAGAGTAATTAGGTTTATACTGATTTGCTTATTCTGATCACTGAGGATGAATATTGGGGTCCAAGAACTCCTTTGAGATATTACACAAAAGTTTGGGGGAGTTAGAGAGAGAGCTATACATTTTTCCTTAGATTCTCACAGACTTCTGACTCTAAAAACATAAAATTAAAAAAAAAAAAAAAAAAGATTAAAAGCCAGTTGCTTTAGAAGGTACAACTAAGACCAGAGAACAGAAGCATTACATTAAGAAGGAAGGTTTTTGGCTCAAGTTGAAGAGGCATTTCCCCTGTTTACCACTGCCCCAAAATTGAATGGTCCAATTTGGAGCACATTAAAACTATAGTTTGATGATTTGGGATCAGTGTCCTCATCTTTTAAGGCATCAATAATAGAAACAGGTGGTAGTCAGTTCTTCTATAACTTTTATAACTGAGTCATATAATTAAAACAGGAAAATGTTACTGTTCTGACCTCTCCTTTTACTTCTTCTAAACTGTTGCATTTAAGAATCAGTAGTGGTGGGCTGGGGATTTAGCTCAGTGGTTCTGCTGCCTGCCTCGCAAGGACAAGGACCCAATTTCGATCCCTGGTACCAAAAAAAACCAAAAAAAGAGTAGTGCTCTGTTAGTTCCAAGATTTTGTTAAAGCAGAGAATAGATATTGTAAGAAATTGGGTAGGATAAAATATCTGTTCTTTTTAGCATTGATATGTAATGTAAGTGTTTTAGAAGAAAAATCATTACCTCCCATTGAAAGCAAGTCACCTATTTTCTGATTTGTTTTTATTATTAAATATATTGGACATGCAGCATGAAGTAAGGTATAGAGTATAAATTAATGAATAGTTACTAGTCAAGTAGTATTAAAATTCTGCCAATTTGCTTCAGGGTTTTTTGTTTTTTATTTTTCACAAAGAAAAAGTTATAGGTAAAGTTAAAATCACATTCTGCCCTTCTGCAGTTCCATTTTTCCCTCCACAAAAGTAAGCAACTTAAGGTAGTCCTGTTTCCTTTATCAAAGTATTTATCAAAATTTGATTTTATTGATTTTATAAATTTATTTGCTTTTATAAAATTATTAGAAGCAAATGTTGTCTTCATTTTTTAGCTCCTACTTATGTCCTTCAAAATTAACAAGGTTTTATAAAAGATTCCCAATTACACATTTAAAAGATTTTAATTATAGTGATGAATACCAGAGACAAGCATCTCAGAGATGTAGTATTTCTATTCAGATGTTAGCAACTGAGCTTACATAACTCCTTTTTATTTTTAAATAACCAAGTTTGTTATTCTGCTGTTATTAACATCATTTATTATAATTTACATTTTTCCCTATTAAATACAAAAAAGATACATGGTTTTGTCTGGAATTTTAGGGTATGTATATGCCCTTCAATGTGCAGATAAATAGTTTACACAAAGGCTAGGTTTGATTCTAAGCAGTTTATGACCTTTTAACGTTGTCAAAGATGCTAGAATTACACTCAGAATAATATTTAATGTATCAAGCTTAAAAGTAAGAGTTCTGTGTAAAAGTCAACTTAAAGTTATTCTGGTTTTTTTTTGGTACCGGGGATCGAACTCGCATCCTTGGGCTTTCGAGGCAGGAGGCAGAACCACTGAGCTAAATCCCCAGCCCTACTTAAAGTTATTCTTAGGAACTTGGGATTTTTAGTAAAATTTGTTTAAACAAAATATAATTTAACAAAATCAGTCATTTTCCCATGTACTTGAAAGAAGCAAAATGTGAAGTTAAAATCCCCAGTACGTCCTATTGCCTTCTATTTTTAGTCTTTTCTCCAGTGTTAACACTAGTAGATTATGGTTTGCTGAAATGCCACCATAGAAAAGCAAGTGCGGATGGAGTTATTAACAGAATCTTTGTGTCTTAAGTCTCTATATTTTGATGATATAACCAAAAGTATTTTTGACAGTAAAAGTAAGCTGTATTTTGCTTCTTAGTTCCATTGGTGAATATGATAAAGCTATCCAGGCTTTTAAGTCAACACCCCTTGAAGAGTTAGAAGACATCATAGGTTTCGCTTTGGCTTTATTTATGAAGGGGCTGTATACAGAGAGCAGCAAAGGTAAGTAGATGGCTTGAAGCTAAGGGACACATCTTTTCCAGAGTTGAGTAGCCCTCAATTATGATGAGCTCACACACCAAAGGATGTAATACTGAGATGGGGTGAGGGTTATAATGCTTATTAAAATCTGAGTGCGAGTCAGGACCCATAATAGATCCTTTGTGTGTATTATCTCCTTTACTACGTTATGATGATGAATGGTTCTTGTAGTTTTTCTAGAGTTATACAGCTGAGTATTTATTGTAGAGATGAGGGAACTGAGGCCCTAGACCACTTACGGCAGCTGTATGAGCTAGCATTCGAAAGCAGGTATTTACTATTTTATACTGCTTAAGTAAAACTTGCTGATAAATAAAGATCTCAGTCATCATTGGTAAAAGTACATTTTGTTTTTTTAAAAAATGTCAACTGAGTAAACTTTTAAATACATACTATATAGGCCTGGCCCATATGCGTGCAGTTCATTTAAGTATTGTCAGCTTGACAGAGTCGCTGGCTTGGGAAATTTGGTGATGTCTCAGTGGGGGGAGGCCTCTATTTCTGGCCTAACTTGACTCTTAAAGATAGTGATGCAGAGCCGGGGATTTAGCTCAGTGGCACCACGCCTGCCTCGCAAGCGAAGGTCTTGAGTTTGATCCCCGGTACCAAAAATAAAAAGTAAAAAAAAGATAGTGATGCGGACCTCCTAGGAGATTCTGAGGTTGGCGGTTGGACTGTTACATGGTAATTCTAATGATACCCCCAGAGTCACCTTAGAATGGCTAAACAAAGGTAGACGATTATAAATTTTTTATTGTGTATGCTTAGAAACAAGGGAACAATAAGATATGATTTTAGTTCTATCTTTTTGAAAAATAAGATTAGGAAAGTAAAAATTCCACACTGTGTTATTCAGAATTGCTTTCATATTTTTTTCCAATGTGATATAATAGCCTACGAGAGAGCTTTGTCTGTTGTTGAATCAGAGCAAGACAAAGCCCATATCTTAACAGCTCTGGCAATAACAGAATATAAACAAGGAAAACTGGATGTAGCCAAGTCACTGCTATTCAAATGGTATGTATATTGACGTATATGTTAATGAGACTGGAGTCTTACATATTTGGGTTGAGCAAGACGAAATGAAGTTCTTAATGTTTTAGGAATTTTGGGGTGAACAAAAGGGACTTGGGATTACCTGGTTCTGAATTGACAGCATCCATCCAGCCCTTCAAAATCATCCTTTGTTCTGTGTAAATTTTTTTTTTTTTTGGTACTGGGGATCAAACTTGGGACCTTGCACTTGCAAGACAGGTGGCGGAACCACTGAGCTAAATCCCTGGCCCTAAACATACTTTTAAGAGCAATTAAAAAAAGAGTAATTGATCACTTGTCTTTTCACTAAACTTTTAATGAAACCAATTGTAACTGGCTGTTTTTCTTTGTCTTTTGGATTCCCAAAGAAATTATTTTCTTCCTCTCTTTCTTTTTCAAGTTAACCTAATAAAAAGTTCATGTAAAGGTAAATCTTTAGAAAAATTACACCAATAGAACTTGTATTTGTATACTTACATCTATTATCTCTTTAGTATAAAGAGTTATTATGGATACTGTAAGTTAGCTGTTTACTCCAGAGTTGCTTATGAAAATTCATGATTTTATACCTGTTTGTCAAAATTAAGTGCAAAACATTTAATTTTCCTTTCCAAAAAGTAATTATTAATGGGTAGGTGATATTTTGTAATGTTATAAATATTTCTTTTGTATTGTTTGTAGAGAGATAAAAGTTCTTCATTTAAATTAACAAGGGTTCAGGCAAAATCATATTTCACACTTAAAAGAGGAAAAGATGCTAATTGTTTACATGCAGATTCTCCTTAAATGATTCAAGTATTCATTTGGAGCATAGCGGATATAGATACAATTTGTGCTTATTATATAAAATACTGGTTTCAGTACCACAAGGCAAATAGGACCAAGCTTATCAGAATGATGAAAATCTGATCTTAGGTCAAACAGATTTTTTTTTATTACTCATACCTTCTAGGACTTTATTGAAACTAAACATTTTACCCAAACTGTTCTAATCATTTATCTACAACTGAGACCCAGAGAGGCTAGGTATTTGTTTTGTTTCTAAAATGTAAGTATAATGACCAGAAAAAAAAGTTAGCTGTTGTTGATGATGAAAGACCATTGGCACTTTGCCTCAGTAAAAGCCTAGAAATTTGTTTTCTATATTAATCTTAAAATTGGCTCAGTTTGGTGAAGCTTTAAGTAAATAGCCTTTGGTATTAAATATCTTTTAATAGTTATAGACAGTGACTACTGTATTGATGGCCAGAGATAATTAAAAAATGTATTTACAGCTCTATCTTAAAGGAACCAAGCACAGAAAGCCTTCAAACCCTCTGTGCCCTAGGCTTGGCCATGCAGGATGCTACACTGTCAAAGGCAGCGCTTAATGAGCTACTGAAGCATGTGAAACACAAAGATGGTGACTACCGGAGGTGCCTTCTCACTTCAGCCATCCACGCACTGCAAGGCCGCAGTGTGGCTGTGCAGAGACAAGCATCTAAAGCTGTTCACAGGTAAACTCTGCGCTGTGGGTTGGGCGCCCACTATGCTTGGTGTGACTGTGTTTGACATTTGGGCTTTATTAAAACCTGTAAAAGGAGCGGGGCGTGGTTGTGCATGCCTGGAATTCTAGCACTCAGGAGGCTGAGGCAGGAGGATTGCCATGAGTTCAAGGCCAGCCTGGGCTTCATAGTGAGTTCAGGGCCAGCCTGAACTACAAAGGGAGACCCTGCCTCAAAAAATAAAAAACAAAAAACAAACAAAAACCAAATAAATGATAAAATGAGCCAAGCATATAGTTTTGGAAATGACTCTGGTTTTATGAAATTGTACATAAGACCTGGCAACTGACTTTATCTGTTACTTTCCCTATAAAGATTTTTTTTAAAATTCAATTGATAAATTTGGCCCTTAGTTTGGCTGAAGGCCCCAAACTCATTTTCATATAAAAGCCTTTAATTCCTAAGTTTGTAATACTACAGACTGATACAGAACAGGTTAATGGCTTTAGGAATGTTTGGCCACTTAAATATTCGTTATTGTTTTCAAAATTTGGAAAATATAAAGCTGCCATTAGCAACAGGTTTATTTTATTATTTTATTTTCAGCATGTTGTGTAATTTCTTCTGCATTTTTATTAACAATCTTTACTGATTAATTATATTTTAAAAAATTAAATTATTTTAACATAAAGGTTATTCCTTATGATGTCATTTCTATTAAAGTACATTCTCTTGTTATACAACATTATTTATTCTATTATTTTAAATCTCTGTGTTTTACCGTTTCTTACTTGTCTCATGGTTTTAGAATCATATTACTGGTTTTTCTTTTGCATTTTCCTAAGAATGCTTAATGTATGTAGAAGATATAAAAGTATGTTTTCTGAAATTTAAGGAACTTTCCAACATAGAGAAGTAATGTGAAATTATCTCAGATGTTAAGAGGTTTAAACTCAGTGAAGTGTTAACTGCCTGTACTGTCTGTAGTTAAAATAGCTCCCTCTCTAAGGCCACTCCTTTTAATGATCTCTAGTAACCCAGCTGACCCGGCTCTTTGGGCTTTGTTATCCCGAGTTGTCGCTCAGTATGCCCAGCAAAATGCAAAGGTGAGTAATGCTCTAAATTTTGAGATAAAGATAAAATGATTTGTGAGATAGTAAATATAATTTTAAAGTATAGCATTATTTTTCTGAAAGATAATACAGCAAAGGGAGTTTTGTCACTTAACCAAATTTTCCATTGTTCATACAAGTACTAGACTGAGTTTCCTCCATGTAGGGTTGTACTGTTCTGGGTGTAGTAGGAGATACAGAGGAGTAGGACAACCTTCTGGAATACATACAGGTCATGTTAATGCCTGTGCAGTAGTGTTTGAAACTTAACAAGCATCAGCTATTGTGTTTTTAAATAGTTAAAGATTAACATTAAGAGTGGAACATGGCTAATGTCCAAAAATGTAAATATAAATATGTAGTCGTTTATGTTCTTTGAAGGAATATAATCCCTCATATAATAATATATAATATGATATATAATATAATTTGAAGGATTATAGTATTTTAGTCATAGTAGCCAGATATTTTCAGACATATATTATAAAACTTCTATGGTTAATATGTCCTTTCATAGATCAGTTGACTAGTTGGTAAACATAATGACAATAGCTAGTATGTTTTGAATGTGTGTCATGTTTAGAATTCCCAATATTTGAATGTTTGTGGCTCGGTGTCTGGTTTTCACTTACGGTGGCTTTGCTTGTTCACCTGATTGTGTGTATGTGGAAATTTTAGTAGGAATAATTTGAGGCCTAGGATTAAGGTGCCTTTCTATAGAGAGAATTTGTGCTTGCTTCTGTCAGGTGCTTGACAAATTTGCCAATTTAGAACTTCAGGTTTCTGGCTCAACCAGATTACTCTCTGCTTGAGTTTTAAGGTCATTGGAGACCAGACTTAATTCTGATTCCTCCTGAACCTGACAGAACAGCCCCTTGGAGTCTTAGCCTGTTTTGATGTGAGTTTCCTGTATACTCTCCTCCTTGTGTGGACCATGGACCTTTATTTCTTCCCCCTGACCCATGAGACCCTTCAAGATGAAAATTAAAACTTGTTAGGATCTACAAATGTCAGAAGTGGCCTTTCTTGCTCACTTTGGTCTCTAGATTCTAGTTTTCCTTTTCAGTTTTGGCCTAAGTTTTTAATAACTTGTCAGTTATTCAGTGCTTTTGAGAATATGTTTTTTAAGATATGCTTCTCAAACTTTTAATCTGCAATTGAAGTTATCTAGTAATCCTGGTTAAAAATGCATATTCTAATTCAGCAGGTCTGGGGTGGGCTCCAGTATTCTGCATTTCTAACATCATCCACATGCTTTTAACAGAGACCATAGTTTGAGCAGCAGAGTCTTATCTCACATTTTTAGTTATTTTCAGTGGGTGGGTTGGTTCAAAAAGCCTAGAATGCTACCTTTGCTAGACACTGGAATGAAGTACTATGTCAGCTGCTATGCTAAACATCCCTATGTGTTGTCATTTAGTCTTAACAGTCACATGAAGTAGCAGCAGGTTCTGTCCACTTTATATAGAGTGGGAAACTGGAAACACAGAAGTTCAAGTAACTCATGCGAAATCTCAGTTAGTAATTGTAGTAATGGAATCGAATCCCAGGTCTAACGTCTACTGTAAATTCTCTTTCCACTCTGCTGTGTTGCATTTCTTCTTCTTAATTCATTTACATTTGCTTTTTATTGACGTTTTAAAAATTTAAATGTTTTTAGTATCCTTTATGTTCAAAGTACAGTTTTGAAAGCACTTTTGACACACTTCTGATAGGAAATGAAAGATACAGTGTACCTCTGACGTAAAATAAAACTTTTATAATTCACTTCATTATCCAGTAAAATGTCTTAATTCAATTTTTATTTTTTAATTGAAAGAGTTCCATTTTAAACAAATTTTATTTTATTTTATTTCATTTATTTATTTTTGACAGTCCCCCTCTGTAATTCAGGCTAGCCTTGAACTCACTAAGTGTGGGCTGGCCTGGAACTCCCAGCAATCTTTCTGCCTCAGCCTCCCAAGTGTTGGGACTACAGGTGTGCACCATCACACCCAGTTGAATTTTTTAAATTGTAGATTTCAAGTTGACTTTCTGAAGACTCTGTGAATACTTAATATATTTTTATTTTTAGTATTGAGTTGATCAATGATAAGCCTTATAGTGCCCTGAAATTTAGTTATTCATTTTATTAGAGACCATGGAGATTTTAAAAAATATTACATATTTTCATGAAGTGAGACCATATTATCTCGTTTTTATGATATTGCTCTTTAGCCCCTCTCTCTTAGTTCTTTAGTCTCTTTTATATTGCCAAAAAATCTGTACATTTGTTCAGTGCCAGTGTAACTTTTGAACCTTTAGTGACTATTTTAATAGCAAAGTTGAAATGATCAAACTGATCTTTTTTCAATTTTTCATTTATTTATTTATTTATTTATTTATTTATTTATTTGATACCGGGGATCAAACTCACAAGGCAGGCGCGATGCCACTGAGCTAAATCCCTGGCCCTTATTTTTTTATTCTTTGCTAAAAAACAAACAGTTCTTTTAAAACAGTAATAATAAGTTGATACTTAAGGAGTTAAAAGTTGTGTGATAAAACAACCTGTCAAATGATTTAATGTTAGATTTTGTTGGTATTAATGTTTACTGTTTCATGAAAGTGTTTGCATTTGTTTATATAATTAATATTTTATATTATAGGGAGGTGCTGTAGCAGGAAATGTGGCTCATATTCTGGATTCAAATCATGGAAAGGTTAGTGTACCCCAGGACAAATAATACAGACAAAATAATAAAATAATTTTTCTTTATAGCTTTAAGGGTCACATCCTATCAAATAGAGTCCTTAAGCCAGCATGGAAGGCAGGGAGCAGTGAAGAGCAGCGGTTAACAGTTCTTTTTCTCACACAGAAGGCGTTACTGTACACTGCAGTGAATCAGTTGGCAATGGGAAGCAGTTCGGCAGAAAATGAAAAAAATGTTGCACTAAAGACCATTCAGAAGGCAGCTCTCCTTTCTCCAGGTAAATATGATCTATACTCCATTTTATTAATTGAGACTATCAATTTTACATTTGTCATAGGACCAAAGTTAATATTTCCATGAAATAAGCTAAAAAGTAACTTTAAGAAAATGTTTCAAGGTTTCTTATATTATTTGATTGTCTGCATTTGGCTGCTCGTAATTAAGAAATCAGTTACTGAGCAGCCTAAAGGGAATGTCTGGTTAAAGATACTTTTTATTACCTGAATGATACATTTTCAAGAAGTGGTTTTATTTCCATTTTTCTATGGGTTGATGAGGTTTACCTATAACTGCTAAATTATTGAATCATGTTTATTTTTATGTGTAGTTAAGCTTCTTTTTCAGTTGTTATTTCTTTATAGTACATACGTGCAGTATGTAATGATTGCAGTCCTTCTGGAGAGTTGCTACATGGACAGAATGCAGCTCATTTTTGTTTTCATCCCCTTCTGCCATTCCTCCAACCTCACCCCACCTCTTGGCCTCCTTTCCATTTACAAAAGACCTAGCTCCCTATTTCCTATTGTCTATGTTTTATTTTGCTCTTTATTTATATTTTGTGTTCTCATATAAGAGAAACTGTGCCATATTTTAGCTTGTGTGTCTGAATTGTGTTCTCCAGGTGCATCCATTTTCCTACAGAAGACTCAAGTTTATCTTTCTTTATGGCAGAGTAGTGCTCCATTGTGAATAAATAGACATTTTCTTTATTCGCTCATCTGTTGGTGGAAGTGACCTATACGTAGATAACTTCTTGAAGGGTAGGGCTGTGTCTTTTTTTTTGGTAAATATTAGAAATGCTAAGGTCATTCATTACCTTACCTTAGCTGGCAATTACTAGTTCTCACCAGGAGTTGCATATGTATGCTGTTGGTCACAAAGGTAATGAGGAATTGCACTTTACTCCTTCCACATGTTTCCTTGCCACTTGGAGGACTGAAACGTCTAGCAATGCAGGGCTACAAGGCAAATTTCTTCATACTATTTTTTAAAATATGGAATATAGCATCAAAAATTTATTCGCCTAGAATATTTCAAACATCTACTAGATCAGAATGCTGTTGTTTGGCTAGGCACTCTTGGGAAGCACTTGCACAAAGAACGTGTTCAGTGGATCCCAACTAAGCTGGAACATTATCAACATCAAGGATTATTTTATAAAATAAGTAACACCAACATTCTGTAATTTATGCTTTCTTTCATTTTGACATAGTTTGAACAAAAAGACACCTAAACATTTGAACATGTCTGTGTTATATATTGTTAAGTTTCTAATTTTTAGAGGTGGTCATCAAGTATTAGATAGATTTACTCTTAAGAATCCTTATTGTATATCCAGAAGGATAGAAGATCTTTTAGCCTTTGATTCTATCAGGGATATGAACTTGACAATGCAGAGCTCCCAGATAAGATCCTTTCTAGTGATTTCTGATTTTTCTTCTGTATCATCTCAAGGAAGCAGAGTCATCACATAAGATGTTTAAAATAGGGAGTGAGGTGGTGAAAACGAGAGCCTGAGTGTTGGCCTTGGAGCCCAATGAAAGTGAATGTAATTGTAGGATAGTGGCCATATATCTAATCCTTGAAGAGCTTTAAGTTGAGTAAAGTACAAATGCTAGTCTAAGAAACCTTTTCAGGAATTTAAATATAGCCCCAAGAATTTATAATTGAAGGAAAGAAAATTCAGTTTCTGCTAGATTTGTGCTTCTGGGATACTTAAAGGTATTTTTAATTTTTAACAACTTATATTTAAAAGGTTTAGGTTTGCAGCTTATATATTATCCTAGAATCACTTTATTTCATAGGTAATTTGGCTTGCTGATTGTTTATGAAGAATTCCTGGCAACAGCAGTTCTTTTTTATTGTGACTGAAGAAATTGCTGTGACCTAATGTCCCCACCTCCACCCCATACAAACTGAATAATACCATAAGGTCCCTAAAGGGCTTGGTTACTTAATGTTAGAAGTTGGTCTCTATTCAGAAGCCAAGCCTACATCAGTTGTAATCATAGGATGTTAGACCTGACAGCACCTTAGCTATCATCTAATTTAGTTGCCCTTGTTTTACAGAACAATGAATCCCAAAGGAAAAGCTGCTACACAGTTAATTGCTAGACTGAAACCAAGCTCTAAGGTTCAGCATGTTGCTGTCATCATACAGTAATTTGATCTCATCATGAATTCTAGGGCATGGCCCCCGCTGTTTGTTTTGGAATTTGGTTTTATCTTAGTGTTAAAGTAGTAGTTATTTGGGGCAGACATTATTTTGTAACATGGAGGTATACATTTATTTCTTTTTATAAAAGTTTTGACCTGCATAGGATATTTAATGATTCTTATACTATCTGTAGCAATTGTAACCATGTATAAGTAAAATATATTACAGACATTTGATAGATTTACTTTGGATGGTCCAATGAGGTAGAAAAAATATAAAACTAACTAAAGCTAAAAAGTATAATTAAGTAACTGTGTTATTAACCAGCACTTCCTTGTGAGATTTTAAAATCATCCATTTGTTTTTTTAACGGTTGCAAGACTAAAATACTAACATTCGAAGTAAACTGCAAAATAAAATTTATAAGAACCAGATTTTTTAATAAAACCTCCTAAGTTCTAAATCCTCCTCTGTCTTTTCACAAATAACATTCTTAAAGAGTCCGCACACCTAATCTCTGTTACCTCTGTGACCCACAGCTGTCCATATCTGAGGGAAGGAGCCCGTGGAAGGCTATGCAATCGTACTAATGCTTCACTTAAAATGGTGCAACGACTCATGCTTTCCTCATAGAGCATAGACAAAACGCTGAGCCTTTCCTTTGACCCTGCTTTCTTGAGAACAGAAACATTGTGTTATCTTGTTTGTCCTGTGGCTGAGCCTTTAAAGCAGGAGCTGAGTGATAAAGATGCGGGCTTTGAGGCTTGTCCTTCTGTCTAGTGAAAGTGAGTGAAACTGCCCTTTCCACAGTAGCACAGCACTCTTGGCGGCTGAGCTAACCAGCCATGGAAAAGTGCTTAATAGGATATTTCTCATCCTCTGATGTGTTTGAAAAAATAGCAAATCTCGAGGGATAAATGTAGCAGTGTGTCTTCTGAAAAGGAAAGTAGAAAGTAGCTTTTAGGAAAGTAGAATTTTTCTGGAATAACAATTTTTATTTTTAGGGGCCACTCATAAGCTCCTGTTCTCATTTGCATAGTTGCCCACACCATGTTGATATTAGCAAGCCCTCCAACACTTTCTCCTGTTTTTAGGTGACCCTGCTGTCTGGGCTGGGCTGATGGCAGCCTGTCACGCAGATGATAAACTGGCTCTCGTGAACAACACTCAGCCAAAGAGGATGGATTTATACTTGGCACTGTTATCTGCTGTTTCTGCTTCAAGTAAGTTTTAAGAAGCATTTTTATACATGATTTAAATCAGGCTCCTCAAATGTGATTAAATCAGGAACACAGACTACTTCACTATATATTGTTACAAAAATGCATTCATTAAAGAGTTCATACTTGTATAGCTATACAGAAGTCCAATTTTTTCTGTTAGCTGAAATCTTTGTTGTGTGTCATTTAGCTGCTTTGAGACTTGATTGTGTTTTGGGATGAACTGGACGGTACTAAAACCAGCACTGAAATTGTGCTGTCAATCTTCCTGGGAGTGTTGGCGAGAGAGCTGTTAAACTAGTCAGATTTAGCCAACATTGTCTTTACTGTAACTCTATAAATACTTTCAGTGAAAAGTGATCTGTATTTAGCATCATGAACAGATTAACTGATTAACCTATTTGTGTGTTTGATGAATAGTGTTCACTAAATAAATTTTAGGTCATCTATCTTTTTTGTTTGATTTGTGTTTTGTTTTGAGTTTTGTTTTGAGGCAGAGTCTCACTGTATAGCTCAGGCAGGCCATTAACTCACTATGTAGCCCAGGCTGGCCTCAAACTCTTGATAATCCTCCTACCTCAGCCTCCCAACTGCTGGGATTATAGGCATGGGTTACCATGCTTGGCTCCTTATCTTTTAATAAACATCATTTCTGCCCGTCTTTAGAGACTACCAAAGAAAAAATTTAAAAGTAGACTTTTTGTTTTACTGGTGTTGTATGTTTGAAATATTTTAGTAAAATGAACTTATTTTAAGTAGAAAGTCAGAAATACCTAAAAAATCATTATTTTTAAAATATACTCTTCAGATTAAAAAAAGTATTTATTTTTTATCTACTCTGATAATTTTTTAATGAATGTCTCTAGACCATAGGTATTCAAGTGATTATTGATATAGTTGGATTAAATACCTGCCATATTTTTAACTGTTTTCTATTTGTTGGCTTCCTGTATCTGTAGGTGTGTCTGACATTACTTTGGGGACATTCTCAGTCATCATTGTTTTATCTTCTGTTCTTTTTTTGTGTCTTCTTCTAGGATTTCCATTACGTGTAGTACTTATACCTTTTGTAGTGTTCCCACAGTTCTTGGAAATTCCTTTCTGTTACCTTCAGTCCTTTTTCTATTTTATTTTCAGTTTTTGTGGATTCTGTTGAGATAATCCTTATGTTCAGAAGTTCTTTCCTGAGCTATGTCCAGTCTACCAATAAGCTCATCAAAAGCATTCTTTTCTGTCTCAGTGTTTTTGGTCTCAAGCATTTTTGTTTCTTAGAATTTCCATCTCTTTGCTTACATTCCCCATCTGTTGTTCGTGCTGTCTACTTTTGTCCATTATAGCCCTTAGCATATTAATCATAGTTGTTTAATTCCTTATCTCAGAACTCCAGCATCCTTGCCACATCTGGTCATGATGCTTACCCTGTCTTTTTAAGCCGTATCTTTTGTATTAGTAATTTTTTCTTGGTAGTCGTGATGTACTCAGAAGAAGAAACTGCTATAAATAAGCCTTTGGTAATGTGGTGGAAGAGAAGAGAGGCAGGCAGTGTTCTGTCTTCCTGTGAGTGAGCCTGTGCCCCTGGACCATGACACACTTTTTCTCAGTCTACCTCACCCTCTTCGGTGGGATCGGCCCTATAGAACATCCTTGAGTTCGATGTCTTTTTCCACATGGAGACCTTCGTTGTAGGCCTAGTTGTGCTCACCACCTTTTGGCAATATCCTTTAGTACCTAGTGCTATGTACATTTTAGGTAATTTTCCACAGTGGCTGTTAGAAACACAAACTATTCCCACTGTTCTGTAAACTCAGAAGATTGTTTCTCCTCTTCCTTTTGTGTTTTTTTCAAACCTCAAGTAATTTCCTCACAAGCTGATTGGTACTGAGCTGAAGAATTGAGGGGATCCTTTGTAGATATCTGGAGTTCTCTGTTCACCTCTTTCCTCTCAGGTACTCTGTCCTGGAACTTTAGCCACTTTGGCTTTCCTGGTTTTCCCAGCTCATCTCTTCAACTCAAGGAGTTTTCAGGGCCCACTTGGGTCCCCTTTTCCTGAGCTGCAGCCTGCAAACTCTCCAGGCAGTAAGCTGAGGGAGCTGTAGAGCTCACCTTATTTGTTTCTCCTCTGAGGAAATGTTGCTTTGCACTAACTGATGAAACAATTGCACATAAAATCAGCGAAGATATAATAAAGACTTGAAAAATACTGTCAACCAGCTCGAGGTCTTTGACATTTAGAGAACGCCACTTTCTCCTAACCACTCCAAACCGCAGCAGAATGTCTATTCTTTAAGAACTACTCAGTGAACGTTTACCAACCCCCCCATTGCATTATGGGCCATGAAGCAGGTTTCAGTAAATTTAAAAGCATTCAGATTGTATAAAGTATGCTATCTTGATAACACTGGGATTAGAAATAAGCAAAAGAAAAATAACTAGAAAATTTTAAATACTTACATGTAAAATAACATACTTCTAAATAACACAAACCTAAAGAAAAGTAAAAAAAGATATTGCAAAATATTTTGAAATGAACACAGCCTATCCAAATTATGTAGTATTCTTAATGCACTGCTTAGAGGGAAATTTAGAATCTTAACTGTCTGCATTAGAAAAGGTAAAAGGCTTTCCTGATATTAATGACCTCAGCTTCAGCCTTAAGAATCTAAAGATAGGAACATGAAATTAAATCCAAAGTAAGCAAAAGAAAAGAAATAAAAATGATAAGAGTAGAAATCTATGAAATTAAACAGAAAATCAGTGAAACCAAAAACTGCTTATTTGAAAAGATCAGTAAAATTTATAAACTTCTAGCCAGATGGATCAAGAAAAAGAAGACAGAAAGTACCAGTGCTAGAAATCCAAGAAAGTGCATCACTGTAGCTATTAAAAGCTGAATAAAAATCTTATGAGCAACTTTATATTATGAAATTTGAAAACTTAGAGGAAATGAACGAATTCTTTGAAAAACACAAAGCTTGCTCAAGAAGAAATAAATTTAATAGCTATATGTCTATGAAGGACATCAGATTTGTAGTTAAAAAATCTTACAAAGGAAACTTCATGAATAAATGGCCTTGCTGATGAGTTTTACCAACATTCGAGGAAGAAATAATACCAATTCTATACCAGTTCTTCCAGAAAATCAAAGAGAAATGGTAATTCTTTCTGTCATCATTTATGAAGCAAGCCTTATCTTAATACCAAAAACAAAGATATTATAAGGAAACTATAGAACAGCACCATTCATAAACATAGATATAGAAATTTATAGTAAAGCTCTAGCAATTCAAATCCAACGACACATAAGATAGTATTTCATGATCCAGTGAGGTTTGTTCTAGAAATTTGAAAATGAATGTAATTCACTATGTTAGCATCTATAAGAGTTTGTGCTAAGTAATTCCATTTATATGAAATTTTAGAAAATGTAAATTGGTCTGTTGTGATAGAAAACCTATTAAGAATTGCCTGGTGACAGAGGGTAGAGAGGAATGAATTCCAGGTAAATGTGATTATAAAGGGGCTGGAGGAAACTTTTGATAATGATTAATATGTTCATTATCTTGATTGTGGTGATGGTCACTTTATATAACTATGTTGAACCCTTCACATTGTATAATTTGAATTCATGCAGTTTATTTTACTTCAGTTATCTGGAATAAATCTTTAAATTTTTAAAATGAATTATTTTCACTGTTACTGAGGATACACTAATTTTTAAATGTAAATCACAAATATTTGTGGCCTTAACTTATTCAATCATAAACTCTTACCATGAAAATTTTCAGAAACGTATAGTATCACATGTCAGGTAGTCTATGCTTTTCCAGTAGTACATGTAAGTTTTAAAAACTGTATATGCATGATAAGTTTAACTGTGAATTTTTTTAGCAACTAGTTACACCCTTGAGAGTACATTATCAATTACAGAAGAAAGTAACGTTGACATTTTTTGTTTACAGTTAAGGACAAAAAGTTTCTTGAAAATTACAACCAATCTCTTGAGAAGTGGTGTCTCTCACAAGTGGTCACTAGTCTACTAGACACAGGAAGAACAGCAGAAGCCGAATCTCTCTGCACAAAGGTATTGTTATAGTTATACATGGACATTCATGGATTTTTTCTTACCTAAAAATAACTTTAAAAAAGGAGGGTGTGTTATTTAAAGAGAGTTATGGTGGTGGTGGTGGCGGTGGCGATTATGATGACATCCAGCATTTGTTGATGACTTGCCAAACGTTGGACATGCATGCTCTTACTGTTTTGTAATTAAGATTCGTACAAGGCCTTAGGTGTTTGTGATGTAAGTACTTATTATTATTATCCCACTTTTACAGACGAGGAAATTAATGCTGAAGGAGGGTAATTTGCCCATGAGCTTAAAGTTAGAAGTGGTTAGAGTTCCAGTTTGAAGATAGATTTATCTGACTCTAGGACTCAAGCTCTTCATAGATCTTTTTTACTTTTATATGGTTTTGGTAATATGGAGGAGGCAGTATTTTCCTTTTTTAATTAATTTTATTCATATATTTTAGGTATTCAATATAATGACATTCATCATTGGAAATTTGCACCTTTACATAATCTCTCTCGGTTCTTATTTTTTCCCCCTTCCCCTGCCCTCCCTTCAACCCCTCCGTCCCTCCCTATTTATAAAGATTTTGTTTCCATTTTTATCTTTTCTCATATTAATCCCATTCCCTTCTTTCCTTTCCCCATCCCCTCCCACTTCCCTTACC
>NW_004624743.1:14107707-14126014 GCF_000247695.1 Heterocephalus glaber | reverse complement strand
CTCTCTAGATTTATTAATCATGTCTTGCACTGTGGGCACAATCTCTGCTGTTATTTGAGAAATTATTTCTGATTTCTTTTTTTCCAGATCCTCTTTTGTTGCCAGTTCAGGGAGACCAGGTGGTGGAGTATCAGATTGTTCCATCTGGTTTCCCTTTGCAGTTGCTTTAGGTTATCTGGAAGTCTGGTTTTGAGACTTGTTTAAGTGTCTTCTCATTTCCACAGGGTGTGGGGGGGGTTGCTGCTGGCATCCACATGGCTCACCTCCTCAGCGCTGGGGGTGGCTCTGTTCCTCAGCACTGAGGCCAGTGGTAAGGCGGCCAGGAAGGTTCCTCCTTGGTGCTGGGTGTGGCTCTGCTCTTCAGCGCTGGGGGTGAGGCAGTATTTTTCTTTGATTTCTGGCTACTCCCCTTAGAATACTGTGTTTTTTCAGAGTCTGAACCACATAGAACAGTGATGGTGAACCTATGTTGTGGTGTTGTTGTGTTTTTATTTTAATACAAAACATGTTAATGTAGAGTTGTTTTTTTTCTCAACTAAAACCTCAGTATTCAGGTTTAATTGCAGTATTGGCGCTTTGGGATAAATAAGTGAATGTTGGGTTGCAGTCTGGCACTCCATCTCTTAAAGGTTCAACATCACTGACAGAATGACTGTGGAGATTATTGACTAGGGGACTGGACTTACTCAGTAGTCAGTTTTTACAAGCCGCATTGTAGGGCTCTGTGTTTGCAGATTGAGTAAATTCTTACCTTCTTGTCTAACTCATAGTAGGGGGCTCAACAAATATTTATTGAATGAATGAATCAGTTTCATAAAATCACTCAAATAATTTAGTAGTTAAGGAGAGTTTTAAACATGGTTTTTCTTGAAAACATTATGGTTCATAAATGCTTATGATTTTGTTGTCTTTTTGGAAGAATTTTTTGATTTTTTTTTTTCCAGTACTGGGGATCAAGCTCAGGACCTTGTGCTTGCCAGGCAGGCACTGTGCCACTGAGCTACATCCCCAGCCCCAGAAATGTTTTTTGAAAGAAGAGTATAAATTTTACAATGAAAGAAAAGTGGACTTGAAATTCCCTTTGATTGATTCTCTGGAAAGCAAAGTAATACATTTTTTCTTTCATGTAAGGAATCTGTCTGAGATCAGGTCAAACCTATTATGTGTGTTTATTAAGTATAAGTTAAAAGTTGCTTTGTGCTAGTAGAATAAAGAATACTTCATGAGCCTTTCCTTGTCATTTTATTGTTGTAGTCCTTTACTTAGAAGAAAACAATCAAATGTATTTTAGAAATGAGTTTTACTGTGACCTATTGAAGAAAAAAATAGGTAAGTATGGTTTATGGGACAAACAATAAAAAAATAAATATTTTAACTAAAGAAGAGTTTGAAAATTCCCAACACAGGATTGGTAACGTTTGAAGTGACAGAAATCCTAGTTACCCTGATTTGATCATAATATGTTATATATTGTTTCAAATTATAACTCTGTACTCCATAAATAAGTACAAATGTTAGATGTTGAGAAAGTATAAATATGTCCCTGAAGGGAAACTAATGAAACCACCATTTTCTATTAAAAAGAGCGAATAAATTTTGAAAGAATTAGCATCTTGGAAATATTAAATCTTTTGATCCAAGAATATGGTATTATTTTTCCAATTATTTGTATGTATAATTTATACCAGCCATATTTTGTACTTGTTAGTATATGGAACTTACACATTCTGTTAATGTTACCTCTACATATTTAGTATTTTTGTATGGTATTGTATGTAGTTTTGTTGTTGTTGTTGTTGTTGTTGTTGTTGTTTTGGCTTTTTGTTGTTGGTTTTTTGAGACAGGGTCTCACTCTGTAACTCAGGCTGGCCTTGAGCTCACTCCAGGCTGGCCTCAAACACAGCGGTCCTCCTGTCTCAGCCCCTCAAGTGCTGGGATTGCAGGTGTGTACCACCATGCCTGGCTGTAGTTTATTTTAATGGCCATGTTTTTGTTCCTGGTATGTAGTAATACTGTTGAATTTCATGTGACCTTGCAGCCTAAGCTCATGCTGAGCTCAATTGTTAGATAATGTAGCTGTTTTGGTAATTTTCTAAGCTTTTTCTATGTATGTGATCATGTCTGCTAATAAAAACAGCTTTAGTTCAGAAGGAAAGAGGAACAAGAATGGAAGGAAGAGAGGGCTGGAAGACACCTTCCATTTATATATGGAAGGAGATACTTGTCTACCTATATTTCTATGTAGGTATCTCTGTGGATTAGGGTATAGAAGCTTAGGAGAATGAGAAAAAGTCATTACTGTTATTCTTATTCCAAATGCATAAGAAGTCTGTGCCTAGAAGAAAGACATGGAGTAAATATCTTTGGTAAGAGGTTGAGGCAGAAAAAAATGATACATCTTTCCTTCTTTATATATTATAGTTTGTTTCACATCTTCTTAGTTTAGCTGTTTACATTCAGAACCCACATTTTGCAAGGTATCACCTGAGAATAAACCTAGTCAAGGACATATTAAAGCTAAAATAAATAATTTGTATACCACAATAATATCATTCCTAATGTTAAACATTATGTAGGCTTATGTAGGTTTTAAATATCAGCTTTGATATTTCCAAGCTGTTCAATCTTTCATTTAGCTTTTGTAGTTGTTTACACTGTAATAAGAAAAGGCTTAAATTAAGATTTTTCCTCCAAATTGGCATATAACTGATTGCTTTTTACTTTTACTATGTAAGAACCTATTTGATTTATTATTCCTATTTTGGGTTTAATTTTTAGAACTTAAAAAGTAACCCTGATCAACCAGCTGTTCTTTTACTCTTGAGACAAGTTCAGTGTAAATCACTCCTAGAGTCACAAAAGCCACTCCCAGATGCTGTACTTGAAGAACTGCAAAAAGCAGTCAAGTCCAACTCCACCTCTGTTCCAGCTTGGCAGGTAAGTTGTCTCCTTTCTTGAGTCCTAAGTTAAAACACTGCATGCTACCAGTTGGGGTCAGGGATGTGCTCCATGTTTATTTAAGTCTTGATTTTAAACTCACCATGTATCTATCAATTCCAAGATGTAAAGGGTACTGTGGTTAGAGGAACCAAAGAAGTTTAATACTAATTTAGGATCCACTACTGTAACACTTCAAAACTTCTTGTTCATAGATTGTAATTTTCCTCAATTTGAAATAGTGGTAAAAATACTGTCTTTTATATGGGGTTTATGTAAGAGAGTTAAAGAAATGTTTTAAGCATTTTATGATAAGGATAACAGTGGATTTTTTAAACTTTTCCTTTAGAAGGGATGTGTGTAGTTTTTTTCCTGCTGTTTTAAGGTAACTCATATCCAACATTTTAATGGATGATTAGTGCTTTTACAGATATGAATTTTCAGCACTGGTGCTTATATCAGCAGATGATCTGCTCTTTAGCTGGCTCTGGCTACTCATGATGACATATGCTCAGTCACCACTGTGTCTTACATTCTTATTGATAGTGAAATACAAAGAAGCCTATAATCATTTATTTCAGCTTGTTATATTTCTTTCTGTGCCCCAGAGAAAATACTGGAGACCTTTGGTATAGGTTTTATAGAAGCTTTTTTTTAACTATAATTTATTCTTTATTCTGTGCTGTCATTGTATCAACTGTATGATATCCCTAGTTTAAATAATTATGTAATGGCATAGAATAGTTAGGTTATGCAAGCTGAGCTTCCATTTTATTCTAATCTTTGAAGAATATGGTTTCTTGATTTCCCTCTTTTAGAGTAATTTTGCCAAATGAGATCTAGATACTTTAACTCTAAGGTTAATTGGATATTGATTTCTTATTCTTTATCATTGGTAGAATTACCTTGTCAAACTAAAAGGGAACAAAATTAAAGGACATATTATGTAATAAGTAAAGAACTTAAGAGATTATGTGTTTTATATTATAATTTATAAGGAATAAAAAGTTCAACTCCTTGAACTTCTACATGCATATGTACATGTTTACCTACCACTCATGTCAGGACAGAACATTTCCAGCTTCCTGATGCTTCTCTCAGTTGATTTCCTCTCCCAAGCCCCTCTCCACTTCCACAAAAAGGAAATTGCTATTCTGACTTTGGCTGCTTCTGTCTAGTTTTGCGTATATTCAGACTTCATACAAATGCAATGTTTATTTGTATCTGGCTAGTTTCTGTGAGATTCATTTTGCTTGGAATTTCTATTTTTATGTAGGAATAATTTTTTTCATTTTAGGAGATATATATATATATATATATATATATATATATATATATGCTTTTACCATACTATATTTGTACATATATCCCTTTTACCATACTATATATGTTTATGTAGCCCACATAAATGCTGCTATGGCCATCCTTGGCCTCTCTTTTGGTGGTATATAGGATATATGTACATTGTATTTAGTTGAACTTGCTGAACAATTTCCCAAAATGTTTATACCAGTTTACACTCACACTAGCAGTGCATGAGCATTCTAGTTGCTAGCATTGCTAGATTGTTGTTTTTTTCTCCATTTAGGTAGATATGTAGATAGTAGTATCTTTTGGTGGTTTTTAATTTGCATTTACCTGATGACTAATGATGTTGAGCAACTCCTTATATGCTTATTGAATATCCTCCTTTTTATGTGCCTTTGCATAATTTTAATAGACTTTGTTTTTTCTTATGGAGTAAACAAATTATTTATAATGAACTATTGGAATCTATTATATTTCTGGATACAAGCACAGTTTTGGATATTTGTATTGCAAATATTTTTTCACATCTGTGGGTTACCTCAGCACTTGAATGTTATTTTTTGATAACATTTCTTAACTTCAGTGACCTACTTTATCATTTTTAAATAGTTAATGCTCTATTTAGGTGTTCTATTTAAAAATTCCTTGCTTATTCTAAGTTCATAAAGATTTAATGTTTCACTCTAGAAATGTTATTGCTTTATTTTTCCCATTTAGCTTTATAGTTTACCGTAGAATTATTTTTGTGAATGTTGGAGGGGTCATAATTAATTTTTTTCTATGGATATCTTATCTACCTGTTCTTTGAAAAGACCGCTCATAAATGTTATCTATGTGTGTGTCATAAATAGCTGACTGTGTATGTGTGAGTCTTCTGGGGCTTTGTGTTCTTTTTTTTGTTGTTCCTTTCCAGTTAGTCTTGCTCATAACTTCATAGTCTTGATGTATGGTACCATTAAAATATCCAACTTTTTTGTTCTTTGTGTTAGTGATTTTAGAACTTATGCATTTCCATATAAACTGTTCATTTCTACATGCATACACAAAAGCCCTCTCTTCATTGAAACTTTTGAGAATCTGTAGTTTAATTTGGGAGAATTAAAAAAGAAATATTCTCCCTGAATTGTTAAGTATTGGTATCTAATTCTTATTTCTTTTAAAAAATTTTCTGAAAGAGTTTGTATAAGAAGTCTGTTAATTTGTTTTTTAACGGTTCAGAAGGATTCACTATTAAAGTCATTTAGGCCAGAAAATTTGTTCAGGGAAAGTTTTAAATTACAGATGAAATGAAATTTCATATATATATACCAGTAAGATTTAAGATTGCATGTTCTTTTTTTTGTACCGGGGATCAAACTCAGGACCAGTGCTTGCTAGGCAGGCACAGTGCCTAGTGATTTAGCCCTTCATGTTCTTTATAAAACGTATTTGTGAGGGTCAGGGAATTTTTCCATTGCATCTCAGTTTCAGACTTATTGGCATAAAATTATTCATGATATTGTATCTTCTTCAAAGTTTGCAGGATCTAGTGTAATTTTCCCTTTTTCATTGTTATATTGGTGGTTTGTTTCTCATTATCTTTGGATAACTTTAGCAATTTTATGAATTTTTAAAAAGCCAATTTCCTGTTTGTTGATTTTTATTATTCTTTTTTTACATGTTATTGATTTCTTCTCTTTGCTGTTTCATTTGTTTTACTTTTGGGGGGTTTAATTTGTTGTTTTTCCCCAGCTTCTCAAGATAGAATTTTCTGTTGTTCTAATATGTGTATCCCACAAAATTTTATGTAGTGCTTTTATTGTCCTTCATTTCAAAATGTTTTCTAACTTCCATTGGGTTTCTTTCACTCATTTTTTAATAAAGCATGTTACAAAATTACTAATACAGAGGATTTTCTAGGTATTCTTGTTACTGATTTCATGTTCTAGTTAATCAGAACATACTTTGTATGATTTCAGTCCTTTGAAATTTGTTGAGATTTGATTTATGACCCAACATATGGTCAAATTTGGTAATTGTTTCATGTGTACTTGGAAAGAATAGCTATTCAGCAGTTATTGAATGTAGTCTTCTAAATATATCATTTAAATCAAGCTGGTTGTTTAAATCTTCTGTACCTTTATGAATTATTTATTTATTGTCTGTTTCTTTTATTATTTTTGAGTGTTAAAATCTCCCAACTGTGATTCTGGATTTCATTTCTGTCAACTTTTGTTCAGTGAATTTTGTTATTAGGTATATACACATGTAGAAGTGTTTATGCTGAATATAATGACTCTCATCATTATAAAGTATCCCGCTTTAACACTTAAATAATTGTCTTAAGGTCTGTCGTGCTGGCTATTAGTACACCTGCAGAAACTTTCTTTTGGTTAATATTTACATAACACGCCAGATTTCACATTACATTTTGACTTTATTCCTTATTTGCCATTTTAGGAGACCTGTAGATATCAGACTAGGTATGGCAAATAAGCTGTTGCTAATAGAATGGGCAATGTAATATCCCTTTCTTGGCCTATAATTTTTGTTTTTTGGGGCATAGGGCTAACTGATAAAGAAAAAATTTGACTTCATCAGAATTTATTGAATTGCTGGGACTGAGGGAGCAGACTGTGCTGAATGAAAATCCTTTGCATTCTTCTCCCTTATTGTTCTTAGTGGCTGGCGCAAGTGTATCAGTCTCAAGGAATGATGAGTGCTGCAGAGATGTGTTACAGAAAGAGTCTACAAGTGGCGTCCCAGCAGGGCAGTTGGGGTGGGAAGCTCTCAAGTCTGTTGAAACTAGCACTGCTTGCATTAGAAGTCTGCATGGTAAGATCATGTTGTAATTATGATCATGAAGACTTGATTCCTTTATCTTTTTTTTTTTTTAACATGAAAGCCTTTCACATTCTTTTATTTCATGGAATTCCTGTTGTTTCATTGTTTGCTATTGTGACCTCTTAGTAGACTTTGATTTGAGGATCTTGAAGGATGTAGACTATTGCAAAAAATGATCATTACTTGGGGAAAACACTAGGATTATAATTTTAACAGATGATTAAGGTAGAATATACATTTTTTGCTTCTTAGGGTTACAAATTAATAATAAACTCTGCTACTCATCTTTGACAAAGATGCTAATTTTTAACAGCTTAGTGGTTTTTTAGTTCAATTTGACATTCTTTAAGAGGAATTTCCAGTTACTATCAGCACATGAGGCATTCAGACTGATAAAACTGTACATAACATTGGGACATAGCCCATCATAAGTTGAGAAACCATCTATACATTTGTCCAAGTTAGTGAACCTACAGAAGAACAGAGCTGGCTTTATGGGCATATATCCTCCGTGGCTACACTGAACTCTACACTTGGTTTAATGCTCTATGGTCACCATTTGAAATTCTTAAATTCTGAGCAAAATGCTCTTCACTTTTGTTTTGCACTGTGCTTCATAGGTCCTCCTGGACCTGCAGATGAGCAACTACCATGAGATTGGAGTCTCTAACACTATCTTATTATGGTACCAATCAAGAGAGCACAAAACTGTGATTAGTAAAAAGAGATGGAAGTGACGGGCAGGACAAATAAGCCATCCAGTGCTGCGTGTAGCCAGGCCTTACTCTGGGAGTTGAGGGAATTGGGGAGAGGGCTGCAGATATTATCTTTGCATAAAGATCGAAATACTGAAAGGTAGAAAGCATTTTAATTGAGACTGTATTTGTAAATGAATATAAGAAAAATTATGACATAAAAGGCATGGGGGCTACTATAATTTATATTCAGGGACAGAGTAAAAGTCCCCAAATAAATTTTAAAGTGATAGGGGGAGGCAAAAATAAAAGTGCATTCTGATCATATTGTTCAGTGTGTTTGTTATAATTAGTAACTTTTGCCTTATGTACTCATCTTTGGGCTAACTTTAAAGAATACTTCCCTATTTCTTAGAATTTAATTAGTGCATTATTAAAAACATCAATGAAAGTATTGTGTTACAGGTTTGAAAAAGTTGTTAGGAACAATTTTATTAGTCTGTGCCTTGCCTTATTATCTTCGTTATACGTACTCCCAGTCCCACTGCTTCCGTATTTATAGAAGACACCTCAGCCTCTGTTCTTTTTTTTCAAATTCATTATGCTTCGTCTTCTTTGATTAAACATATTACAACTGCCTACACTGCTCACAGAATATTGCTCTAACATTTTTTTCTTAAAATGTAGTGTTTGAAATGGACTGTGTATTGACTCATTTTATTGACTTTATTAAAATGTAAAAGACTGTATATTGAATCATTATATTGACTTTATTCACATGTGTATAATGGATATTTGTAATTAAGAAATCTTGGTTACATTTTGAGGCTTTTAATGAAAATAATTTGCTATTTTTTTTTCTTAATTCAGATAACATTTAGTTTCAGTTACTGGTTTTTAGGAAATAGATATGTTATTTTTGAGTCAATTCATATTATAAAACTAGTTTGTAACACAAGTAATGTACATAAGCATTTCTCCCATAAGATGATTTTTTAAATTTTCAGTGTTGATAACTTAAGTATTTCTGATCTGTTGTTTACTTTCTATTTTGATTTTATTGAAATGTTTCATTTCAGATTTTCCTTTTTATTTAGATACTTTCTTGAATCGTGGAGCTTTATATTTTTTCACTATAGTACTAGTTAAAAAGTTAATCAACTTAAATTGAGTTTTGTATATTTGGTAGACCAAAAGCTTACTGACAGATTTTATTCACCTATATAGTATAATAATGCATTTTCTTTTAACAAATACTTTAATGTTTTTTAGATTTATACTTCCTATATGAGACTTTATCTCAGTCTACCTGTTCTGTAGCTCCTTAAGGGCAAAGATCAGATTTTGAATCATTTTTAGTAATTCTCTTCCTTGTAGCATTTTTATGGTAACTTGGACAAGTAGAGTCTCAATAGATGAAAATTGAATTGCTTACTTTTGAAGTGAAATGTGTCAAAATCTTTGAGCTAATCTTTATCTTATGTTTGTAAAGGCTAATATTTCCAGTGATCACTGGCCGTCCTTGGTTCAAGAGGCTACAGCTGAGGCCTTGAAACTTTGCTTTTGTCCGCTGGCTGTTCTTTTGCAAGCTTTATTACAATTCAACCGCAAAATGGGGGCAAGGTATGAAGAATCTTCTTTTTTTTTTCTTCTTGGAAATGAATTCTGCTTCACATTAGCCTTTTGGGAAACAATCAAGGAAAGGTTTATAATCAGCTTAACCAACTATGAAACTTTAGTCATTCTTTTATCTCAATCTACAATGGTTGGTTAGAGTAATTTAGTAAGGGAGAAAATTTCTTGTTTGAAAAATAGTTTGATACATTGACATAGATAGTAGAGGTTTGACATCACAGTGTTGCAAGTAAAAAGTCTCTGGAGTTTTTGTTCTCCAGTATTTTAGGATGTTCCAAGTGTGATGTGCATTCCAGAAACAAACAAAATCAGGAATGCACAACTTTGAGACATAAATAGAAATTCTTGCTAATGCAGTAGACTATGGAAAAAGTGAAAATATTGAAAGACAGACATGTTGTGTGTAGATAATGGGATTTCATATCTAGAAAATCCAAAACCTGCTAAATTAAAATATAAAAAATCTTAATCGATATTTTTATTAGAGGGTGAGAGTGTTGTCTAAATAAATGTGATGAAAATTACTTAGAGGTCATATGGATGAATAAATAGGCAAGAGTATTTAAAAATTCTTAAAACAAGATTTAATGCTAATAGATAACACACAGTACAAAACAGTGATAAGTAAAACTGATTTAGGAACAAACATTACTGGAACATAATAGATATCATTGAAATAGAGCTTAATACATAAAGATGTGTGCGAAAAACATATCACAAAGTTGGGATGAAGAATTAAGACCCATATGGCTAATCTGCAATTCCAGTATTTTTTTAAATATTTATTTATTTTTGGCCATTTGTGTGTGTGTGGCTGATTTCACCAAGTAAAGTTTTAGTTTATAAATTTTCTAATGAGCTCATTCTGTTGATTCATGTTGTGGGTGACTTGGGGAGCATATATTCCCTTCCCCTATAGTCTTGCTAACACCTCCCTCAATTTTTATCATTTCCAAAAATCATCTCAAAAGCACAGTCTAGGAAAAAAAACACTGCTGACTATGCGATCCCTCTGCCAAAACTTCTTTAAGTTCTTTAGTTCCTGCTTCAAACCAGTTTCTACTTAGAAGACGTGATTTAGCAGTGCTAAAGTTGCTACCGTTCACGTTGTTTCTACCACTACAGACGTTGTCCTAGTTGTCATAATTGTTAGTACATCAGGAGAGAAACAATCAGAACATTGCTACTAATCAGCCTACTGTGAGTTCACATAGTGTGCATATCCTTGAAAACATGCACTGTAAGCCTCTAGTGTAGATTTTAAATATTTCTTGTCCCACTATATATTACCATTGTATTATCAATTGATTGAATTTCTGCTTTCAAAAGAAAATTATGTGTGCAAGACTAGTATTATATATAAAGTATCTCATGTTAATTTACACGTTTTGACTCAAAATGTAAATATCTTTTTTTCCAGAGAGACACGGCGACTTTTGGAGAGAGTGGTGTATCAGCCTGGGTATCCCAAATCTATCGTATCAACTGCACGTTGGTACCTACTGAGACATCTCTATGCCAAAAATGACTATGAGCTTATTGATGTAAGGCATTGATTTTTATTTAAAATATCTGATCTTGGACCTACAGATGTAGTATTATTTTTCAAAGTTACTTCCTTTTATGATTGAAACTTTGAAAAAGGGAGCCATATAATTCTTTGATCAACAAATGCTACCATGACTACAGTTATATCTGTTGAAAATACAAAAATAATTGTTCATATGGCTAGAAAAGTCAAGTGATGCTGATCTAAAACTCTTATGTAGTGAAATTTGTAGCAGTACAAATATATGCCCATCTAAACTCAGCCTGAGGCAGTACCAATAATCATTTTTTTCTTTTTTTAATCAGAAAGGAATGAATTAACTACACTCCCTTTCTTTATCTTTGTTGTCTTTAGAAATGGGTCGATAAAATAAAAGCCACAGGACAGAAGATGAGCAAGTCAGCACTGGTTTTGTGTTAACATTGTAACAGTAGCACTGTTAGGTCTGCTCATATTTTTCTTTTCCTGAACAAAGAGTGTGATACACCCTTTGGAATTTGTTTAATCCAGTGTTTCTCAGCCTCAGCACCATTGCAAGTTTGGACTAGACAGTTCTCTGTCATAGTAGGTGCCATTCTGTGCAGTGTTGAACACTTAGCAGCATCCCTGGTGTCCAACCATTAGATGCCAGTAGCATTGTGGTCTGCCCCACTACATACCTACTTTACCAACCAAAAATTGTCTTCTATACATTGTCAAGTGATCTCTGAGGCATCATTTTGAAAACTAATGATTTGAACTGTAGATAATACAGTTTTCTAATGTGCTATGTAGAGTTTTTTTTAAAAAGGTAGACAAAAGTGACAGGTGCTAGTTGTATTTTTTTATGGCCATTGACATGGAAACAAATCGTAGATAGAGCAAGGGGTAGAGCAGTGGTGGCGAAGCTATGGTGCATGTTGTTTTTCTTTCAAGACCAAAGATGTTAATGTATGAGTTGCTGTTTCTGAAGTAAAACCTTAGTATTCTGGTTTAATTGCAGTGCTGGCACTTTGTGATGAGTAGGTGGGTTTAGGGTTGCAGTTTGGGCACTCGTGTGTAAAAGGTTCGTCATCACTGGGGTAGAGGCACTAGGATCTATTGTTTTTGAAAACATTATTTTGCTTTTCTTTGTCTTTTCTATAAAATGCATGTGACAATTTTTATTCTTTATAGGATGGCAGTATCTAAATATATAAATGTATTTGTATCTGAAATTCTTTTGGAAAAGGTAGAGTACATAACAATATATAAAGATAAGATTCCTTAACTAATCTCATGAAAACTAATGAAAAGTCTTTTCAGTTCCAATTGCATTTGAAATGCTATTTTCCTTTTGGTAAAATAGACAACATTAAAGAAATTGTAAAGAGAACAAGGCTTGTAGAAAGGCATTCTAATCAACATATTGTAAACCAAAAAGGTAGAATGTGTACATGTTTGGAAATAATTTACTGTGAGTCTGTTGTATTTCTAAATGTCCTGTGAGCAGGGGTCCTGATGATTCTGTGCTCTAGATTATCATTTCAGGAATGTATAGTGAGCAGCCTTGGGAGACAGATAATGTCTCCTGTAACTGCAAAGCATAGGCATTCCTTTACTGCATTCCACCACCCATTATAAAAGAGTTGAGTCTGCTGGGCTCAGGGTTCCCTTCTTATAATGCAGTTTCTATGTAGGTAGGAAGCTGTGTATCATCCACATAACCCCTGCCAGGCTTATAGAGCAACGGGATGGATACCAATATGTTGATGCTCTTTCCACTTACTATACCTGTGTAATGAAGACGTTTTTCTCTGATGCAGGAGTCCTTTTTTCTGAAAACACTGTAAAACTGTAATAGGCTATCTCTTCAGCTTGAAAGTAGAGTAAATTCTCAAACACTTCATAGTGTTTGACAATGAACAACCCAAAAATACTTCAATAATTGAATGATTACCTAGAAGTGAATCGTCTAGTTTGTGAAATTTGTGTAAACATGGAAAGATTCTTGATAAAGCCTAGAGCCTAGATCCTCAACTGTGGTAATTTTGACAGTTCTGTACATAAAGTGTCATTTTGGGTTAGGGTTTAGACATGACAGAAATGTAAACAATGCTACCGAACAAAACCTTTACTTTTATACAGGGCTGCCAATGGTAATAGTCAAAATGTTACCATTAATGCTAGTAAATTGTGCTGCTCTCACGTTAGCTTTGGCTGAACAATTTATTTTGGCCAAAGTGACAAAGATTGCATGCAGTCACTTTTTCTTGTGTAGTTTAATGCTGCCTTTTCAAGATTGCTGCCCTTTGGAATCTAAATATAGATCTTGTTAGTAAACAAAATGCTAACTTTCCTGTATGTGATTTCCCACAGGTGTTGGTAAAAAATGCTGAAACTCACAGAGATACAAGAGCACTGGAACTGAATCAGAAATTGTCCTCACAATAACAATGCATTGTCTTATAATAAAGGAGAAGAATAGGTAAAAGAACAAAGCAGCAAATCAAGACTTTTCCCTGAAGTAACATATTTTAAACCTATAATCATTCATACTTCTTTTTTTAATTCAAGGAAGTTGAAGTTCTTAAATTAGGGATGTAATTTTCCATTGACTGTTAATCAGATTTTAACCTGAAAAACATGTTTAATTTGGAAGTACATAGTGAAAAGAGAACATGATTCTCTTAGTTGTTCTAGAGTCATTTGTGAATCATTATTTTTTGCATCTTGCATGGTGCATAATAGGATATCATTTTTTTGGTAATCCTTTACCAAAAAATAAAAATAAATAAAGCCTTTATAGCCATTTTCTAAATAATATGTTAAAGCAGAATTTTCATTTGTTAAAAAATAAATTCAAAGATTTAATTTCTCCTGTGAATCCTAAAGCTCCACAGACCAACTCATCATGAAATCCAAATCTTGTTTTGCTACTGTTGTGCTACTGTTTCATCTCCAGCTTCTACTGAAGCAGCAAACTATAAATGTGAGTCTCTGGCTGCAAATGGGTATGTTCATGTCATTTAAAACACTCAGGTGTGTGGCTGCAATGAAAAACTTTAATGGAAACTTTGTGGAAAGTAATGCTGACAATATTTAATCGATCATGCAATTCATTCAATTAGGATGAAAATATTTGAACTTTCTCAAATTAAAAAAGTGTCTTATTTATAGTATCATCTTAATTTCAAATTTTAAAACTTCAGAGTACAATATCTTTTTTTTCGCCAAAGCAATGTGGTTTGCGGCTCTGTTTCAGTTTTTGCACATTAAAAAAATGTGGAAATTTTGTTTTGACAAAGTTGACCCTTGTCTTTCTGCCTGTCCTCCATTCTCCCACTTTAGTGCTTATGGATAGAAAGCTGCTCAGGCTTTCTGCCATGTTCCTTGTTGGAAGAAGAAGAACTCAGCTGCGGTGTATAAATGGGCCCTCAATTTGCCAGAGAGGGTTTTTGCTCTGCACTTGTGTATGTACTGTTAAAGAATACATTTATGTATCATATACAGTACAATAATTTTTCCTTATACTTGCACATATTTAAAGACTTTTCATTGAGTTGAAATAAAAATTCAGAAAAAGTTGTTTAGAGTATGTGCCCCATATGTACTTTAGACAATGATTAAGATATATTTTACCTCACGACCACTAATGGTGTGTAGCTGTCAGTGCATTATATAATAATGAGTTTTTCCTTTCTTGGGCTGATTAGGAAGTTTTAAAGTATCAGTATATTTAATACTAATGTACCTAATGCCATATGCAACTGTGTATATGTACTTGTGATCTTCCTGTTTCATCTACCCACAGTGCTGGGATTATAGACGTGTGCTACCACACCCAGAATAAATTTTTTCTATAAATGCTAAGTTATCTTTATTGTCTGTTTGTTTTGGTACCGGGGATTGAACTTGGGACCTTGTGCTTGTAAGGCAGGCAGCAGAACCACTGCGCTAAATCCCTGGCCACCTAAGTTATCTTTATTTTACTTATTTATTTTTTTTGGTCAAGAATAAATATTTTATTGGTTAATTTTTTTAATCTGCAAAGTATTATGATGTGAGTTTTATATGGTAACAGTTTGAAATCTACGTTATGCTAAACATCAAGCACCTGTTAGCTGAAGAGACTCAAACATTTTAATACACAAGATATTTAGACTACAGTTCCTTGGTTGTCAAAAACAGTGATTACTGGTGCCAAATAATTAAAATATTGTGCCAAGTCATCTCAGCAACATGGGAATACTGGAGTATCTACCAATTATTGTTATCTTACAGTATTACAGGAATTAAAAGTCAGAAGTTAGATATTTATGTTATCTACAGTACAGTATATATTTAAGGATGGCTTTGTTTAGAAGACTGGAAAAATCCTCTTGGAATAAACACTATACTGTCAATGTTATAGGTCAATAAAACACAACTGTATCTGGTAGACATGGTAGAGAAATGGCAATTTTGACAAAGGAGTGCTTCCAAAGGCATTTCCTTTAGAGGTGGCTAAGGTTTTTCCATATTACTGAAAGACTAAGTAATGTGGTGCAGCTATCTTCACCAAACTTCCACTTAGGCATATTATGGTACATGTTCCCAAACTACTATTCTTTCTGTCCACCATGCTGACTCCAGTATTCCATGATCCACTGTAATCTTTTGGTCTTCCCTCTTGCAAGGTGGCAGCCTGCGCTGCTGTGCATTGAGGAGGTAGACCACTAATTCATAGGTGGCCATCATAATGGCTTTGTTTGGAATCTTATCTCACCAAATGAGTTGTTGGACCACGGTAGAGGGACCCGTAACCTTCTTCTTGAACCACCAAAGATGGTGTCTGAAAAAAGGATCTATATTTTGTTCCTTCTTCGCGTAGTCTTGTTCTTACAACTTCATGTGGATATGCTATAGTTGTTTTTGAGGTGGCAGCAGCAAGCATCATTCCCACAAAATCTGATGCTTCTTTTACAGACTCTTCACCATTTTCTATCATAGAAGCAGTCTTACATTCCAGTAGTTTTTGCTTTATATTTTCATAAATAACAAAATGGATAAGTCTCTGATACGCCAGCACAGGAAGCAGACATGCCCCTGTAAAATCCTTTAAGTCCATCTGTTTGATACACTTTACAGACACATTCAAAAGCACCCATTTGCTTTTCCCCACGGTTCCTTGCATCAAGCTGTAACCTAGTCTTTATAAGCCAAATGGGGTTGGTTGCAGTGATTGCAGTAAAGCCTGCCACTGCAGCTGAAATCATGTGAACCTGGGTAGAATCAGGATCAAATACACCATTCAATTTTTCCTTGCAGTTGGAGTGAGCAGCAAAGTATATTGCTCTGGAAGGGCCCACCCCCACTATATTTCCAAGATTACTTTTAGGCAATGGAGGGGTCCAGGAGACGCTACTCGGTTAACACTGGCTCCAGCCATGCTGTTCAGCTGAACTTGAGATATAAAGTGTCACAGAAGACGACTGCAGCCGTGTTTTTACAACTTCCAGTGGACACGTCAGAGTAGTTCCCACTGTGCCACCACATCCCCCGGCAAACATGCACCAGCGTGTCCCTCTGGCTCATTGTCTCTCCAGCATGTCCTCCGGCGCTGAGGGCGGGTGCGGCTGGGGCTGCCCGCTACTGCGGGCGGCTTCGGTCCCGGAAGGTGATGTACAAGGCCGCAGAGGGCAACCCGCGCCGCCCTCCCCGCCCACTCACGCCCGGCGCTCTCCCCCTAAGTTATCTTTAAACTTCAAAATATTTCAAAGTTGGAAAATTTTTCTCTTTGACAAATAAGATGATTTGAAATACTTTTTTCTTACTGATTTGAACTTAGAATTGAAAGTGCCTATTTGTTTCAGTGAAGGACCATTAAGTATCTTCATGTCCTAGTCCCTTGACCTTGTGAAGACAGGGCGAAAGGGTCTTGGCAGATGTGGCTGAATGTATTACAACCTGAAATGGGAAGAACACCCTGGGTTATCCAAGTGGAACCATTTTAATCAAATGAGTCCTTAATAGTGGAGAACCTTTCAGAGAGAGAGATGTGAAATGGAAAAAAGCTCTGACTCCACTTGCTGGTGTTGAAGATCGAGGAAAGGGGCCATCAGCCATAGAAAGACTGAGGTGGCTTCTAGAAACAAAAAAGCAAGGAAATACTCTTCTGTGGGACTCTTGTGCGGGTCTCTTGACATCTTGATGATAGCCTAATGATCGGGGTTGGACTTCTGACCTGCAGAACTGTAAGATAATTTTTTTTGCTTTAATTCACTAAACTTTTGATAATTTGTTATGGCAGCATTGGAAAATTTATACACTGCTCATTATACATACTGGAAAGAACATGTTCTTTTTTAAATTTCATACTATTATTTAGATTGGGGATCATCATCTAAATTTTTGCCAAAAGAAAAGTGATCAGAATAAGATGGTGAATGATTAAAATTTTTTACTCACTGAAAATATATATGTCCAGAGCACTTGGCTCTTATAATGTGGCTGTGGAGGGCCGGGGATTTAGCTCAGTGGTTCTGCTGCCTGCCTTGCAAATGCAAGGTCCTGAGTGTGATCCCTGGTACCAAAAAAAAAAAATTTGGCTGTGGATTTCTGTAATAGTTAATATCTGAACTATTTTCACCCAGTGTGCTACTTATAGCACAGTACCCACCAACACCATTGATAGTACTTCACTCTTATTCTTTCTCTCAAAAATGCATTAAATTATACTCAGAAGACCTAAAAAGTACTTTTCAAACTGTTTTATTATTGAATGGGTATGAGCCTGGGTAAGTTCTATCTCTTCAGTTTTATTGTGAATTGTGAAATCAAGGCCATAAGCTAAATTTCTGATAGTAGCATTGTTCTAATAAGGTCACCAAACTTGGCAAGTCAGAATTGAGCTGAAATAAACTACTGAAATAAAATTGCATGGTTTAGCACTGATAGAGCAGCAACTCTGGTTTCCACTGATCAGGGGGATCTGTGCTTACAGATCATAGAGTAGAGCCGTTTTGCTTATAAGCTCGTATGGTAAAAAGAGGTAGGGAAATGGGTCTCAGGGCTAAGACTATGAAGGAAAGTGGTCCCCACTCAGAAAATACTTCAGTGGAAGCCAGCATCTATAAATGACTGGATGTAATTATATGTGCCTGCTACATGTCAAGTAAGTTATACATTTTTTTCCTTAAATTCTTTTATTGGTACATTTTAGGTATACAATACATTTATATTTATCATTGGGAACATGTACCTTTACATGGTGCATCTTGGTTCTTATTTTTTCCCCATTCCCTGCCTTCCCTTCACCCCTCCACCCTTCCCATTTATAAAGACTTTATTTCCTTTTTTTCCATTTCTCATAATTTTTCCTTTCCCTTCTTTCCTTTCCCCTACCCCTCCCACTTCCCCT
>NW_004624743.1:14066807-14102933 GCF_000247695.1 Heterocephalus glaber | reverse complement strand
TCTTATGTTATTCTTTGCATCATCTAACAGCTGCTGGATTGATTTCTTGTGGTCCCTTACAATTTTGAAGAAATTTTTCTTTTCCTGATCACTAACTGCAATTTTCACATCTATATCTGAAATTCTATCCTCACATTGGCTCATTCTGCTGACTTTCAATGAAGTTTTTGATCTCCTGGAGATCTGTTTGTATCTGTTTTATGGATTCCATTTGTTTCCCATGTTGGAATTCCATCGTGTTCCTCAGCTCCTCTCTAGATTTATTAATTATGTCTTGCACTACAAGCACAATCTCTGCTGTTATCTGAGAAATTATTTCTGATTTCATTTTTTCCAGATCCTCTTTTATTGCCAGTTCAGGGAGTCCAGGTGGTTGAGTATCAGAGTGTTCCATCTCATTTCCCTTTGGAGTTGCTCTAGGTGATCTGGAAGTCTGGTTTTTAGACTTGTTTATGTGTCTTCTCATTTCATCCCAGGGAGCAGGGGTTCTGTTGTCTCCCGGTGGCTCACCTCCTTTGAGCTGGGAGCAGTGAGATGGTGGTCCAGAAGCCCCTTCCTCTGGGCTAGGAGTGGTGGGATGCATGGTGGCCCAGAAGCCCCTTCCTCTGGGCCAGGGGTGGCCCAAGTAGGTTAAACTTTTACCAAGAAAAAAAAAAATTCACTTTGAATGAAACTCTCACATTATTTTGTTATCTGACTCCCAGGTAGCTTAAGGAGCTTGAATTTAGAAGGCCCTGCCTTTTTAATGCCATTTTCCCCCCTTTGATCATATAAAACACAGTCATTGTTTAATCTTTGTGAAGAAAAACTACTGCATAGGTTAGTATCATAAGGCAATCAGGAGCTGTGCTGGAAAACTATATACTCTTTTAGAAGACTAATCTTAATTGTCTTAATCTTAATTAATCTTAGTTGATCTATCGAATTTCATAGATCTAGAAAGAACAAATACTTTATAGATAGTCTCTATATACATACATGCTGGCTTCAGAAGTTTGGAAATTAGCCTGGAAGGGAGTCACTTGTGTGGAGAAAAGATGATTACAGGTTTTATCTTTGCAGACTGAGTTACATGTTTTCTTGCATATGTGTGTTCCTGGCAGTGCTAATTTCTCTTGTGTTTGGGACACAAATGTCTGGGCACAAGAGAAAAGCCAGATGGAGCAGATGGTTTTTGTGTGGAAAGAAGGGGAGGAGGTTAGGCAAAGAGAAAAACATTGCTGAGAAGGCAAACTTTTATTGTCATAAGTAACTTCTGCAGGGTGAGGGTAAATAAACTCACGTTTCTGAATTGGCTAGGGTTGTCCCTACAGTGCCTCAGAACATGTGCTCTGAGTATGGCCAGAAGGCTTTTCTGAGAAATAAATTTAGAGTAAATAAATTATCAACTCACTGGACCCAGACTGACAACAAACAGTGGTGAATAATTTATGAATATTAAGAAACAATGTAAGCAGTAATTATCTTTTGTGCTAATCAAAAAGCTTCTAGTAAGATCTAGCATTGTGAAGGATCTTTGTACTGCACCAGCCAATGATTTGCTTTAGCAATCGAGGGTTTTGTGCTTATGAGATATTAAGTGCTGCCCACCAGGCCTTCAGCCTGTAAGGACTTACATGCTGTGATAGATTGAAGGCCTACTATGTGCCCAACTTATTACACCATTACTTCTAATTCTCGTGTCATTTTTACAGTATATAGCCTCATTTTACAGAACAATTTAGGGAGATTAACTTCTAAAATTGTTTATATTCTTAGATGTTGTCTGTGTAATTGATAATTTCCAATAACATTGTTAATAATTGTCAATTCAAAGAAATATAAAAGAATTGAGGCGTATGTCTTTGAGACTGACTCAGTTTCGCTAAGAAGCTCTCTTCAGATGTTACCATTTACCGTATGACACAAACTGAGTTCTAGGAAGAAACCATATGAGAAAGAGAAATTCCTCCAAAAAAATAACTGCAATATAAACCTATGTGATGACAAGGATTACTCTATGGTTGGATTTTGAACTTCACAGATACCAAGGCCAGCATGAGCTAATTGGTAATGGCACAGCATTTGGTTTGTCTTTCTCTAATGTCTCCCAAGAGCCCATCAACTTTCTTTTGGACATGCTGTGTCGTAGGTACATGACACTTTGTTTGATGGACCTTACTGTCCTTTAGTTATCAGCTAAGGCCTGCAGATAACTGATAAGATTCATGGATATGTTTGTTCTTTTTTAAATTTACCCCACATTTACCTTTTTTCATCTACCCCACATTTCTTGAAGATTTTGTGTTGGTGTCATGAATGCATGAAATTCTTTTAAGTGCTAAGTGTTGGAATATAGTGTACAGACTAGATAAAATTTTTTTTTTTCACCTGAGGCAGGGCTTTATTGGGGATGGAGCTGCCGGGCTGCCTCAAACAATGGTGAGAAAGGGCAAGACCAACTGGGGGTGAGGTTTATATAGGGTGGTGCAGTGGGGAGAGTATTATGAGAGTTGAGCAGTGGGACACCGGGCCAGGTGATTGAAAGGGAAGGATCACATGGGTAGCAGGATGGAGCAATAAGTTAGTTTTCACTCCCCCTTCCTCCAAGTGGCTCATTTCCATAAGTGGGAACCATTTTAGGAACAGGAGCCATTTTAGAATGTAGGACCATTGGGACCATTTTGTCTGGTAGAGAACTCTAACATTCCAGACTCTTATTATTATGGAATAGGGGTGAAGGCCTCTTTTTCTGTGCTACTTCCCACTGGCAAAGGGGTGTTGTTGGATGGGGGCTTTAGATGGCCAAGGTGTGGTCTCCTTAGGTGGAGCCAGCAGAGACTAGGTAGATTTCTTGAAATAAGGGTTGTTTTAGGTTTCAGCCAGGTGGGTTTGTCCGGTGTTGTGCAGGCATCATCCACATGAAGTCTTCCCTAAATATTTGCCTTGTGAACACAGTCCCTCACTTATTGGACAAGCATCTGTTAGCTGGGTCCTAATGGCTTTTACTCAGCATAAGGGCTATTGGGTTTCCTTTTATGGCTAGGGTTTATGGAGAGAATATTATTTACTGTACATCTGCATCACCACCATATGCACCCAGTCAATGTCCATAATGCTTCTTTTTTTTTTTTTTTTTTGTCCATAATGCTTCTTCAGCTGCTAGGCTCCTTCCCCTGAGACAGTAGAAAGAAGTGCTTTTAAAAGAGTGGAATGGTTCATCACTAAAATTTTGATCCAGGAGAAATCTATATTTTGTACTTCCTTCTCCTTTTGTTCATTGCTAGAATTATTGCAAGCCAAGGTGCTTTTTTTTCTTCTTATACATAGTAAAAGAAACTTTTTTAAATTCAAATTTTTTAGGTAATGATCTGCATTAGAATTATGTGAGAGAACCATGGAACTTGTCTTTCCCCACAAAAATTGAAACTTTATTAATCAGTATCACAGATCACATATAGTATCTGCTGTGTATCAGGCACTATTAGATAGTCTACATATTTACAGAAAAAGTATAACATAACATTTAAAAGCACATTCTTTGGACTGGTAAGTAAATCCTGGCTGCATGTAGCAATGTGATTTAACTTCTCTAACTCCCAGCAATAGGTAGATGAAAGAGGTACTCTATCTAGACTCTTTTGAGTAGTTCTAAGATTTAATATCTAATTAATATTTTCTTCTAATTCTTTCAATAACCTACAAATTGTCCCCATTTAAGATAAGGATGCTGAATCTCTAGTTAGGAACATAACCAAAGTCATACAGGTAGCACCTGTTGTACTGGGTGTAAACATGGGTTTGTTAAACCTCAAGATGACTCGATTTCTCAGTACACAAATTTGAGTTATTTTTTTGTTTTCTCATTTTGTGAATTTTGAGTTGGAGAAGTGGATGTGGTTTGTGACAAAAAGATGAATGTATTAGTCATTTCTGATCACCACATTTATCAAATACATAAATGTTTTCTAAAAATGAAGTAGAAGAATTCTACCATGGAACAAGGGGTTATGGAAACTTATTCTATTGAGCCAGAATATTTCACAACTGTGTATTAAGTCTGAACTAATATTAAACCTTTCCACAAATGTGTGTGATTTTAATCGCCTGAAGATAAATGCCTAGCTGGGTAGAGAACAAAAATAATCCAATTTTTTTTTCTGGCAATAATCCTGCCTCTCTCTCTCTGGAGTGGCTCACCACCCTCTGCTTTGAGAAGATAAAGCAGAGTTCTTTTTTTTTTTTTCCCTCCCTCACCCCCTCCACCCCTCCCTATTTACAAAGACTTTGCTTCTGTTTTTTCCTTTTCTCATATGTATTCCTTTCCCTCCTTTCCTTTCCTTTCCTTTCCATCTCCCACTTCCCCTTCCCATTTGGACCTTTTCTTCCTATTTCACATTATCTGTTATACATTTTGATCCTTATTTACACTTTCAGTTTCTCATAGTTCTCTGTGGTATGGGAGAGGAATCAAGAAAGCATTTATAACCATTCTCTATTAAGAATTCTCATGTTTACATTATAGGAACAGGATTCTCTTTGGTAGACGGATCTAATGTGAGGCAATACTGGTAGAATGCCCAATTAATTGCTGATACCTCCACCAGTAGGAACTCCCAGGAAAGACTGAAACTTTCCAATGATGACACCCCTTCACACTTCACTGCTAACTCTCCACATACTCATCTGGACTCCTCTGCCTCTTCACTCCTTGAGTGCTGATATGCTTTGAGACTCTTCCCCTCACTGCAGCTGTTTTCCCAACTCCCACTACACCTGGTCCTAGGCAATGTCTTCCTCTCCTATAACTCCAATAATCTTTCCTCTGGTGGTGTCTTCCAAAGCTAAATCCCCAGTCCAGGACTGGTCACTCTAACCACTGGACTCCTCCACTGTGATATCTTGTGGATGCCTTGGTTTAAAACTCAGCTCATTGTCCACACTCTGCTGCTTCATCTTTGTCTTCTCCCACTCAAATTTGCTTCTCCCACTCTGTCTTTATTGTCTGCACTACAACCAGAAGGATCTTTAAAAATGCAAATCTGATGATGTCACCGTCCTCTTCAGAATACTTATAGGCTTCCCTGGGTCCTTAAGATAAAACCCAAATCCCTCAACACGAGTTACAAGACCCTTAGTGGTTAGACCCCCACTCTCCTACCCTCTCCTACTTATCTCTCACCACCCACTCCCTTTATTCTCCTTCCCTCACCTCCTTGATACACTGGGCTCTGCAGCTGAGCTTCTTGAAGTTCCTAGCATGTGGCCTGTTCTCTTGGCCTCCAGACCTTTGCTCAGCCTGCTGCATCTGCCTGAGCCCTCACTTCTACCAATTAAGGGTCTCTCCCATGGCTAACATCTGCTTATACCATAGAGGTCTCAATGTAGACAACTTTTTTACGCTCAGGTTTATGCTAACTGCCTCTCCCAGATGCTCCTGTCACTCCCTTTGCTTGCTGATGGATACATTTTCAAATTTAATTGTTGATCTTTTCCAGTAAGCTGTAATTTCCCCTTGGATAGTGTTCATGTTTAGGTTGTTTAATATTGTCTCCACAGAAATTTACACATGAGTGTATGGGAAGATGTGTAGAGTAATATCTCACAAAAAGTTTGGAGATCCATTTGTAAGGTAATTGTGTGTATGTGCCTGACAGTTTTCTCTTTTTTGGTATTTTTGCATACTACTTGCTGTTGTGATGGGTGGTTTGGAAAGTTTCTATAAAAGAAAGGAAGCTGCTGGCATTTAGAGCACCCTGGGTATTCTGTTTCTTTGCCTGTGAGCCTTGATGTACTGAAGGAACATTTCTACCTCACAGTGGAGCTGAGAAAGCAGTTAACCTGTGTGGAATGAGGTGAAGGCTTTGTGCTTCATTTTCAAAAGAGAAGCAAGACGCTTGGAACATTATCATTTAGTCCTCAGTATGAATAACTTTATATGATGTTTTCCCCAAAGAGCAGCCTTAAACATTCTTACTATGTACAATGTGATATGTTAGTGTACATATACATGATACTATTATTACAATCAGACTAACATATTCTTAACTTCATAGTTATTTTATGTGTGTGGTAAAAACACTCTGACTATAAATTTCAAATATGCAATCCATTCTTATTAACTGAAAAAAAAAAGTCCTTGCTGTGGTTTGGGTGTGGTCTGTCCCCAAGGGTTCTTCTGCTGGAGTCTTGGTTCTTAGTGTGTTGGTGTTGGGGTGGTAGAACCTTGAAGAGGTGGGTGGAGCCTAGTGGGAGCCCATTAGAGGTGCTGCCTTAACAAGGGATAAAGATAGTTTCTGTGGGGGCCCTGTATTAGTTAGTTCTTGTGAGAGAGTTGTTGTAAAAGAACAAGTCTGGCCACTTCTACTCTTTGGTTTCTTATTTGGCTATGTGATCTCTTCCTCTAAACATGCTCCCACCATTGTGATGACACTGACCATGAGGTCTTCATCAAAGCTCTAGCACTATGCCCTTCAACCCCAGGAACAGTGAGCTAAATAACATTCTTTCCTTTATAAAGTCTACTGCCTCAGATATTTTGTTATAGTAATGGAAAATGGACTGTGTTTGCCACCATGCTGTGTATGAGCTCCCCATAACTTAATCATCATATGAAGTTTGTACTCTTTGTGTTATGGTTTGAGTCTTAAAGGCCATGTGCCAAAGACTTGGTTCCCAACCAGTGACACTGTTGTGAAGTGATAGAACCTTTAAGAGGTAGGGCCTAGTGGAAAAAAATTAGGTCATTGGGGCTTGCTCTTCAAGGACATATTAGAGCTCTGGCCCCTTCCACTCTGTGCTTCCTAGCTGCCACAAAGTGAACAGTCTTCCTCTATTATGCACGTCCACCAGTATAATAGACTCTGCCTATATGAGCTCAAAACAACAAGTCCAGGCTGGGGATTTAGCTCAGTGGTTCTGCCGCCTGCCTCGCAAGCTCAAGGACCCAAGTTCGATCTCCGCTACCAAAAAAAAAAAACAAGTCCAAGTGACCATGGATTGAAGCCTCTAAAACCATGAGCCAAAATAAACCATTCTTTTATGTTGATTTTTTTCAGGGTTTTTTTTTTTTTATCACAGCAATGGAAAGCTAACACAGACAGAAATCCCTCCTTTTACCCAGCTCCCCATCCCCTATAAACTACTGTTACATTCTCTGTTTCTATGAGTTTGACTTCTTTATATTCCATATATAAGTGAGGTCATGCAACATTTTTCTGTCTGGCTTATTTCACATAGCATTATGTTCACTAGGTTTATCTATGTTGTTTAAAATGGCAGTATTTCCTTTTTTAAGACAGTAAAATTTTATTGTATATGTATACCACATTTCCTCGATCCATTCATCTGCCAATGGACACAGAGTTTTTCCCTATTATATTGCTTAAATAATGCTGAAGTGAACATAGGAGTACAAATATCTCAAGATACTGATTTCATTTCCTTTGAATACCCAGAAATGGGATTGCTGGATCATATGGTAGTTCTGTTTTTAGTTTTCTGAGTAACCTTTGTATAGTTTTCTATATTGGCTGTACCAGTTTACAGTTCCCCTAACAGTGAACTAGAGTTTCCTTTTCTCTACATGCCCACTAATAGTTATCATTGACTTTTTAAAATAGTATTCCTGTTATGGTTTAGATTTGAATGTCCCCCACAAGATTCATGTGTCAGAGGGTGGACTTTTGGGAGGTGATTGAACCATGGGATCATGAGACTCATCAATGAATGTATCCACTGAAGAATTCAGAACAGAATGTGCTGTTAGATGGTAGGGCCTGGTTGGAAGAGGCAGATCACTGGGGTTGTGACCTTGAAGAGTGTATCTCCTTCCTCAGCTCCTCCCTTTACTCTCTGCTTCCTGCCCACCATAATGTAACTTTCCTCTGTTATGCCCTTCCACCATGCTGTTTCTACCTTGGAGCCAGCCAAGCATGGATTGAATCTGTAAGCCAAAATAAGCTCGCCCTTTAAGTTAGGGGTGTCAGATATTTCATCCCAGTGAAGAGAAAATGACTAAGACAGATTCATCATTGGTTTTCCAACTGATGTGCAGTAGTATTTCATTGTCATTTTAATTTGAATATCCCTGATGATTAGTGATATTGAGCACTTTCCCATGTACCTGTTGGCCATTTGTATATGTTTGGAAAAATGTCTATTTAGGTTCTTTGAAAGTTTTTAATTGGATTATTTGGATTTTTTTTTGTTTTTCTACTATTGAGTTATATAAGGTTCTTATGTTTTTGATATTAGCCAATCATCAAGTATAGTCAAACCTCCATATTTGCATATTCTTCATCCATGGATCCAACCAACCATTGATCAATTTTAAAAAAAAGAAAAAATTGTGCCTGTATCAAACATTTTCAGACTTGTTATTATTCCCTAATCAGCACAGCATAACAAACTATTTCCATAGCACTTACATTGTATTAGATATGATACATAATCTAGAGATGATTTAAAGTATGTAGGAGGGACAGAGGATACCATGCTCGGTATAGAGCATAGGCCTACTGTGTGTGAGGTTTGAGGCCTAGCACTGAAAAAAAAAGCACATATGAGATTATGTGCATAGGACTTAAGCAGATACTACACTGTTATATAAAAGAGACTTGAGCATCTGTGGATTTCAGGAATGGGTGGTTCTGAATCTGTTCAATGTCGATACCAAGGGATGACTGTATTTTATCCTGTTCCATGTATTGTCTTTCATTTTGTTGTTCCCTTTTCAGTATGGAAGCTTTTTATTTGATGTGGTTCCACTTGTTTATTTTTGCTTTGGTTACCTGTATTTTTGATATTATATCCCCAAAAATGGCCACAGGCAATGTCAAGGGATTTCCCTGTTTGCCAAGAGCAGATTTTAGTAAGAGGGAGGTAGTGCAGGAAATGCTGAGATTTAGTCAACTTTTTATACTATCATTGATTATTTTGCTTTTTTGTCATTTGCCTATTCATATTCTTTGCCCATTTTGAAAATAAAATGTTGGGTTTGTTATTTTCTTACTGTCTTGTAAGAGTTTGCGATTACTTAGGATATTAGCTCTTTATCCTAATATAATATTTGATTGGCAACAGCACTTACTATTGCATTTTAAACTATTAAATCCTATGATGAAAATCCTTTCAATTATAGAGCCAATAGTGCTTCGTACAGCTTACTAATACCAATGAATGGAGATACTTCACATATTAAAAATTAGAGAAGTGGACATTAGAAGGTAAATTTGTTCTTTATTACAGGAGAAATTATCATCTTCTTTTGTAATCCAAGGAAGCTACCTAAATCTGAAGCAAGGTTCCCTTTGCCAGGTTTACAGAAATTCTGTGATTAGAAATTAGCCATTGACATGAAGCATGTTTATTTTTCACGATCTCAGTGCTTCATACCAGGCTCTACATTAGACATTTATATCCAGAAAAGCTAGACATAATTTTATAGGAAATTAGTGTTTTTGAAGTACTTCTGGATTTAGCACCTAGATCAAATTGTGTGGGATATATGGAAGGTATTACATTTTCTTACCTTGCATGGGTTAGTACTTACTTGATCATAATTTGTACAAATTCAGTACAATAAAAATATATTTTAAATAGGCATAATCTAGACTTACTATATACACTGAGATTGTTAGGAAAATCTCATGGTCAGAGTTTGCAAATTGACAGCCCATTGGGTATATCTTTTCCAAATATATTTCCCTGGTAATTGAAGAACTATTTTGAACTACATATTAATGCTTAAAAATGCTCTTAATGCATTAATGCTTATTAATGCTCGTAAAAAGCAATTTTTTTCACAATAATTGACTAAATTCATGTTAGTAGTGATTTGTAAGTGGTATTTCCAGAGAGTCAGTAGTCTCCAATTTGCCTTAGTTCTTGCTATTCTATTATCTGTTACACCTAGCTTTACTTTATTCATCAGTATACATTATATGGATGACTCTTCTTTTAATTTGTAGACAAAAGAATATTAAAAGGCATATATATGAATAAATTCCTTAATTTGTTCACTAATTTGAAGATATCATAAAGGTTCTTGCTTTATTGTTTTTCCAAGTACATTCATCTCCTTAAATGGTGGCGAGAAATGCAGACATTGGAAGTAGAAACATCCTAGAAATATTAATTTTCTTCACTTTTCCCAACGAGCCATTCCATTAACTGGTGAAAAATTGGTGATTAATTGGAAAATTTTAAACTTCCTGGAGTTCTACTATCTTACGCTGTAATTTCTTTATGTCTTTCTGTACTTTATATTTCTCTAGATTCATTTTTGTTTTCTGTATTTGTTGGAGGGAGTTGAGAGAGTCATGAATTGATTGAAACGCTGGGAGAGGAAATAAGAATAGAAATACTAAATTAAACAATGCATTGGAATATATTTTTAACAAACTTGCTAATCAGCAATACTGCCATAATTGATCATTATTTAATTCAAAGCACATTAAATTCCATTAAGAACCATCTAAAAACATACAGAACTAGGTATGGTGGTGTTTGCCTGTAATCCCAGCATTTTGGGAGGCTGAGGCAGGACTGCAAATAATTGCAGTAGGCAAATTAGTGACTTAGTGAGACCCTGTTTCAAAATTTAAAAAATAACGAAAAATGGCTGGGAGTGTAGCTCAGTGTGAAGGCCCTGTGTTCAGTCCCCAATACCCCCAAAATAAATAAATGAATAAATATTAAAAATATACATTATCTACTTCTTATATGTGATGATGCATTAGTAATAGTGTTTTAACTCGTGTCTGGTTTTATTGTGACATTTTATTTTCTTTTCCCTCTTCCCAAATATACTGTATATTGAAATAATTCTATGTTTAAAATATTTTCTTTTCCTATATGCTTTCACAAGAGATTTGCGTGACTTTTTAAAAAAAAAATTCTTGTTACCAAATTGAATGTAAAGACCACAGATAAGATTTAAAAACTTCTCTGAAAGGAACCTGTTTGAAGGCCCCAAAGAATGGCCGCCTGCTGCCATCTTCCTCCAGCATTTTGTGTCTTTCTTATACCGGACCTCAAACTTCTTAGGAAGAGACCATTTCCTATTGACTAAGGCCTTTCACCCAGTGGCTTCTCTACACATTTTTACTAAAGGCATAAGGGAGCAAACTGTTAGTTTGCAGTTGCCCTTTGGTAGAACTCCCACTTAGTAAACTCGGATTGCAACTAAGATTGTAGAAATACAGATTGCAAATTTCTCCTCACTTCTTGAATTTGAGTAAAATTAAATGTTAAGCAAAAGACAAGGCCCTCATTAGAAGGACCAGTTATATTAGGGGCATGATCCCTGGCCAGGTAACTCATTATTTTACTTGCTGGTAGGAAGTGAGGGTTGTGAAGGTAGCAATATTTATTTATATGCAAGGAACATCAGGTAGAGTGATACCATGGTGTCTTCAGGGCACCTCCAACGTGTTTCTTTACAGGACCAGAAGTTTGTGGAATTTGCCCATGGATTTTTCTGAGATGTGGAGGACAGAAAAAGCACTGGGACTTTGACTAATAAGGAAAGTCCTCTGCTCCTATAATTCCCTCTGAATTGTGACTGGAGGCAGATGGCTTCTCCACAGCACCTTCGGCATGTCCTTCCCTTTACAAATTAGATGAGCCTTTCAAATTAATCCTCTTTGATGTTAGCTCAGCTTGACACTGCTGCCATTAGCTTCTTAAGAAGAAAAGCAGTTATTACACTGGACTTTGCTAATTCATCTCTCTTCCTTATTTCTAAAGGTCAAGTTTCCAGTCTGACATCTGTCTAGGCTCATTACCTGTTGCTCAATGAGAGAGGCGTTTGACTGGGGCTTCTAGTTTCATAATATACCCCAAAGTCAGGTCTTGGTGATCTCCAAGGACTTTGCATGTTTAAAAATTCTATGATTCAGTGATTTTTGAAAGGTAAAAAAAAAAAATCTCCGAGCAATGGCAGGTTTGTGACATTGCCTATGGTGGCTGAAGAAAGTTGATTTATTTACGTACCTCCCAGAGGTAAGTTAACATCCTATGGGCCGTTTAAGGAAGCCAGATTAAATACATAATGATGTCACTGATGACAAGACTGATTCCTCAAAATAGAAACCTTTTGAGGAACTGGACAAAAAAGACAGTTGTTTTTTATTTAATAAAATGTACTTGCTTACCTGATTGATACTCATTCTGCATTTTTTCTAGTTCATTCCAGATCTGCTTTTCCATTTGGTTCATCTTTTTTGACAATTTATTTTCTATATGCTTTACTTTGTTTAGTTCTACTTCCTGTTTCTGTGAATTGATGAAATTCTCTAATTTGCTTGAAAGCTGCAGCATTTTTCCTTCTGTTCTATCTGTAGACTTTTCCTAGGAAAGAAATCATGTGATAAAACTGTAAAGAAGAAAACTTATATGAATTTATATTTCAGCTTGGAGAAAATGTTCTTAGGATGTTTGTTATTCCATGCAAAGTATGAAAATTCAAACCAAGATCCCTTGTACCCAGAACTGTGTTCACAAACAGAAGAATTCATCCCTTTGTTTGACCTTGTTTGTTTGTAGTTTCTAAAATTTTTAGAAATTCTAAAATTCTTGTTTATGCGAGGAAAGGACTGTGGTCTTGCTGAGATGCTTTGAGAGTTTGCAACTTTAGTCTCATATTTAAAGAAGTGTAGCAAAGGAAAATTTTTTGGCTTCCCTTGCCTGTGTTCCATGGACACACTCCTGAGTGCTAGAAGTCCTTATTCCCTAGAACTTCATAGGTCCATGTGGATACACTCAGCTAGAATAGTGACTCTCCATGCCAGCTATTTATTGCAATTACCTGGATCATATTCTCCTCCAGAAATTCTGACACAATTGGTTTGTGATGGAGCTCAGGAATTCATATAGTTTGAAAGCTTTCCAGTTGATTCTCATAGGCAGCAGGGTGGGGATGCAAAGGCAGCCTCAGGCTAGTTCTCTTCTCCCCCTCCCACAGGGAATTTGGGAGCAGAAATGGCATGACTGGCATAGCCCCTTTGCTTCTCATCTCTGGTCCCTTCTGCCCCAGTAATGGTGGATTCCAGTCTCCTATCCTTCCCGGAGCATCTGCCTTCAGGGTGACCCCCAAAGTCACCTAGTGCTGCCTGAAGCTGATAGAGGAATTTGCCTAATTTGGGGGTGAAGAACTAGCAAGCCCACTTGACAACTGCAGATCTGACTGCAGAAATCATTGCCTGTTAGTGAAACTCTTATGTTTGCCTCTAACTCTTGGTTCCTACCTCACTCAGTTATTTGCAAGCTCAGGTAGGGGCTGAAGACAAAAACAAGTTGCCTAAAGCTCCTCTACGAAAGTTCTCAAACACATTTAAATCTCCAGTATAACCTGTAGCCACTGACTGCAGTGATGACCCCATGGTGCCCTCTCCATTGGGCATGGTTGGTGGCAGTGAGAGAAGGGAACATGAAATATGTGCATTTGTCAGCACCGTGGCAGGCTCACCCCAAAGCTTGGGGCTTTCTTCACAAGGTCTGACATGGAAAAGGAGTTTTCAAAATTTGCAACCTATTAGCAGATCTCCAGAGAGGTTAAATTACTTGTTTGGCCAAAATTTTCCAAGCTTTACTCGTGCCTAAGCACCACCCAGGGAGCTTGTCTAAAAGCACAAATTCCCAAGGGAGGTACCCAGAGAGCTGACTCCCTAGGTCTAGGGTAAGAATCTGTATTTTTAGTACAAATTTTAAGAATCTGTATTTTTATTTATTTTTATTTTTTTGGTACCGGGGATCAAACTTGGGACCTTGCGCTTGCAAGGCAGGCGGCGGAATCACTGAGCTAAAGCTCCGTCCCCAAGAATCTGTACTTTTAAAAGAAACTCTTCAGGCTATTTTGGTAAAAGGAGAGCAAACTGAGATGTGCAGGTTTGCAGAGTTGGGAAGTAGCAAGCAGGACCAGAAGACAGGTTGCTGGATTCCTATTGCAATGCTAAACAGTTAAGTTACGGTGCAGTGAAGATTGCTATAAATGTGGTGGGGGTTTTGATACCAGGGATCGAACTCAGAACCTTGCACTTCCAGACCTTTACTCATGGTTAACATCCAGACAGTGACCATGCCGCTGAACTTCATGAAATAACAGAGCCGCTTACCAGTTTTTCCTGCAGGACCTTCAGACATTCATTTATATGGGCCAGGAGGTCTTGTCTATGTTTGATAAACTGGTTCTCTGTCCATTTTTGATTGTTCTCAACTTCTTCATGCAGATTACTCGAAAGAGAGTTAAATCTAAGGAAAAATGTTTTGATCTGTTTTAGTAAGTGAATTTAAATACAAAATACAAATTCACTGTTAGAATGTCCGCAGGAAGATGAGGCTGGATGTGGCTAGCCACAGGCTCATGGCATAATGTGGGAGATGCAGAAGAAAGGTAATGGCCCGGGGGCCCTGCCCTGGCTCTGAGTTCAGGCTAGCTGCTATCAGCACCCCTCAGTGTACCCTAAACACCTCCATACACAGTCAGGTGCACTGCCAGCTTGCTGCTAACACATCCACTCAGCAACGCAGGTGCTGTCCATGCAGAATTCCTCTCGGGTTGCGGGGCTCATTATGTGTGGAGGAGAAGCTGACCAGTCACGTGGAGTGGGGCGTATGACTCTAGGGAGGGGTCACCAAACGCTCTCTGTAAAAGGCCAGCTTGTAAATGCATTGGGGTTTGCGGGCCTCCTGGTCCTTGTGGTAACCCCTCACCACTGTATTGCAGCAGGAGAGCAGCTGCAGACAGACGTGCACGGACAAACTTGGCTGTGTTCTGATCACATTTCAGATATATTTACATGTCATGCTATCTAGTTCTTTAAAAAAAGATGATTCAAAAGTATAAAAACCATTCATAGCCACAGCAGACCTGGTTTGGGTGGTAGTTTGCAGCTCCCTGCCCTACAGGTGCTGGTATGAGGCTGGGAGAGGAACTGGGGCAGAGAGGACCTGCACTGTCCAGGGAGAAGGCTCAGAGGCAGGGGAGAGGGGAGAGCACCCAGCAGGACCTTGGTAATGCCCTGAGGGCGACTTTAGGTTGTCACTGTCTCGGGTGAAATCTTCAGTGAAGTCCCCATCGCCACCAATGGATCTTTGAGAGTGAATATTTTTGGTAGTGCTGGGGTATGTATGTGCTTAGAAAGATGCTGATTTACTCATGTGGAGCAAAAAATAGAACTAACAGAGGTGCAGGAGGGGACTTCTGGCATCAAGATGCTGTACCGTATGAGCATTAACAGAGAATGAAGGATTTTTCATTCAGTTTATTGGTACAATTTAGATACACATAATGATCACATTCATCATAGGGAATTTGTACATGATATATCTTCTATTTTTTTGGTACGAGGATCGAACTCAGGACCTTGTGCTTGTGAGGCTGCTGGTGGAACCACTGAGCTAAATCCCTGGCCCTGTACATGATGTATCTTGATTCTTCTTTTTTTCCCGTTTCCCTCCCCTTTCCCAACTCCTCTTCCCTTCCTTATTTGCAAAGCTTTGTTTCCATTTCATCCTTGTTTTCTCATTTAAGAAATTGTTCAAAAGGAAAGAAAAACTGGGGAGAAGGGAAGGGGAAAGGAAGGAAAGGCAAAGAAAAAGAATGAAGGATTTTTAAAAAATGGGAGCGGATGTCATTATAATGATGAAAGGGGTTGGACATGTATCCTCAATCTAAAAGTCGCCGTAGCGTGGCTGAGGGCAGAAAGGGAAATCTGTATCTGAAGTGACTGAGGGATGCAGGGATGGGGATTCATGATTCAGATTGGCAGGGAAAATGTGAGTTTGTTATTGAAAATATTCACACTGTGTTACAATGTGTGGCGCTTTACAATTAAAGTAATAATTGCTGTGATGTTGTGATGTTTTCAGGCAAAAGGATATACAGAGAATTTAATCAGTGCTGTTTATCATTGGAAATAGCTGAAGACAGGGTGGACATCTACTGCATGTACCTGCCTCTCCTGAAAAAGTGTTTGGTCTCGTAATAAAACAAGGGCCGTAAAATCATTTCCATTTTTATTTTGACTCAGGGCAATTTTACCCCTCCTTGGGGACATTTGGTAATTCTTGAAGACGGTTTGGGTTGTTTTGAGATGTGCTCCTGGCTTCTAGTGGGAAAAGACCAGAGATGCTTCTAGACATCCTGCAGTGCAAAAAATAGCTCCACATGAAAGAATTTTCCAGCTACAGACTCCCAGTACCTGGGAGGACCACAGGACCACAGGGACCACAAGGCTGAGCCCAGCCTGGGGTGAATTAGTGACACCCTGTCTCAAAATGAAAAAGGGCGGGGGGTGGAGCTCAGTGAGAAGGCCCTGAGTTCAATCCCCAATACCATTTTATTTTATATTTTATTTTATTTTATTTTATTTTTGGAGACAGGGTCTCCCTATGTAGTTTAGGCTGGCCTTGAATTTACAGTAATCCTCCTGCCTCTGCCTCTCAAGTGCTGGGATTGCAGGCCTGCACCACCACACCCGGCTCCAATACTATTTTTAAAAAGCAGCTAAAAGATCAATAGTGCTGACGTTGAGAAACCCTGATTTAGATGATGAAAGCAAAGAATGGAAAAAGTCATTTTGTTTTCCAATACTTATATATTGGCAGATCAGCTAAATTCTGATCTTCATCCCCTGAGTCCTCACATTATTTTGAACACAGAGGGATATTCACAACATAGAAAGCATACTTTTGATAGAGACGGGAGCCTCAACATTGCAGACCAAGTTGGTTTCTGTTTTTGTTCTTACTCTAGTCCTGATTCCCATTCACAGTGCCTGTGGTTCGCAGCTGCGGGATGTCCAGGCGCAACCGCCCCCTGTGCTGGGAGCAACCTCGTCTGAGCCCATTGCTGCTTCTGCCTGGAGCACCCTTCTTCAGATGTCCACCGACTTCTGCCCGCATTTCATTCATGTTTCTGCTCAAACATCACCTGAGCACACAGACCTCTTTTTGACCACCCTAAAAAGGACCCTTTCTCCTCATGTGACTCCCCTTATTCCTTTATTTTGTTTTACTTCAAAGTGCTCACCACCCTCTGATACAGGCTGAGTGGTGTGCTGTGCCCTCCACTGCAATTTAAGCTCTATGAAAGTAGGGGTTTTTCTTTGTTCATTGCTGCTATATAGTAAGTGCTCCACTAATAAGTATTAACTAAAGCAACAAATGGCTCATTCTTTGTCTTCAAATGTCTTTTATTTCTTAATTAAGTTTATTGGTACAGTTTAAGTATGCATAATGATCACATTCATCATAGGGAATTTGTACCTGTACATGATATATCTTGATTCTTATTTTAAAAACAACATAAACTTGTCAAACCATTTAGAAACATACTCTGTTTTGATTTTCATCTTCCATCCCCAATATCTAGTGGAAGTTTTAATTAATACTGCTGGTTAAGGGGGACAGTAAGTCCCAGACAATCAAGAGATAGATAGCCTTACAGTTGAGAATCTAGCCTTCAGCGATCACTTACTGTATAATAAATGTTGGATATTTACTCTCTTATTACTTAAACAGAATCAATGTCCTCTGGAAACCAAGGAACCACTAAATGTACTTAAGTAACATCTCTGGAAAGGCAAATCAGTAACTGAAATTTTGAAATTAAAGCCATAAAAATGGATTACTATTTATGAGGCTTTTATTACAAGGCTTACTTGCAGTTAGAGGTTCACTTCCCTGTAACAACCAGAAGTTAGACTCTATCTGTTGGTGATTTACTAAAATACAAAAGAATTTTAAAAAGCATTCTCCTAGAAAGGTAAAAAGGATAAAATAAAGGCTTATATAAATGTTTTCTTTTGCTTAGACTTTTCCTAGAAAAATGGACATGATTTGCCCTAAGTCTATTAATTGTAGAATTCACAGTTAAAATCTCAACAGGATGAATTTGTTTAAAATGCCTCAATTTAGTTGTTAAATCTCTATGCCACTGAATGTAGGAGTATTTTTATTCAAGATAGAAGATAGATGGTAGATAGACAGATGATAGATGGCTTTTTCTTTCATTTTTTTCAAAACATGAAATCAGACTTTTAAATTATGGCCAGAGATGCCACTAGGAGAATATAGGGTACTGACTGTTTTTTTAAATTTTTATATTGACAGAATCAGGCTCAAATCCACACCGAGGGCAATTTTAAGGAAGACAGTTACAAAGAGCAAAGGAAAAGTTAGTTGGAAAAAACACACACAGCAGATCCCGGGACAGAGGGTGTGGTAAGGGCTAATGGTGGAGGCAGAGTGAACGCACAGCAAGGGCTAGCTCCACTCTAAGCCAGTTCACCAGTTCACTTACATCCCCAAGCCGGTGGTCTGCAGTCACAATCTACTGAATTAAATTTTTAAAAGATGACGATTTTGATTTCTTGGACGCTGTTACTGCTCTTAACAGGCTCTTAAGAGTTCAGATAGTGGCTTTGACCAAAAGCAAATGTAAAAAAATAATTAGTAGCCTCTGATGAACTGATGAACATGGATGATAGTTTCAGTTTTTTATAATTATATTTGAAAAAGTGCTTAAGATAGATCATTTACTATGTTTGGTGATTGAGTCTAGGATTGTGAGCTTCAGATCAGTAGCAAGAGATTAATTCCAAGAAACATTGTTTTTCTACTAAGTTTATGCATACAGGTTGACCCTTCTTAAACTAATTTCTTATTAATGTTCTGTGATTTCTAATTAGTGAAACTAGTTGCAAAGCAATTCTAACTCCACTCTCATAGGAAGACTTATTTCTTGTTCATTCCAAGTTGTACATGTACTTAAATCCCAATATCTTCATAGCTTATTTCTTGGTCAGTCAGGCAAATATAATCTTTCCTTTCCCTAAATTTCTGTAGCACAACTTATTTATTAATAGGTTGGATCCTAAAATGGAGGCATTATGGGTTGATAAAAACAGCCTGAGCTTTTTCTTTTTTTGGTCCCGGGGATCAAACTCGGGTCCTTGTGCTTTTGCAGCAGGCAAAATCTGATCTAAATCCCCAGCCCAAAACAGCCTGAGCTTTGGAGTCAAGATACTTTCTAGCTGTGTGAATTGGGCAGATTCCTTAATCTCAATGATGATAAATGTCCTTATCTTTAAAATGGGGATAAGACACCCTTCAGAGCAGTGTGCAGTGAACCTATTGAAAACTTAGTTATTGGTATGCATTTGTAGGTGACAATTACAATTATCTCTGCCTGACGAATTATATTTTCTTCCCACTCTGTGTGCCTGGGATTGTGTCTTGGAACATTCCAAAACAAAATTTTTATCTTGTAGGCGCTCAAAAAGTCACTAATACACTATATCAGCTTCTGTTTAAGAATACAAATATGAATGCGACGTAGTCCTGCCTTAGTTTTTAACGTCCTACTGTGGTAACATTCTCAAGGTGGTGTGATGAGATTTGAGTCTATGCATTTGCTTCATTGACTAAATACTTTTTTTATATAAATTACTATTAAGAGCTATCTAGGGAGTGACTGGCAGATGCTGCTGCTGCCAAACTCTTACTAAAAGATGGCTGCATTTCACAATAGCCAAGATTCTTGCTGTATAAGCAGAAAGCTGTGGACTTAGGCCATTACTTAGCTGAGCACCTGACTCAGGCACTTCCGGAGGGAGAGGGCTTCGCAGAGGTTCCAGTGCATTTCTCCTTTGTGTGCTCCAGGGATCCAGCCCAAAGTTCTAGGGATTCACTAGAAAACCCCAGAACCCCAAGACAACATGGTCTCAGGCATCTGCCTTCAATATCCAATATAAGCCTAGAGGACAACTAACCTTGAATTTGTTAAAGTTTCTAAATGGAAAAATCCCTTAAGCTTAACCTTTAATCTCATTAAAATGCTTTTATTGAAGTTACCGTCCCCTTGTTCAGAGCCAGTTTTACCTTTAGAAAAAGAAGAGCAAATTCACTTTAATTTTAAATTTATACATATCTCAATTTTCTAATATTAGCAGTGACTTACGTACATTTTTAACATCATGGAGTTACTTGTTCAGAGACAACCTTGTTAAAAGCTCGATTCTAATGTTCTGTTTTAAAGAGCCTTCTCTACCTTACTTCCTTGTTCATAATCCATACTTCAGTCAAAGGATTAATATCCCTAATGTGAAGGAATCCTACAAACTGGCAAGAAGATGACTTTTAAAATTCCAATACAAAGTTTGGAAAGTGATAAGCACAGGTGATTCTTGGCCTAGGAATTTTTCTCATAGAAATAAGAGTGCCGGAATCTAACAATATACACAAGAAGTTTTGGATTGTGGTGCTCATAAGCTTAAAATAAGCTATTGAACAACAAGATAAATAGAATTATGGCACACATGTACGTTACAATATTATGCAGCTTTGAAAAATAAGGTTAGGCTGATAGTCATTGAATTTGAAAAATAGGCAAGATAAAATGGGGAAAAGCAAATTATTGAGTAATATGTATGACTTATCTTTAAAACCTGCTTCTTCTGTACATATATGTATACATCTTTATTCTGTTATATATCCCTATTAACAAGAAGAAAATGTGGAAAGATATATTTGTGGTGTTTACGTTGGTTACATTAGGAAGCTGAAATGGTGATCTTTTTATTCATTTTTATTTTGTTTTGTTACAGTAAGTACATACTACTTCTTTAAAAAGTTGGAGAAAATTTAAATAGGAAACAGCCAATTTTGTAACTGAATTAATTATAGTGCCCATAATTATTTGTCTAAAGAAAATACAGCATATAGATTCACATTATCTACTGTAGTACTATTGAAATTTTAAGACTTCACACTTAAAATGAAAAAGATGTAGATCACACTATTACAAAAATGCTCAGATTCTTATCTAACTATGTTGATGACGGATGCACCTGTATGCCAATTTCCCATAGTACTAAAGACTGAAAAAACTAAGTATCATTGATACTTAGTGGTCAGCTCCAGATCTCAAATATTTCCTGTTTCCATCTTTTCTATTTGTTAGTATAATTTGTCTTTTTAATACAGTGTCTCATTCTGGATTGTAAGACCCATCTCTTCCCTAGGAAATGAATTCTTAAACTTTACTATAGAAACAGTTTACTCTGGTACTTTTCCTTTGGTTATATTTCTTTGCCTTAATTCCAAACTAAAAAGATTAGCTCAAGCACCACACAGGTATATACTGAGCACTCTCATTGTGCTAAAATTTAAGAATCTAGGGGAAAAAATGCTTTCTCAAGGTATGAAGAAGGTAGACAGATCTCTCTGTTTACCCAAGACATCCACTTCAAGTTCTAGCAATCACTCATGGTTTTCATCATTTGTAGGATATGCATACTTTTCATTTCATTATGTCCAAAATAGGTGTTAAAATGATGGCATGCTATGCTTTGTTGGCTTCATGTCTTAGAGGTATACAAATATAGCAGCGCTTCTTATCATTAATGGCTTAAAGTTAGTAAAATGCAGTAGAGACATGGAAAATGGAGAAAACAGAGTATTATCAGAACACTGGATTTAACCAAGGTATTAAACCTAAATGGTGTGGAACACAGAGGGAAATGGGGAGGGCAGGGCAGTGAGGTAGCATCATCCAAGTGACTAGAACTTTCTTTGCCTGCACCATGATTACAGGACTTGGTGGCCATTTAAACAAGAGAGATGGGGGGGTCCAGTAATTTGAACATTGTGGAGACTTATCTCCTTTACTCCATAGAGTAAAGAAAAACTCGGTGTAAGATGGGATAAGGAACAGTTTTAAAAGGAGATGATGTAAAGGAATATGTACAGGATCTTTGAGAAAATCTTAAAGGAAAAGCTTGTAAATCAAAATTGCTTTAAAACATATTCAGTAACTTGGGGAATCAGTTTATATTCAATGGTGCTTTTCATTGAAGCATTTTAATATAAAATTGGTAATAAGTTAAATTTTCTCCATAGGAAGGGTCAGCATGTATATGCCAATGTAGCTGAGATATGCCAACAAAGAGAATGACAAAATTAATATTTATATTTATTCTTTCATAAATATTGTGTAAGTTACTTTAGTCTAGAATATTCTATGCATTGGCTTGCTACTTTATTGCTTGGCCAGGTTCAAATTCCTGGGATAGGTTTTTAGTTAATGGCAATGCTTTCATTAGGCAAAACTCTTTGGAATGCACTTAACAGAATTAAAAATCTTACATTTACTTACTTGAATTCCAAAAGATTCATTTCATGGCGATAATCTCCCTGGATCATCTTTAAATTTGAGGTTTGCTCAGAGGTGGAAGCCTCTATCTTTCCTAAGAGCTGTGTTACCTAATGGAAGTATAAGAAGGAGCTTTTCTGTGTATGAGCAAAACCACCAGCAGTTACATAAATTACACTTTATTCCTACAGGAGCTAGGAACAGACCTGAATGCATGTTTGCTTTTGAAAATGATTTCCTCAAATGAGTAGGATTCACAGATAGAGTCGTACTATTTAAAAAATAATAGGAAAGGTTCCATTCCACTACCTATAATATTTTAGATAATAGGCTACCTAATGATATAACAGAAAAGACTAATGCCATTAGTTTGCTTATGAATTTAATTGGATTATTTCTTTGCTTTATGCCTCCCCAGTTACAAGGTAAGCCATTATATCTTTTCATCCCTACATTCTTAGTGAACATTAGGTCATTAATGGTAAATGCTCAACACATACTTAAGGAATAAATGTTTAAATACATAATTAGGCTCTGGCATTAAGATTTGGCCGTATCCATTTCCAGATAGCATTCTGACATGACCACAAGTGAAATAGCTTAGGAAATATAAAGACTGAGAAACTCAAGCTTCAGTTGTGGAATTACAAGCAAGAGTGCCTTTGGCATTGCTAGAAGAATTGAGGAAGTTCCATTAGGTATAGGAACTAGGTTAAAATATAGATGCAGAACTGCAGCACATAATTTTGTCTAAACTAACTACTGTCAGGGAGAATAAAACAGCATGATTGGCTTAGACTAAACAATTCTACTCCTGAACCCTATGATCACATGAAAGAAAGTGGGTGTTCAATGCAATCAGAGTTCCCTTAACAAGGAGGGAGTGAATAATAGAAGGGTTTAAATAGATACAGTGGGCAACTGATAGCACCCAAATGGTGGTCTGGAGGGGGTACACTTGCAACCCAGTAAAGCAGAAATGTTGGACAAAATAATAAGCAGTAAGCCTTAGGCTCTATGCCTGGTGAAGGACAAGGAAAAGAAAGCAGGCAGAGCAACATTAATGTTAGATAAAATGCCATTTAAGACAAAATATATTACAAAATGGAACAAAGGTGACAATTTTTATAAATGAGCAGCAAAACGCATAGTGAAAAGTAAAGAATTTTGAACCTTGTTTACTTTACGTATTGAACTAAAAAGCAACAGCTATTTAGGATAGTCAAACACAGGACATATTTTACTAATTTTAAATGGCTTTCCTTTATTCCCTAGTGTTTGAATAAGTAAAATACAAATAAAGATATAGGAAGATGTGAAAAGTATAAATTTTATTTAATAGATTTATATACCAAGCCATGTAACCTACAAGCATTCAGCACTCATTTTCCCCAGAGCCCATGAACATTTGCAACAACTAAGCACATGTGGCTATAAAACATCTTGGACAGTCACCTAAAGGGAAAAGCTTAGGCCATGACATGACTCCTACTGCACAAAAGTAGATATTAAAAACAAAAGTACATATAAGGACACAAAAAATTCAGCCACCTGAGATAAAAGAAAGCACTTTTAAAATTCTGGTGCTCCGTTCTAGTGTTTCGCATGAAAACACGCCCCTAAGCTCTACTGCAAGGGCGGTAACTGGCCGAGAGCCCCGGTGCTGTGCTTGAAACCTGGCACTGTGTGTCCACAATGCCCTGCCGTAGCTTCTCCAGCCATCGTCGGATACCTCACTGTCACCGAAGGAACTTGATAAATGATTTTTCTGGCGAAGTAGCTCCAGCCTTCCCTCCCTGCCATTTTGGCAGGAATCAGACCTGCATCTCAGTCCGGAGGGTCTCTGTCTCATCCACCTCTCTCCCCATTTCTCCTCATAGATGTCTGCCTCAGTAAATCTCTCATTCATCTACTTTCTATGGCATTTGTTGCTCAAAGAATCTAGACTGGTACAAGTATTAAAGAGTAAATCATCACTGCAGTGACAATCTACTCAGACAATGATAATAAGAGTATCAGATAACAAAAGGAACAGCCTGGTTGATCATCAGGTAGCTACTTATGGCTAGGTCATTATCACTGAGTATAAAGAGTAGGTCAGAAGGCACAGGAGATCAGCAGAGGCCAGTGAAGAGATGGCCTTTAAAGTCTCGCCAAAGGACTTCTGTGTTTTTTGTAAGAGGTATAATCCATTGCAGGGTTTTAAATAGGGACGGAACGTGATCAACTTGTATTATTGTTGGAGCTTTAATAATCATAGCTCCCATGGGAAATTCCTTTTCTTAGAATCCCTGCTTCCACAGGGGTTGGAGGGGGAGTCGGAGGGTAAGGAAGCCACGGCAGTGTTGGAACGAAGCAGGCCATGCTCTCCAGAGCAGCTGGGCAGGAATATGGGAGCACTGGGTAAATACTCGCTGACTGAGCTGACTGCACTGATGGTGTCTATATATATGAATGAGCTGTCTAATTAAAACTTTCGAAGGAAGCATTCTTTTTAAAAATGACCACCTGACTGGGCATTTGAATAAGCTACAGTGATCTTACTTCTGGCAGTAACACGTAAAGTCCTGTTTATTTTCAGTTACCTTTATATCCAAGTTTTTGGCAACAGTTTCTAGGGCAGATATGAGCCCTTGAATTGCTTTCTCAGTTTGCCGGTGCTCATGCCTGATGATGTGGATGTCTCCAGAAAGCTTCACAATGCTCGAATCACACCTAGTGCCAGGAGGGAGATGTATGTGAGATCCACAAGCTCATAACATTTTTAATACTCTAGTAGGATCAGTACATTCATTTGATGGCAGAAGTTCTTGAGTCCTTTGAATAACGTGTTCGTAGATGTAGGAGCATATATAGGAATCTCTTGCTTCATTTTTCTTTTCTATTAATGATGAGAGAAACCAAGTTGGATACATTGGTCCAAACCAGAGCCCAAAGTTAGTATACATGGAGACACTGGGGTACACTGGGGAAAATTTTACATTTTTGGTATTATATAAACTCAGTCATAGGAGCGTTAGCAGATTTTGATATCTTGAGAATATATCCTACTGCTTGTAGCCAGGCAAAACTGATCATTTTTCCAGTTCTATAGCATGGTCTGAATCCATTTTCCTTCCTTTGCCCCCAAGCTGCCAATTCTCCTTTAAACAGAAAAGTTGTCCCACCCAAACAAAATCCTCCAATCCATAGTCAAATAAAACCAATTTTTATTTGGCTCCCAAACCCCTGCCCCTCGAGTGGTCTCACTTAGGTGTTGTCTGACCTTGGGACAGAAACAGTTTATACTCACACACGAATGGAGCTTTGGTCCCAAGGTGGCATTTGACATTTTAGGGAAGGAACTCTGGTGAGACACAGCTGAGCTGAAGATTAACAGGCTCCCCAGCACATCAGCGAGGAAAAATATGCAGAAGCTAACCCCTCTACCATTACCTGAGGCCTCTCTAGGGGGACAGCAGGTTATGGGATTAATGATCAGTTTCAGTAAATGCACATGTGTGCGGGAGAGAGAGAGAAACCACTGCAGGAAATGTCTTTGTATATCTGAATTATCAGGAATCACTTTGTAATTTTCATTTCGTAAAATAAATGCTTTGACTGTCATCAAGTAACATTTATTAGGAACCACATTTCATGTTGTCATGCTAAGTGCTGTAAGTATTGTTTGTTTTATGACTGTCGGTAATTTTTAGGATCCAGAATTGACTTTTTTCCTTAAGATTTTTGGTGCCAAAAAGTTGAACGAAAGGTGAGCATAGTTGGTGACTTTGCCTGAGATGGCCAGGTAACTGGGTGGTAAGGGAGGGAAGGCTATTGGGAGGAAAAATTAGGAGTCAGCTAGATTAAGAATGAGTACAAGATGGGGCCAGGGATTTAGCTCAGTGGCACCACGCCTGCCTTACAAGCGCAAGGTCCTGAGTTCAATCCCCAGTACCATAAAAAATAAAAGAATGAGCACAAGATGCCATGCACATAAGTCATGGTTGAAAGTCATTTTACACATTTGTGTATAGAAACTGTCATTGTTAGAAAAACAGCCCTTCCTGTTTTCAACTATTTGGAATGTCCTTATGTCCATTTTAAGACTCCCTGGGACTACAGGAGTGGCTATTGCTACCACCATGTTCTGTGACCTCCTTCCATCCCAGCTTTGCTCCCCATCCCCAGGGAAAGCTGGTCTGTGCAGTGGTTAAGAATTTGGCCTCTGGGGTCACATCACCAGGCTTTGAAGCTTGCTTCTGCTACATCCTAGGTTTCAGGTCTGGGACAAGTTTCTTAACATAACATCTATGAGTTTCAGCTTTCTTTATCCAAATCCAAAGGAATAATGATTCTAAGGTCACTGCACACTGCATGGTTTGTCTACTGCACCCTCCAGTGGGTGCCAGACACATGGGCAACTATGTGGATCTCTCTCAGGGAGTGCTGCATGCTCAGCCTTCAAAACTGTGGTGGCCGTCCTGACCACTATGGCTTCATAAAGGTATTTCAGGATGGAAGGAGGTGATGCATGCAGAGCACCCAGGCAGTACCTGGCAGAGAGGGAGCCAACACACAAGATGAGCAGCTGCTATTTATTTGCTCATCCTTGTTACCACGTATTCATCCTTATTCTCCCAACCTCACCCTCACCCAAGCCTGACCCCATACATGTTGAAGTCAAGGACTGATTAGCAGGTTCTCAAAGCTGACTCCGTATTCCAAAGGGAAGTTCTCGGCCTCCTTCTGTAGAATGATTTTATTTCTGTTAAAATAGTATGCGTCTATTGTAAAAATTTTTACAAATATTACAAAGAACAAAAAATAACAGAGAGAAGAGTTAACATCATTCCAAATCCCACCTCTCGGAAAAAAATATTGTTAATTGTCAGAGACCAGAGGAGAATGGAGGCCTGATTAGCTTCCTCTGAGAGCACAAAGGAGAAAGGGCTGGACTCGGAGGTGATGGCATATTTCGGGCCTAGGGAAAATTTAAGACAGCTGAGGTTGAGTTGTTTACCGGAGTCCTGGGACAAGGCTGGCTGGGTGGGTCAGCTCCAGGTGGCTTCCCAGTGTAGGGCTAGGGACCTGGGTGGGGCTACAGTTAACATTTGTTTACAGTTCTGATCGAGATGATACACACGCATGCGCATATTTATTTATGTACAACCCTCCATTGGTATCCATAGGGGAATAGTTTCAGGACAACCTACAACCCCTCTCCCCGTCCGGATACCAAAATCCTCAGTTGCTTAAGTCTCTTATATAAAATGGCTAAATAATATTTGTATATAACCCATGCACATCTCATATACTTTAAATCATTGCTAGATTACTTGAAAACGTAGTAGAACTCAAATGTCATGTAAATAGTTACATTATTTAGGGAGAAATGACAAGGAAGAATCTCTGTCCAAGGGTGCTTGAATCTATGCATATAGAAGCTACATACACAGAGGACTGTGTCTGTCTCTTCACTGTGAGAGATCTGTTTCTAAAAAATGAAGTTATAAAAAGCTATCATAGATTGGAATTGTTATATTTTTACAACTACCATCTCAACATTAGGCAGCATCTGTTACCATGTGCCAAGAAAACGAGGAAATAAATTTGAATACTTGTTGTTTCAATAGTTTTTTTTTTTACTATTTTGCTATTTTTTAATGTCAAAATGTAGAGGCATTTGCATTGTGTTCTATAACAAGAATTCATATATTTACTCAGTCTTCATTCTGTATCAATATCCTATGTTTCTTAGCAATCCTTTAAACTATGACTTTTCCCCCTGAGATCCTTAACTTTGGCTTATTCCTTGGTATTCCCTATTTTTCCATCCAGATTTTGAAAGAAGAGTTCAGGCATGTTAGAGCCTTTAAATTCTTAAGAATGCCTGGCTGCCCTCTTACATTTCAAAGCTATCTTGGTTTTGATCATTATTAGGGTTTATATCTAGATGTCCCCCTCAAAGGCTCATGAGCTCATTGGTGGGGCTTTTGAAAAGTGATTGAATCTTGGGGGCAGTAGAGCTACATGTGACCCTGGAGGTGGGGCTTGGTTGAATGAGGTCACTGGGGGCGTAACCTGAAAGTGTATATCCTTCTCTCTGGCTCCTTGCTCTTTCTCTACTTCCTGGGTGCCATGAGCCAAGCAGCTTTCCTCTGCCCAGCCCTTCCATCATGCTGCGGACCATGCTGCTGACCATGCTGCTGACTGAAATGTTCAAAACGTGAGCCAAAAGAAACCTCCCCTCTTTTAAGTTGTAGGTGTCGGGTATTTTGTCCCAGTGACAAGAAAAGTGGCTAAAACAATCATATTTTTACTTTCATTATGAACATGATTGACACTGGTCCATTCTTTTGTGGCCTTGATGAGGCAGAGAAGTCTCAGCTAACTAGATTTTTTTTTCTTTTAGATGATTTGCTTTGTCTATCTGCATGCCCAGTGATTCTTTATCCTTGATGTTCAGTAATGTCAACGAGGATATCTTGGTTTAGTTGTTCTTATATCAATTTTTCCAGGGTTTTATTTTTTGATCCAGAGGCTGTTTCAATACAACATTCTTCTCTTAGAGCCATGGATATATTTTTCTGAAGGATTCATTCTGTTTCTTCTTCAGGACTTTCTATTAGGTCTATGACTTGTCTGTCATATCATGTTTTTACAACCAATTTAATATTAAAAAGCATTTTCTTTTCGTGTGGTTTGCTTATGCATTTTGTGTTTTTCTAACTTGTTATTTTTAGTTATATTTATTATATTTAAGAGCTTCTAAAGTGTATGTATGTATGTATATATGTATGTATGTATTTTTTGAGATAGGGTCTTGCTAAGTAGTTCAGGCTGGCCTTGAACTTACTGTATAGACAAAGTTGTCCTCAAGCTTGCAGTGATCTTCCTGCCTCAGCCTCCTGTGTTCTGGGATTACAGGCATGGGCCGGGATTACAGGTCTAAAGTAGATTTAATCCCTGTAACATTTTAAGTTTTTATTTTATCTTATCCCTGAGAAATTCCAATGTATCTCCTTTTGTTATTTGGTAACCTTTTTAAATATTATTTTTTAAATTTATTTGTATCTTTTCAAAGTACGACATGACTACGGTTTGAAAGTTTCCAATAACTAAAAGGCTAATGACACCATAGTAATGTCCCCTTCTCCAGTTTTTCAGTCTGCATTTCAGTTACCTGTAGTCAGTCATGGATTAAAAATATTAAATGGAAAAGGTGAGTACAGTATAGTAAGGTATTAGGAAAAAGAACCTTCACATAACTTTTATTGTACTATGTTGTTATACTTTTTATTTTACTATGAATTCTTGTTAATCTCTTACTATGCCAATCATATGAACTAAACTTTATGACAGGCATGTATATACAGGAAAAATAGTACATCTGATGTTAGGACTCTCAGATGTGGTTCCAGACATCTGCTCAGGGTCCTCGAATGTGTCCTTAATGGTGGGGGCTCTGTACAGTGCTTCCTGCCCTGCCTTTCCTGGCTTGTCTCCGTTTCTCTCCCTGGAGACAAGTGCCTGACAACTTGTGGGAATTCTGTGTGTAAAATCCAGATGTTCTCAGCTTACCCTATAGTTTTGAAGTTGACTTTATTAGATCTGCTAAAGCACTGTTCACATGTCCATCTGTGTTCTGTGTTCCAAGACTATTATGCTGATACCTCTGGACCTTGTGGGCTTACATTTTAAAGAGAGAATCTTTTTACTGTAGATTCAGTAGGGTTTTTGAAAGGGGCCAAATTATACATGACTATTCATGTAGCAGTCTTGTAACTCTTTCTTTTTCTCTTACTTTTTTTGAAACCAGGAGACTTTAGGTTTGAACTTTTACTTTTCTGGGCAGTTCCTCTCATGAACTACATTATCAGTCTTTGACTTATGTTTTTGCCATCCATCCATCCATCCATTTCAGATCTGCCTACCTGGAGATGTAGTGGAGGTGATTTTTGTACATGGTTAGATTTGATCTCTACGACAACCTATAATGTTTCTAGCTTGTTGCAAAGTGGTGAGTGTGTTTGGTAAATGTTACATGCTATCCTGTACTGAAGCCTTCAGTATTGAAGCTTTCAAATATATTTCCTTAAGTCTGAGGCTGGGGGTACTGCTCCTGATTGTCCCCTTAAGAAAGAGATTGGGGTATCTCACAGCAAACATTAGGCCATAGTTTCTCTGTTGTGACACTCACTCCTCTCCTTCCTTGGCCCGTTGTGCTCCAGCTGGTCTCTTTTGGGTATGCCCTGGAAAGGAGGAAGGTCTTGAGTAAAGGAAATGATAAGGAACCAGTAGGATCTGCAGCTGCTCCTCCTTCCCTAGCTGTTCTGTGTTGCTCCATATGTTTCCGATGGCCCACCCAAGCCCCTAAAAATACTGCTTTATTATGATTATTTTGCCTAAGCCTTTTGGGATTACAACTCTTGATTTGGATGAAGTGATTATATGTAAAGTCTGAGAACGACTGTGTCTGTCTCACTACCACAATGTTTGGTATTTGGTAAGGGTGCTCTGCTTGTGGTTAGCAGTTGTGGCAAATCCATTTTATGTGAAAGATGGTGTTTTCGTTTTCCTTTTTAAATTTTCCACTGGTATTGAGATGTCTCTACTGCACTCCAGCCAGAAGCATCCTCTCTTAACTTTTCAAAAGTTGCTAATTTCCATAATATCATTAGGCTTCTTCAACGGACACAATTTTTTCTTTCAATACATCAACATAATTTATCATTTTTTAAAACACAGGTTTTCCTTGGTCCCAAAGAGTCAAACAGGGCAAGCTGGTCGGCCTCCTCTGGCTGCTGCTATAAACTGTAAGTCATAGCCAGCCCTACGGGGCCCTCTACAGCCTCTCCTTTTCCCTTTTCTGCCCTTGAGACCAATCTCTCAAGCAGAGGAGAGGGTGAAAGGTGGGCTGGGCAGCTTTGAGAGCTGCAGTTCATTGGAAGTGTTTGCTTTGAACTGCCACTATACTGGGGTATAATAAGGTGTAAAAGTCAAAGAACATTGTAATTGTTAAATATTGAGCCTGATTTATGAAGACTAAAGTGTTTGCTAGGAATTATGCTAAAATAATCAACTTCACTTCACTTATGCCAAAATTCTAATTGGAATTAAAGTCACTAGATGTGGAAAGCCAGTAATCAATATTCTTTAGTTTGTCTATTAGTCATTTGTTTGGCAAAAACACCGAAAAGAAACAGGAGAGGAAGGATGCATTTACCTCTCATGGCTTTTAGCCAGATACAGTCTCAGATTACCAAATAGGTTTCAGAAATTTTCCATAAAAGAGGAGACACTTCAAGGAAAACCAAGAACTTGTCCCAGAATCACCGCTTAAGGCTAAAGGTGAAGGTGCATGTAAGAAACTGGAGCAAGCCACATGCAGTGGCACATGCCAGTAGTGACAAAGCGGCATGGAATGAGGGCTGAAGTGGGAGGGCTGCTGGAACCCAAGGAATCCCAGGGTAATATGGGCAACATAGTGAGACTCAATTTTAAAATAAATAAACAAATAAAAAAGACATGGTAGTTTAATGGTAAAGCATGTGTGTAGTGTGTCCAAGGCTCTGGGTTCCATCCCCAGCACCACACACCCACACATACGCGCGCACACACACACACACACACACACACAACAGAGCAGGGCAAAAAGGGTTGTGCATCTTGATGTAAGTCCATGAACTCCTTGCTTTTTAAAAGACCATTTGTTCTTTTGTCTTGAATTCAAAACAGGATTTACAAGAAGAGAATGATAGGTTTGTAAGAGGTTTACAGAGAACAATGGGACTGTCATCAGCACCACCGAATTGAGTCAAATCATATTTCATTCAACATCTTCTCGCAAAAATATATCTAAGTACAGTTGTGAGTTTGCTTGTACTTATTTTATCTGACTTTATCACTCACAGATATAATATGAAATTCTGTTTGTGATCAAATATTATATAATAAGCTTTGCAGAGATACATATTTTATTTATATACTTATGCACAATATAAAAAACTTTTGTATTTAGTTTCTGGATTGTCAGACAGTTCTTTGATGGGAGTTTTTGAATCATGAATATTATTTCCTAAATAGTAGCTTTATTTTTAGGAGGAATGAAGCCAGACTTCAGAATGGCAAAGTCTTTCCCAGAGCCACTAATCATTTATGCTGTGGGCCAACCCAAACCTAGGCCCCTTCTGACCCCTGCGCCTTCCTTCCCCTTGGAGCTCCTCACTCATTCTGGTCCATGTCCTGCAGACTTCTCATAAACAGCACGGTGCAAACCAAATACAACACTGCCCTCTGATTCTCTTCCCCTTTCTTGTCAAAGTGGCTCTTCATTCCACATTTCTTCAGTCCAAGCCAGAAGCTGCAGTAGTTGTCTCTGACTCCCTTTCTTAACTCACCTTCCATGTTATTCAAGTCCTGTGTTGCCCATCTACTGCTCTGGACTTCACAGCTGGTGCCTTAATGTACTTGCTTGCTGCTTCTCAACTGGCTTGCTATAAGAGCCTGCCTCAATGTCCATATCTTCTCTCATCTAGTCCTTGTATGTTGTACTCATCATAGGAATTTTATATGTGATCGTTAGGGTGTGTCTGTGTACGGATGTTGGCATTTGGGCAGTTGTGCGCTGTAAAGACAAGAATCTGGTCACTGCCAGTGGAACCAAACTGGACATTCCGAGTAACCCATGGCTCCCACAGGTAGCATGAGGTTTTCAAAGTTCTTTGGGACATTTTCTCAACTCCTGTCTCGTCAGTTTCGCCTAGTGTCAAGTTGAAACCTTGTTTTCAACAATACGCTATTTATTTGGAAATGAGAATTCAGTGGCCAAGATCTGACAGTGCTTCTCACCTGGCTACTCTTCCCCGGAGGTCTCCAACTCCTTGCAGGTGTTTGATGTTTAGATCCTGCACTGCAAAATTAGTCCCAGTGGCCGCCTGATCTTGAACTCTTATTTGATCTTCCAAGATCTGTAATTTAGAGTTAAGATCCTCGTTATATATTTTCCTGTCATATATGATAATAAAGCATTTATAACAGGTGTATGCATTTTATAGTTAGATGAGGTAAACAAATGAGAGAGACCTATCTCCAAGAGAACTGATCTGTTTTATCCAGAGGGTTGCAATGGCTTGATTTCAGTTGAGGCCAGATTGGAATGATATCGCAATAGTTTATCAACAAAAGCTAGAAATCTAGATTTTAGGTGATTCTCTCAATGTAAAACAATATTCAAAATCTTTAAACACCCTATAGGCCAAATACGATATATTTATTGTGTTAACATGGCCATGAGTTGCCATTTGATTATCACTGATGTAAAAACTTTTCAGATGCACATGAACAAATCTATTTCACAATTGATGGTAAATTAAAAAAAAAAAGATTTTTCAATAAGGCATCAGCCAGGATCCCTTGGGGAAGGAATCAGAACCACAGTGAAGATAGGTAACACAGTCAACACAAGTTGATCTGGATCAAACTGTTCCACATAGAGTAAAAGGGTTTTCCTAAAGATTTCTTAGAGAACATGAGAGATTCCATGGCACATGTGTGCTAAAATTTTGTCCTTGTCAGATGTTTTGGAAATAAAGCTGACTTTCTTACACTACCAACTTAATGGTCCTGATAACAGTGGTTTTTAGATTTTTTGTACCTATTTATAAATATTACCTTGAAAATTGAAAACTCCTACCTATCCATAGAAAAAAATTGTCTTACTTGACAGACAAATTTCGGTGTGAAGTGCTGACATATAAAAATGTTTATTCCTTGAGAAAAATGTGAGTATGGAACGCTGGAAAACACAAATTTGTGATGGGTGGAAATATTCAAGTTTAGTTGTTATATTTGACTATGTTTAAATGTAGGCTTACAAATTTTACTAGGTAAAAAAGAATTTTTGAATTATTTTTTGTAATTCTTTGTAATTCAAATGAATTACAGGAATTTCAAAGACCATGTATAGATCTTTCCCATTTTTAAACTGGAACACTAAGACAACCTAAGAGTAAATAAAGCATTAATTGAAAACAAAATATCAAAAACACTAGTGAGAGCTTGGTTTTATCTTTTTGCTTATATGTGTTTCCTTTTCTTTTCTAGTAAAGAACAGTTATGCAATGGAACTTGGAGCTACCACAGTGTAGTAGTGGTACTGCCAATTGGTTCAATGTAATGTAATAATGACCGGTAGCATAATGTAACATTGTGAGGAAAACCTCGGTAAAAGCTTATAAGAAAGGAATGTTCTATCTACAAGACTCACAAATTGATCAGGATGAATTTTACAAGAGGTGGTAGGATCTCTGGTTACTTACTTAGAAGACGTTTAGATCTTTACCTCACGCCTTGTCTCAATATTTTCAAAAAAATAGACTAAAATGAAATCAGAGGGTCTGAGAGTGTAGCTCAGTGATAGCACATGTGCTTAGCAAGGGAAAGTCTTTGGGTTCCATCACTGAAATCCTGAACACGTGCGCACCCATGAATTAAGCCATAAATAATAGAAATTATTTCATATATGAAGAATTTTCTAATCTTCAACATAGTGAGATAAGAAGCAAACTATTTGAATATGCAAAACTTGTGAAAAGCATTGTAAATACAATTAAGATATAAAAAGTACACTGGAAAAACATTACTAACAAGTTATTGGCAAGGGTTTCATCGGAGTCCTGCAATGAACATGTATTTGTCTGTGAGAACTGACTGTGCATTAACTTTTCCATCTTTGAGTTCAGTGTCGTTGTACTGCTTGTTTGAAATCATAGTGGAAGTATAGTTATACCATGAAATGGGCAAACCCTACAAACTAGGATCCCCTCACAAAATGGATTGCTGATGGTTAAATATTTATCAATGTACCACTAGTTATTATCCTTAATATATAAAAGAGCTCATCAAATCAAGAATAATTAAAAAGTACTAAAATGCCAGAAGATAAATTGGCAAAAGACATAGGCAGCTTATTATCCTTAATATACAAAAGAGCTGATCAAATCAAGAATAATTAAAAAGTACTAAAACGCTAGAAGATAAATCTGCAAAAGACATGGGCAGCTTATTGGAAGAGGAAATACAAATTTTCATGGTCACTTTTTAAAAAATGAGTTCAATACCTTCAAGGGAAAAAAAAGATCTCATTTCTATCAAATTAAAAAAAATTAGAACAATAAATCTTAATGCTGGCATAGGCCCAGGGGAAAAAAACCCACTCTCATATAATGCTCATGGAAGTATAAATTAAGTATATAAACTTTCAGGACATCATTTTGGCCCCATATATCAAGACATTCCACAGTACTAATACCCTACTAATTTCACTTCTGAGAATATATATTATGGAAATATCCAAATGCAGACACATATTTATGCACCAAGGTGTTTCAACATTAAGAGAACAATTAAGGAAATTATGGTACATGTCCTACACCAAGAATTTTTAATGGTGCATGAAAGAGTTTTTGTTGTAATTTCATATTAAAGATTGTGCTTGCAAAAATAGTCTCATCCTCCTAAATGGAATATTTGCAAGGACTAGAGGAAGATCGACGGGGGCATTTGTAGATACTGGCACTTGGTGGAATTGGGAGTGTATTTTTCTCAGATTTTAAAATTTCTTCCTGAACTTCCACTCTAATTGCAGTGAACAAGAATTGTTTTTATATATTGGGGAAAAAACATGATAAAAGTGTTATACATAAAATTTTCATTTTTGAGTTAAAAAATAAATTAATTAAAAAACTTATAAGGAACTGACTGCTTTAAAAAATGATTTGTTTTTAAAAAGGAACAAGAAATGTAACTACTGCAATTTTGGTAAATTTAAAAATAATTACTTTCATTCCTTTTAAGGACCTGAGTCAAGTTTTCGTTCACATTTGGATTTATCTTGCTGGCTAATTTGCAAATGGTCTGACTGGGTTGAAAGTTTGGGTTCTTTTAAAATATTTGAATAGTATCCATTTGTCCATAAAAGAACTTATTACTTTAAATTTTATTTT
>NW_004624743.1:14031305-14060883 GCF_000247695.1 Heterocephalus glaber | reverse complement strand
GCAAGAGAAACCACCAGCAGTGTGAAGAGACAACCCACAATGTGGGAAAAAAATCTTCACCTGCTGTTCCTGAGACAAAAGTCTACTATCTCGAATCTATAAGAAACTTAAAAAGATCAGACCTCCCAAATTTAAAGACCTAATTCAAAAATGAGCATCTGAAATGAACAGACATTTCTCAGACAAAGAAGTAGAAAGAGCAAATAAACATATGAAAAAGCGTTCAACATCACTGGTCATTCAAGAGATGCAAATCTAAACAATGCTGAGATTCCACCTCACTCCAGAAAGAATGGCTGCTATCATGAAATCAATCAAAGGCTTTATTTTCATTTCAAGACCTAAAAATCATTTATTTACTAATCTACTTCAAGAAATATTAAGAGTACTGACTACATATCTCACAGAATTGTTGTGTGGTGTAGGATTTAGCAGTGAACCAAAGTCCCTGCCCTTCTGCAGAGTATATTTGGGGGTGGGGGTGGAACAATAGACAAATACAGATCATCATAGATTGTGATGAGTGCTGTGGATAAAAAATAGAGTTTAAGGGGGATTGAAACTGTTGAGGTGAGAAAGGGTGCTCTTTGCTAGAATGTGGAGGACATCGTCTCTTAGGAGGTAGAATTTGAGCAGAAACCTCAGGAAATGAGGGGTATTTAATAAGAATAGCTAAAGGAAGATGATCCAGTCAGGGTGAAGAGCAAGGAATGCTGGGAAGTTGGCATGGCTGAAGGAATGGGTGGAGATGGGGCCTGAGATTGCTGGGGTCAGGTTGTGGAGAGTCACTGAGGCAGCACTGTCAGAGCACTAGGAAAACCTCTGAAATTATTACACTGGTAGAATCTTGGTGATTTAGAATAACATAGGCACCTTAGCACAATGTCTGACATAAAGTTAAACAGTATCTTTGCTGTCACAAGATAGATATGCAAGTCATATTTTTAATAGAAGTTTCTTCCACTTCTTCTCATAAATGAGCTGTCAAAAAAACAAATTGTTTCCCTCTGGAGCAGCTAAATTAAAATCATTTAAGTTTTAAACAATCGTAACACATTCCTATAGTTGAAAAATGACTTTGGTCATTGACAATCTTTGTCAAGCAATGATGCCAACACATTGGAAACAGAAACTACCTCAATGTTTTGGCTGAGTCTTTTGACGATGCTGGTGATGGTCTGGATGTGGCTTTCTAACAACTTCCTGGCAAGCGACTCCTCTTTCCGAAAGCCATGGGCCCCCTGGAGACAAGCAGAGATGTCCTCCTTGATGCGAAAGGCTTGTTTGAGGAGGAAGGCTATGGTGCACTCCTGGAGATTCAGTCTGTCTTCTAGCTGACTTGTCTGGGGTTTGGCAATGACAGGAAGAAAAGAACGACCCCTGCTCAGCAAAAGGAAACAAGGAGCATTAGGAGAATGAACTGGAGGAGCCAGGAACCTAATTCGCACTCTCAGTGCTACTCCTTTATTGAGAAAAGAGGCCTGTAAGCATTTACCTAGTCCAAATCTTGGTTATGTCTCCTCTCAGATGCAGATATGGCTCATGCCTTGATCTTGCATCATGCATATTTTGTTTTCTAAGCAGGAATTAGTCTATATACAATGATAAATTTTTAAGCCAAATTGGTCATGGTTGGGCAGGGGTGGGGGATCCATAAAGGAAGTTTTCAGAGGACTTCTTCATGACTTATGCTTTTAAAAACACTTGTCTAAAAATTTCTACTTTAATGTAGAAAAATTTAAGTTATTATATCTTTAAAAATGCAAAACTGAGGCCAGGTGTGGTAGGGTAGCCTTTAATCCCAGCACACTAGGAGGCTGAGGTAGGAGGTTCAAAAATTCAAGCCCATTATTGGGTGACTATGGCCATTAATCCCGATATGGTATGTCAACTTCAGTAAAGGAGCCTACAGATTAGGTAAGCATGCTCCTGGGTGTATCTGGGTGGGTCATGGAAATGTGCCTTCAATACTACGCATGGTCCCTAACCTGCTCCTCTCTAGTACTCTCCCCTGCTCTGCTTCCTGGCTGTAATGAGCTGAGCAATTTTGCTTTTCCCTGCATTTTGGCCATGTCATTTCTGCCTTGGAGCCAGTCCACTATGGACTGAATCCCCTCCAACCATGAGACAAATTAAATCTCTCCTCCTCTAAGTTGTGGGTATTCAGTGTTGTGTCCCAGCAACAACAAACCTGATTGATACAACATCTTACATATATTGTTTCAAGTAAAAAATAATAAAGGGCTGCAACTGTAGCTCAGTGCAAAGGCCCTGGGTTCAATCTCCAACAGTATGCCAGAGAAAGAGAGAGAGACAGAGAGAGAGACAGAGAGAGAGAGAGAGACAGAGAGACAGAGAGACAGAGAGAGACAGAGAGAGGGAGGAGAGAGAGAGAGAGAGAGAATATGTCTTGAAATAGTAGTAAGCTAGGGAACTGAAAGAGAATTTAATGATCAAAATTGGAAAATATTGCATAAAATATACTTCTCTTGGTAATTTACATTGTACTGTATATTATCATAATAATGTCTAACACACTAATTCTATAGATAAGGAAAATAGCTCATGTAGTAGTTAAATAACTGGTCCTGGGTCGTTGCTGAAGCACTTTATTAAATTTCTCTAAGTGCAGGTCACTTTTAAAGCTCCTGTTTGTACTGATTTCTGACCTCTTACCAGGTCAGTATTCCATTAGATCTATATAACAGAGTTAGCAGTTTACTTTACATTTTTCTGTAATGCTGTTGCATTCTGGGAACTTCTCATCTCATGGCCCAGTGGAGGGGGGCTTGGGTGTTCTCTCCAGTCTTATCTGTGTAGTACAGTGAGCTTCTGCATGAGCTTTCATTTAAAGGAATGCTTCAGTGTCGCAGAACCATGCATTTGGCAGAGCCAAGATTAGATCCAGCTATCCTGAAACCTAGCCTAGGATGATTTTCATGATGCACCCTCTGAGTGGTGGCAAAATATTTTATGAATATCCACAGGAGGAGGAGGAAGCTTTAAAAGGAGAGAGGATTGGCATTTTTTAAGGCCTGGGAATAAGATGATGAATAAGACAAAATTCTGTCCACTAGGAAATGTATATTTATATCTGTATACTTAGGTGCATATAGGCAGATGTATACATGTATACATCTATATATATATATATATATATATATATATAGATGTATACATATATAGCTATACAGCATGTATCTTTTAAAAATAGCAATTGTATGTGCTGGATCATAAAAATCCCAGGCCAAATAGTTCACACTTATTTCTACTGCATGAGTCACATGACCTATGCTGTGGGTTAATATTTCCTTGGAAGTAAGAATGGCCTGAGGACAGATTTTGGGCCCAGATTGTGAATATTAGTGTTTTCTGAAGACTGCAAGTATCAGCTACTGTTGTATTTAACTGGGTACAACAGCAAACCTGAGAGTGACTTAAGCAAGTAGGGCCTATGTGGTTTGTGTAACGCTTCTGGAAGTAGATGATCCAGGCCTGGGCCATGGACCAAGTTGTCACCAAGCACTCAGTCGAGCAGGTACTCAAGCCTAAGCAGTGAATCACTGAAGTCTGTGTCATGTGTGTGCAGATATGGGGCTGACCTTGGCCCCCAAATCACCCCTGAAATGCACTTGCTCTTTATTCTACCCACTGCTTTAAAGGGGCAAACTGTTGCAACAGCTATGTGAGTGAACTGCCTTCAGAGAAGATCCTCAGCTTTCGGATGGCTGCAGTCTCCGCTGTCATGTTTACTGCTGCCTAGTGAGACACCCTGAGCCACAGTTACCCAGTGAGCCACTTCCAGGTTCCCAGCCCACAGAAATTGGGAGATAAATATTGCTTGTTTTGTGCCATGGAGCTTGGGGATATTTTGCCACCTAGCAGTAGAGAACGAATACAGGCAGTAATCTATGTGAAATATGAGAGGCCCTGAGACTGAGATGGTGCTAAGAAGGTGACAGAGAAAGAGATGAGGCACCTTACAGAGATGATGGACCTAGAAGCTGTAGAACTTTTGGAATATATTGGAAATGGACTTGGAAAAGATAGAGATTCTAAAATTTCTGATTTGGACTTAATGAAGATGATCCTTGGATCAAGATTGAAATTTATAAGAAAACAGATTTAGGAGGAGAAAATTAACTTTGAAATATTTATAAGGCAGCCTTAGAAAGCCACTCATTGAACAGCCTGAAAGTATCTACAGAAATTTCAATTTTCTCAGAAAGTAAATGGCAGCTGAAGACTTGGGTGAGGACAGTGAGACTGGCTGAGTTGGAGGGACTGTGCCTGTGTGGCAGGGAACAGACATTTTTCAGAATCAGGTTCAAAAGGAGAGTTACACCCCTGCTGTCCATCTTGGCCTCTAGCCCATCCCACTGTCCATCTCTCCCCTCCTTGAACAGCCACTGTCTGGTGGGGGCATAAGGCTGAGAATCGACGGGGCGAAGGGACTCACAGAGCGGACCTTGGTCCTGTGGAGAGTTGTGCTGTCTTTCTTGCGAGGGGTCCTTGTGTCTCTACAGAGCCCTCAGGTGAGGCCACCTTCAGGCCATGCCACATCACCATTCAGTGCTGCCTGAGGCTTCAGAGAACTCACTCAGCTTCAGCTTCCTTGGAAATTTGAGGCCTTCGTGAACAAGAGAGTTGGGAGCTGGGATGACCATGTGAGCTACCATATGTCTGCTCCAGAGGAACCTGAAGGCTCATGTGAGACCAAGCACAGAAGAAAAGGAACAGAATTACACAATTCTTCAGGCTCAGAATTCCTGGGTTGACCAGAGTCTTGATCCAAATGCTGAATTAGCATGCCTACTGCCTTCACATCTCCTTTCCCCCCCTAAGAGCTTGGAGGGTCCAGAAAGAAAAAAGGGAGGAGAAAAGGGGGTGTGGAGGGTTATTTCAAGCTGGTGAATGAGTGGGGTAGTGCAGTGGGTAGTGGGGCAGCCAACTCCTCTTTCAGGCGTGTGTGGGAGAGCACCCCATTGATTATGCCCAAAGCAGGCTATAAGCAGTGCAGGCTGTAAAGAGTTAACCCCGCACTTGGCTTGTTTATAGAAGTGAGTCTGGCCGAAGCCTATGTATGGAGTTCAGAGTGACTCTTACCCAAATTCCATTTCCAGAGTTAGAATCTTCTTTACTAAAAAGACAAGGTTAATTATTAACCACAACCTGTATTTTGTGTGTTCTGTCCCTAATTCAAGAATGCTTTGTCTCTTCCTTTACAAGCCTTGCCTGCATCAGTAATGTATCCATAGCAACTCCACTAGTCCCTCCATGTAGTCCCTTTACCTCCATCTAACTATGATGTCACTAATAAATATCGACAGCTCTGGGTGTTCAGGGCCATTGATTGTTCAGCCTTACTTACATGAGCATTGGTCATCCTGGCTCCCTGCATCTCTGTCTCTTTAACTCTGTCTCTTTAACTCTGTCTCTAAGTCTTTCTTCTCGCATGTATTATAGCGCTGGGCAGGAGACTGGAACCTACCACGGGGGTCCCTGACAGTCCTGACTCCCCTCAGCTGTTTGGAGACCTGAGAGAGTTGCCTGGCCCAGGTCATGCCCGCTTCCTGGCGCTACCTGTATTCAGTGACTGGTCAGTGTGCGGCAGGCACACTTTCTGTGACTAACTCAGACCAACTTTGAAGGGCCACCTCAGCATCAGGGCTCCTGGTAGATTTCAGCTGACATCTTCACTGGTATCACAGTGTGGCTCCTTTTCATTCTGCCTGATCCCCTCCTTTACATACATGTTGATCTCAGTGTGCTCTAGAATGAGGCTTCTTTTCACCAGTCTGTCTCAGAGTCTCTTTCTCTGGCATCCCAACCTGAGCCCAATGGCTGTATTGGCATGGGGCAAGAGACAGCCCAGCCTGGGTGTGGGAGCATGACTTGGGAAAGAGGATATGATGTAAGTTTGCTCTTGCTCAGTTGCCTTGGGGAAAACTGCTCCTACTTCTGTGAAATTTCAGACTCTGGTATAGGTATCCTCTAGAGAAAGATGAGGAGAGCAGATGGCCTCTATAGGTGAGGAAGCTGAAATAACAATAATAACAAACTTGAGGGACAACTGACTTTGAGCAGTTGCTTCTGAGCAATTCCACCTGAAAAGGCCTCTCCTGACCTTGCTGCTCTCTGAAGAGCAAAAAGGGAAGACCTTACAGAAATTTTCTTCAGAGGTGGAGGGAATGATTGTGGCTTTCTGGAGCCTGGGGTTCATCAGCACCTTCTGTTAGGGCTGTGTCTAGATGTCCCTCCAAAGCCTCATGCAGTCATAGCCACTTTTTCAGCCACCCTTTTCAGAGGTGGCTGGATCTAGACTGTGTGTCACTGGTATTGATTCATGCTACAATGCTAGGATCAAGGGTGCTAGCATTAAGGATGTGAGTGCTACATGCCCTAAGTAGTCTGGATAAGACATAAGGGATAGAAAGAGCTGTGGTTGTCCCTTGGTACTTTGGTACCTTCTGCCCACCATGAACTGTTTCTTTTCTTGATACTTGTCTGCCATGCTACTCGGCCTTGGAGCCAGCTGACTATGGACTGAAACCTCTACAAACTGTGAGCTAAATAAACTTTTCCTCCCTTAACTTTGGGCATTGGATATTCTGCCTCAGCAATGAGAAAAGTACCTAAGACACCTTCCTACCCCTAGGCTCAATGAAACTGAGGAGATGCCATGGAGACTAGAGTTGGGTTGAAATCAATCCCCAGGACAAAATGAGCTCACAGGCCAAAATAAAGGGCATTTGTAGCATAGGTTTTAAGAAACCAACTAGGCAACAAATAACCCATTGGATTATAGATTCCTGCAAAAGAGGAATATTGTAATAGGTGTAAAAATTGTTAAAGACTAATAAAACACTACAAGAGAATATAAAAGAAGATATTAGCAAAATAATAAGATGAAAAAACATGAGTAAATAAGTAGAATTAGATAAGAAAAATACAATAGTTGAAATGATACCTCCCCAAGTTTCTGAGTTCTGAAGCCTGAGACTTCTTGGCCCTTTGTCTTGTCACTGTAAAACCTACCATCCTGTCTTAAACATTATCAGACCAGGCTCCTAAGCTAAGTGGAGAGACTCTTCTTCCACGTGACACATACTGTATAACAAACTTGCTTGTGTTCTCTTGTTAATTTGGCTCTTGTTACCAGGAATCTGTCCGAGCCAAGAACTTAGAGAGTGATAAAATAAATTATATTTTCCTTCTCTTTAACTACATAAAGGAAGGCAGGAGAAATGAGACCTAGAAGTATCCTGAAATCATTTCACTTACTTGTTATAGAACTCTCTGTTTACAGACATGTTTATACCTTGTTTCCAACAACATCCCAATGTCGGAAGAGTGCATGACACGTAGTAGACAGGCAATAAATATTTGTTGACTGACTGATGCTACTGACTTGATGGTTCTCTTAAGGCTCAGTTGTTGAAAAAAAAACATTGGCTCCATAAAGTCAAAGCTATTGGTGCCTCAGGTTTACTTTCACCTCAGCCTGGGCAAGAGTCTTCTTTCCTATCACCTGTACATCCAAGAACAAAGAAGGCTTTTCTAAGGGGGTTTCATTAGTCACATTCCACCTACTGCTCAGTTGGCTCAAAACTACCACATGGTACCATATATATACTCCATTCCTCTAAGCCTGACCACAGTGGCAGTGCTAGCCTGGATTGCAGGTGTGAGTCAGAGGTAGGAGGGAAGAGAACGTCAGGCCCTGCTCATAGTGACGCATAACCTAGCTGTGGACTGCAGATTGACTCCTTTGCTTTTATTGAGCTACAGCTGCTTTCTCACCTCTCAAAAACCTATAGCCTGGATTTGCCAGTGAACATGTTTGATCTCTCGGTTTCAGTCCTAGACAGACATTTATAAATTATACCTCATCACCCCAACCCCAGTGTAGTTTTTCTCTTAGGTGTTCTCATCGTGGCAGATGCTGTGAGTTACCTTCCTAATAGTCAGCCCCCATTTCTACCTGATTTTAGTCATCCTCCTACCTGTCATGTACTTGGGGGAGGACTGATCATGTGGTTCCATTCTTCTGGCTTGAAATGCCACTGTTTTAGATAGGAGCCAGTGAAACAATTCTGGCCAAGGAGATTCAAGGAAAAACTTGCTGTGGGACTCCTGGGAAAGGCATCTTTACCTTCAAGAAAGAGATATATCCCTCGATATGGTAATCTCAGCACTCTGGGAGGCTGAGGCAGGAGAATTGAAAGTTCAAGGCCAGCGTGGGCAACTTGGTGAGACTCTGTCTCAAAAGAAAAAAATTATAAAGTGGCCTGGGATATAGCTTAGTGCAAAAGTCTTGGGTTCAGTGCCCAGCACTGCAAAAATAAATAAACAAATCAATAAAGTGGCATACAAGAAAAAAGTTGTTTTCTTTGCTAGATATTGTCACATCTATGCATGATACCTGGAACTGCTAGAGCCATTTGTGATCATGAGGAAAAAGGGGATGGCAGGAAAGAAGAATAGAAAAATCTGGTTGCTTGATGGTGTTAAACCAGTAAATGAACCAAACCCTAGACTGTTTTGTTATATAAATTCTCTTCCGCCATGCTGCCCTACCTCACAGCCAGCTGACTATGGCCTGAAACCTCTACAAACTGAGCCAAAATAAACCTCTCCTCCTTTAACTTGTGGGTGTCGGGTATTGTGTCCTAGTGATGAGGAAGTAAATAAGATTCCTACTGAATCATTATGTTGTGCTAGGTAGGGGGAGAGCAAGGGAGTATCGTAAGCACTCTGGTGATCCCAATGTGTTCTGAAAACAGCACCACTGGCTTGTTTAAGATTGGTCATGTGAATCAGTGAAAAATATAACAGAGAATGTATAATGAAGCGCTGAAGTGGGAAATATGAACTCCGAACTCTTAAGTTCTGTAGACATTCAGAAGCAGCGTGGCAAGTTGGAAAGCAGACAGACTGAGAGTGCTTAGCAACCGCGCATTTCAGGGACTTCATCTTTAAACAGGACCTCCTTTGCTAGGCAGGTGGATGTTGGGGTTAGCAAGTGACAAGTCTGCAACAGGGCTGGTGCAATCAACACCAAACAGCCGCACCTCAGTCTAGGCTGTGAGGGGCCCAAGCACACTCATTCTTGAGGGAATGCAGCCGGCCAGTGGGACAGGGCTGCCACCTGTGCCTCCCAGGTCCTTGCTGTCTGGCGTGTGGAAGAAAACCTCTAATGAGGGCAGCACCAACTGCCATGCAAAGATATTTGCCTGCAACCATGGAGACATGAGTGACTTACACAATGTTTATTATTAATGCTCAGTGAAGCACAAAATGATGATCCGTTTAATTTCATTGATATCATTCCTACAAAACAAATATAAGACTTCCTCATGTATTTTTTCCAATTTCTGTTGCTTTAAGGCAAAGCACATTGTTTTTCAATCGGTCTTTCTAAGGCAATAAGTAGAAGAAAAAACACAAGAACATTCCTAATCTTGTAAGAGAGATTCCTGATGTACTATTATAACTTGCCCGGTTACCCAATAGGCTGTAACCTGAGGCCTCTCACACGAAGCGAGATGTGGCCACCCTGATTCTATAAACACATAAACCAACCATCCACCGATGTGCTTGGTTAGCAGGTTATATTAGTGAGATGATCTCTATCTAAATGTAACTGTGCAAGGGAAGAAATAGCTGAGATCCCAGGCCAGTCCAGATGGAGTTACTAACCTCGGGAGAAAGAGCTCTGTGGGGACCTTTTCAGAGAGAGAGAGAGAGAGAGAGAGAGAGAGAGAGAGAGAGAGAGAGAGAAGGAGAGAGAGATCTGGGCTTCACACAGATCACTGATTGTGGAGCCCACAACTGAATCTGAACAGACTTCCCACAAACTCTGAGTTCCATTTCCCAGCCGCTCGGAGCTACTGGCAGCAGCTGTGCTGTGGCTGACAGAGGCAGCCTCCTGCCTCCATGCCTGTTCTGTCGTTGTGCGGAGAACACTACATTTAGGAGGAGATTCTGATAACCATTTTGGCAACCTGTAACACTCAGAGACAGATATTGGGATATTTAAACTTTTTTCTAGAATGCCAAAGGCCATAATAAGAAAAATTTCTGCATTTTTGCATCTCTTATGACTAGTTACATTCTGAGTGTGGAGAATAATAAAATGGAAACCTATTTTCTATCATTTCTCCATTCCTTGCCTCTACCCAGTGTGGCAGGGGTTTTGGTGGCCCCAGAACCCTGTGCTGTTACGTTTTTCTGTAAGGTGAGTGATCTAAGCTTGAGGGAGGCAGCTGAAGTTTGGAGGTGGAGTCCAGAAAAGGGACCAAGGCCCGGGGTTGGGCCAGCTCAGAGCCTGCACAAGGACTGGCCTGGAAAAGAGATGATTCTAGCCAGGGGCACAGCCAAGAAGGGACTAGAAGAGGGACTGCTGCGTGTGTGGATGTTCTCTGTGGAAAGTTCTGCACTCCCTCAGGCAAACCCCTCCCAGCAATAAAGTCAACAAAATTGCAGCACGAAGGCTGCACCTAGTGTGAAGGGCATCAAAGTAGGTGAGGGCCACAGACATAGGCCTGCATGAATGCTGGCAGGTGGACACCTTGCTTCAGTGCCTTTTGAGATTCCAATAGTGTGCCCTAGCACTCTTGAGACACTTTCCCACACTCCTTTGCAGGCTCTCTTTTTTTGGTACCAGGGATCAAACTCCAGACCTTACGCTTGTGAGGCAGGCGGTGGAACGATTGAGCTAAATCCCTGGCTGCAGGCTCTTTTTGAGGGGGCAGGGAAGGGGTGTGTTTTTGTGTCTCCAGGGTAAAGAATACTGTGCTTATCATCAGATGACCTGGCTTAAGTCATGTCACTGCCTGTAACCTCTGTTAGGTTACCCAGAAGAGGACTCCTCTGCCCTGTGGAGAGAATGACTCCTGTCCTGCCCGTATGGCTGAGGGGAATCAACTTAAGTAAGGTGTCTGAAGTGTTTTGGAATGTTAAATATTGTACACCCATATTCTCATAATTATTAATCAGTTTTTGTTTTTTGATTTTTTCCTGTTTTTATTTTTTATTAGTACATGTTTGTAGTGTATAATGGTTTTATTCATGGAGTACTATTCTGCCATAAAGAAGGATAGACTTGGGTCATCTGTAGGGAAATGGATACACCATGAGACCATGACATTGAGTGAAATAAACTTAAATATTGCATGGTTTCTCTTATATGAGAAACCCAAAATATAAATAAAGAGCAAGAACATTAGTAAGTTTTAGATGGTATTATGGGCTGAATTGTGTCCCCTGGCAAAAGATATGTGAAGTCTCATCATTCAGTATCTCATAATTGGATCTTCTTTGAAATAGGGTCATTGCAGATATGATTAGTCCTACAGGAGTAGGGTGGCCCTTTATCCACTAGGACTGAGGAACTCATATGAAGACAGGGGCCCCAGGAGAATGAGAAGACGGAAGGACAGACTGGAGCACTGTATCTATCAGCCAAGAAAGGCCAAGGAACAGACTTGCTCTCTGGAGGAACCAAATCCTGCTGACATCTCCAGAACTTTGAGAGAATCAATTTCTATGGTTTAAGCCATGCATTGTGTGGCACTGTGTTATGGCACCCTGGGAAATTAATGCAGACGGTGTGTTATTTAAGAGAAATGTAAGGATTTTTAATAGTAATACTTTATTTCTTCTATTTTGATCTTTATTTGTAAATATATTTTGAGTTTTTCATGTAAGAGAAACCATGCGATATTCAAGCTTGTGTGTCTGACTTATTTTGCTTAATATTATGTTCTCAAGTTGCATCCATAGAAGACAGATAAGTAGAAAGTAGGCAAAAGGTCAAATAATTCCCTAAATCACGTGTTCCACCGTTTCAAAAATATTTTAATATATATGCTCATTTGTTTAGATTATGTTACTAGTTTCTCAGTTCATTGAACAGAAAGTTTTGTGCTATTTTCTGTTTGATTCTTCTTTGTAAGTCTTTTTTGTCTATGTCTTCTAGTCTGAGTAACTGCTTTTGAGATTATACACAGTATTAACTATTGCTATTTTGTTATGAAATTGTGTTTTATTTTTCATAAAATTATCTAATTATAGTTTATTTTTCATAAAATTATCTAATTATTTTTCATATAATTATCTAATTATAGTGCTTATACTACTGGACTGTAGTATACTGTGTACTATATAGTGCTGTACTACTTTCAAAAACATGTCATTTCATTACTGCAACTACCCCATAGCATAAGTAAATTTTCTCTCCATTTAGGAGGGACCTAAGGCTTGGAGGGCTTCAGTAACTCAGGCAGAAAACATTTTTTAATTAATTAATTAATTAATTTTTGCTACTGGGGTTCAAACTCAGGACTTTGCACTTGCTAGGAAGGCCTGGTGCCACTGAGCTACAGCCCTGGCCCAGGAAACACTTTTTAAATGCTTTTTCTCTTTCTCCTACCCCACAGCACCTTTGTTTAGGTTAATTAGTGACTTTTCCTGGTATAGGTGCACTTTTCTAAGAGACGCAAGGTATGCTTATTCCTCTGCTTCTCTGTATGTAGCTTGCTCCCAACATCATGCAATTCTTCCTCGAGTCACCTTTCCCTGCTCAGCTCACATCTGTCCTCACCAAGGCTCTGAGGTTGGAGGGGCTCCTTCTACCAGACTGAGACTGAAGCTCTTAGCTCTGACAAGAACTGAGAGCCTCCTGGGACAAGAGAGATGGAGTGTCGTCTGGACAGCCCTGGCCTTGGTGGATCTGGGGGCCCTCAGGGTGATGCCCAGTTCCTGTGGCTATGCCACTCACAGTAGGAGAATCCAAGATGTGAGAGAATCAGAGATGGTGCTGTGGCTCATGGCAGCACCATTCAATATAGCACGACCTACCCACAGAAAGCCTTAGTGCAGCATTTTGTCTTCCTTTCTTCCATATTGTAGTGGGAAATATCTGTCTCCACCAGGTAGTAACAAAAGCAATGCATTATGACATAATAACATGTCTGCTGTGGTCCTAAGAAAAACATTGAAACTGAATACTTTCACACCCTGAATGCCACATTCTACTCACAAGGAGAAATTATTAATTATTTATTATTTTGTCAATTTGACTTACTGAAAGTTTCATGAGTTCAAATTTTAAATACTGTTCTTTGGCTGTCAGCCAGATCCTCATCTTCCAAAAAGCCAGACCCTCATCTTCCAAAAATGTACTCCTGGGAGAATTTCTGAGAATGGCTACAGCCCACCCTGGACAACTGCTTAGTACAAAACAATTTCATTTCCTGCCCTCCTTTTTATTTAGAAAATTTAGAAGTTTCCCCAGGGACTGGAGAAATTCAGCACTTACTCCACCCATCAACTTTCAAATCAAATCCTAGGTACTATCATAGTCCAACTTTCTATTTTCCATCTCTTTACCCAGCCATCCTTGCTCCATTTCCATTCCTACCTTAGAAACTTTGCTCTTCTCCAAGATGTCTATCTGCCCAAAACCCTCCCATCTTATCTTGGCTCAAATGCCAGCTTCCAGAGGACCAGGCTACCTAGCAATGTGTGTGTCTTCCTCTTGCCAGGATGGAAGCTCAGCGAGGCAAGGATCTTTGTCCTATTTATTTGTTCACAGGTAACTCACCAGGTGTCTAGCACAATACCTGGTGTTTAGTAAGGAGATTTAATGCAAATAAGCATTTAAGTGAATAAATAATAATAACCAGATTTTGAATATTAGGGATGAAAAGAACCTTCGAAAATATTTGATTCCGTGTGAGAAATTTTTTTTCCCAAGAGAGTCAATTAAAGAAAAATACAAAGAGATTTATGAGATGAATTTTTTACATTCAAAATTAAATCCCAGAAGAGAATAAAGTTCTTAAATTTTAACCACCTCCTTAATTATATAGAAGAATGATGATGAGAAATTTCAGCGAGAGTTGAGAAGTAGCAAGTACTCATCACTGATCACTTAGAACTCCCACTGCATTTTATGGAGGAGGAAGAGATTGCCCAGAGAGATTTTTTTCCTCCTCAAAGTTGAGTAGCTGATTGCAGGCAGATTCAAGAATAGACCTGAGGTGTCCTCATTTCCATTGAAACTTCTTCCACCAGCAGGAGAAAAAACAAAAACAAAAAACCCCAAAAGCTCCAAGAAACCAGGCTTTGCTGTTTTCCTGCTCAATTAAGCTTAAGTAGGCATTGGATGCATTATCATAAAATCAGTGGTATCTGCTCATTGTAATTGATGAACAAATGTACAAGTTAGAAAGATCTACTTCATTTAACTTCCTGCCTGGATGAGCTCCAGATTGGCATTGTAAATGGTAGGAACAGAATTTTTCCATGATTGATTTTATATATATACTTTTCCTAGTTTTTATCATGAAATGTTAATAAATGTATTTGGTTTATTTTGAAAGTCAAGGTAAACTATAATTTCTCTCATCATATGTCACTTACTGCCTGTGTTACTTTATACAAGAATGTACATGTATGTATGAAAGTCATTTAAAGAGAGTAAAATTTATTTGCTTTGAGAGTCAGAAAGGAATCAGATGGAGACTTTCATTTTTCTGAGATGGTTTAGGGCCTTCTGAAAGCAGAGAACTAGTGAAGATAAATTCAGAGATCTCATTCAGGTAGTCTCTGACCCAATCCTTGAGTGCAGTAAGTAGTTAAAAGTAGTAATTTATGGACTTACTTGTCAACATATTCAACTAGATCTGTAGAGTTCTTGGTTGACATTTTGGCTGGAGATAATCTTACCTAAAACAAAGGTCACAGATTTAAAATATATATATCATCTGCTTCTTTATAGGCTACTCCTATCCTTTTTATCCTTAAATAAATGTTTTGACTTGAAACAAAATGTATATGATACATAGATCACCAGCCCATTTAATCTTGTACATACTCCATTTGTATTGGTAGTGACTAAAACCAAAATGAAGTTCTGGGAAGACACTAGAGTGTTGCACTTCATAGCTTTAATATCACAAAGAACTTTTTGGAAAAGTAAAAACCAGATTTTTCCTGGATAATTCCTAAAGATAGATTATTCCTGGATAATTCCTAAAGGAAATATCCAGTGATTATTGACTGAATTACAAAAGAAGTCCTAATAGAGTGAATTATTCCTGACATGCTAATTTCTTAGTGGAATCAGCTAATTTTCAATAAACAAATCTAAAAGCAGAAAACTAATCTATCTTTAGTTTTTATTTTCAAAACACTTGGATGTCAGATTATTATAGTCAAAGAGAAATCCATAAAAGCACAGGTATATACATAATTTATTAGTATTAAACATAGTTGGTCATATGAACAGTTAGTTGACAACCTCCAATCCAATGAAATACTTCTAGAATGTTCTATTTTTTGCCAGGTTTAAAGTTTAACAAAATTTCTGTGACAAAAGAGAAAAGCAAATATATTCACTTTTGCATATGCTGAAAAGTGCCTAAAAATCCAATGTTTTTTTATTTTTTAAAATTTAAAAATAGAACATAGATTTATCCTAATTTTAAGAGACTACCCCTGAACTAATTCAGTAGGGACAGTGTGAGTGATATTTCATCTCAGTTTAAAAAAACATAAAATATATTCCTAGTGTATTTTTTATTTGTTAAGGTATGCTATTATGATGGGCAGAATACGTTAAGAGCCCCCATAGAGAAATCAGTCCTTTTGCAAATGTCAGTAGAATTATCATTTTTTTGTTTTTTGTTTTTGTTTTTGCTTTTCTGAGACAGGGCCTCGCTATGTAGTTCAGGCTGGCTTTGAACTCACTATGTCGCCCAGACTGGCCTCAGACTCACAGCAATCCTGCTGCCTCAGCCTTCTGAGTGCTGGGATTATAGGCATGTACCACCATGCCCACCTGAATTACCATTTCTTACTTTAAATCCAAGCAAATTAGTTGGAGTCCTTCCTCTTCAAAAACAAACAAACACCTTAAGTAGGTAAGTCCACTATCAAGAAAGCACATAAAGGCCACCTGACAGTAATCATGCAACCTACTCTGGTTGACCCAGCAACCAGAGTAGGTTTGAAGCTGCTCAGGATGCAGTCAGTGAACTGCAGTGATTGTGCTTTGGTCCCCTCCCCAGTAGCAAATAGGACCTGCAAGAGGTTGGATGGCCCCCAACCCAACCTTCCCGTAGAGAATGGGTCACTCAGGTGTCCACACTCTGGGGACCATCTTTAATCCTTAGAAGAACTGACTGTTCTATTCTGGCACTGGCTTTCTCATGCCTATTTCCTACTAGAACAGTGTTGGGCTCTGAGATCCTCACCTATTTCATTCTAATTCTATACTCCCCATCTCTTCCCTGTGACCTCCAGGCCAGTGAGAGTCTGGTCTTGGTAATTTCCTTGGTAACATTGGTTTTTGCCTTATATATTTGGCACCCAATAGCCCTCTATATTTTGGGATGAAATAGTGTGATGGATCGTGTCCAAGAGCAATGAATCACTAGGTGATTCTCCTGGTGTTACATATACATATATTTTTCTAATTTTATTAATGTGTATTTAGAAGTCTTATTAGGAGGATTACAAATATCATCATCTTAAAAATACACCCAATACCCACACTTTTAAAGTGACAAATGTTAAACGTGATGATGGAAAGACTTTATTTCCATTTTTTCCATTTCTCAGCATTTTTCCTTTCCCTTCTTTCCTTTCCCCTGCCCCTCCCACTACCCCTACCTCTTTGGACCTTTTCTTCCTATTTTACATTATCGATTATTCATTCTAATCATTGGTACATTTTAGATATACAATATAATGACATTTATCATTGGAAATTTGCACCTTTACATAGTCTCTCTTGGTTCTTATTTTTCACCCTTGCCCAGCTCTCCCTTCAACCCCTCCATTCCTCCCTATTTACAAAGATTTTCTTCCTATTTTTCCATTTTCTCATATTAATCCCATTCCCTTCTATCCTTTCCCCTAGCCCTCCCACTTTGTAAATAGGGAAGGGTGGAGGGGATGATGGGAGGGCTAGGAATGGGGAAAAAATAAGAACCAAGATGTATTATGTAAAGGTACAATTCCCAATGAGAAATGTAATTGTGTTGTATACCTAAAATGTACCAATAAAAGAATTTAACAACAACAAAAAAGAAGCACTGCCCCCCTCAAAAAAAAAACATGATGATGGAGAAAAATTTGGAAAAGTATAGAGAATTAAAAGATTACAGGAAAAAATATTCATAATTCTACTACCTTGAGCAAAGTCATTACCAATGTAGTGCGATTAGTTTTTCCTTTTAAATTCATTTTTATGTGTCTAGGGCAGTATTTAAATTTTAAAATATTTGCTAGCTGAATATAAAAGTTAGTGCCTTTTCTTCCCACTCTTGCAGGATACGATGTGATTATATGTAAAAATTGTTTCTCAGTAAAACTTCTTGGTGGTTATTGTGGGATTTTACACATATCAGTTTTCATCCTTCCATAATAATACTTTAATTTTTAGACTGTTTAATACTTTATGGTCCTGGGGATTAGACTTGGGGTCTCACACATGGTAGGCAAGCACTCTACCCCTGAGCCACTCCCCCAGCCCCATAATAAGATTTTAAAATGCTATACTCTTATGGCTTTATACTATAAAATCCTTTCTTGAATACAATAAGATTTCATTCTTCCAAGACCCCTAGAAGATTGGTGTCATTATTTTTACATTACGGATGACATTAGTTACTTTGAGTAACTGAAATTCTTATTACTAAAATAATTGAAGATGATTATTCTTATCAGTGAAGAACTTGAGGATCAGAGAAGTAGTGGGACTTGTTCAAGTTCAGGAAAAGGAAATAGTCATTTATGGCTATTGATTGAGCCCTTCCTACCTGCTAAGCTCTTAATGTGAGTGGCTCACTCCAACCCCACAGCAACTTGTGTGATAGGGCTAATTAACCCATTTTGGAAAAGAAAAAAACAGGTTAAGCAATCGCCTGAAGTCCCACAGATAGTGCCAGGTACACTCAACAGCACCTGGATCAGTGCTTGGTATCCTGCTAGCTTTCTGGTGGTCTTTCCATAGACCAAAACCATTGGTCAGGTGTGATGAGACTTACAAAGATTAAAAACACCATTTGCTTGAACATTCTTTTTAATTAATGGAAAAAACATGACAAGTACTAATAAAGCCAACATTCTATTAGATTATAGTTTTTCTGGTTAAAGTCTACACCTTGAGTTTATCATGGTTCCTTTTAAATTTTTGTAAAAAAAAAAATCACTCTTGAGTTAAAACATTTAGTCCCATAAATTAAAATCAGTCCAATTAATGTATTTACAAACTGAGATCCTTTATCCTTTCAGTCTGTGCTGTCATGGGTTGCTTTGTCAGGGCAGAATAAACAGGAAACATGGGAAGACTGAAAAGAAAAATCATTCATCCAGGACTCTTTAAAGCTTTCTAAGAAAAGCTGAGCAAAATACTGTATTCTACTTTTCATATGAATATCTAAAAGTACTTGCTTTCTTTTCTTGGTCACCGTCTGTGCCAGGAAGGGGCCATTGGGTTCATCGAGCCGTTCGTCAGTAGTCGGAGAGGCACTTTTGTTTACATCTGTATCTAGGCAACTAGAATGCAGAATCAGATCAGGAACTATGGTAAATGAATTTTTGCTTTGGTGGCATTTCCGTTCCTATTGAGGGTAGTTTCTGTACACATGGCAAAGCTTAAAGGATGCTTCTGATTTGCTTTACACCAGGATTCTCCCTTGTGGCCACATTACACCTGTGGTCAGCTAGCAGAGCATATCCTCACAGGTACCTCATGAGACAGTTAGGAACTTTGTCGAGATCAAAGACTTCTAACATGAAATCCTACCATAGTGTGTCCAAGCCACCTGAGGGTTTTCTCTGGGATTTATTAATTTGTTTATATGTACAGTAGTAAGAAATACAAGTAGGGCTGGGGATTTAGCTCAGTGGTCCCACTGCCTGCCTTGGAAGTGCAAGGTTCTGAGTTTGATCCCTGATACCAAAAAAAAAAAAAGAAAAGAAAAGAAAAGAGAAATACAGGTAAGGTAGTAAAGTATGAGAAATATAAATTTGCTACTAAAGAGAAATAAATACCTGAACACCATGAAATAATGAAATAAATACCTGAACTCATGAGGCTTGATTTTCCAGTTTTATTTTTTTGGTTGATTTTATTTTGATTTTTTGAAAAGGAACAGTGGTGGACTTTTTCTCTTTTTTTCTTAGAAAGCCAAAGTACTAAGGAATCCTGATTGCATCCTAACCAAAGAGCTCATCTTTCTTGGGCATCTTCCTGAGAACTCAGAGCATTGTGACTACAGGAAGCTTCTGTGATGTCAGTGGGGTCGGCCCTGTCCTTTAAGTCTTTAAATCCTTGGGATTTAGGAGCCTGGGGGTTTCCTTAAGGTTCATTGTTATACAAAAAAACAACACAAACAAACAAAAAACCAAAACCCCAAATGCTAGGGCTTTTACTTCTTTATCTCATTGACTGAGAAGTGATAATTGTTAATCTTATATCTCACACTCTTTTCCTGGTTTCATTTTTACAGCCTTGTAAGAGAACAGTTACCATCAAATTAGACAAAGAGAAAGCAAAATGTTACATTATTCCCAAGTCCTTCTTTGCATAGGCTAACTGAAGAAGTTAATTCTTCTAGCCAACAAGGGGAGCGTTATAGAAAATTTAGCAATAGTAACAGGTGACATGGGCTAGAGTTTTTAAATAAATGATTGAGTCTTGTATAGGAAATTTTTCCTGTTATTTTGCAAAAAGGAATGGACTATTCTAGTCTTAAAATTTTTTTTGAATTTTAAAATTTGCATATTTTGTTAATACTACTTGGCTCTCATTCACATGCAGAAGTGAAGTTAAGGGCTAACTTACGATCCAAGTTACGGTGCCAGATTTGCCCTACCCCAAGGACATACAATGTTCGGGATGCTGAATGACATACTTTGATATATAGGTGAAGACCACTCATGATTTTGGCTCTAATGGTACATTCTGGCAGTTTTAAGAAAAGTCCTTAAAACTTAGAAATATAGTATCCTATGGTTTAGATTCATTAAAAAAAGATTCATTTCTCCCAGCACAGAGGAGGCTTCCAGGTCGACGTGCCACAGCTCCCAATGCAAGGTAAGAGGCTTCCTGGCCAACCTACCACCGCTTCCAGCACAGAGGAGGTGAGCCATGCGGGCACCAGCAGCACACCCCCCTCCCACCCCACCCCCTGTCGAAATGAGAAGACATGTAAACAAGCCTCAGAACCAGACCTTCAGATCACCTACAGCAACCCCAAAGGGAAAGGAGATGGAACACTCTGATACTCAACCACCTGCACTCCCTGAACTAGCAACAAAAGAGGATCTGGAAAAAATGAAATCAGAAATAATTTCTCAGATAACAGCAGAGATTGTGCCCATAGTGCAAGACATGATTAATAAATCTAGAGAAGACACAGATTAAAAAAATAGTGGAGCTGAGGAACATGATGGAATCTCAACATAGGAAACAAATGGAATCCATAAAACAAATGCAAACAGATTTCCAGGAGATTAAAAACTCCATTGAAAGTCTATGCAGCAGAATGAGCCAATGTGAGGACAGAATTTCAGATATAGAAGATAAGATTGCAATTAGTGACCAGGAAAAGAAAAATTGATTTAAAGTTGTAAAGGACCACAAGAAATCAATCCAGCAGCTGCTAGACGATGCAAAGAAGAATAACATAAGACTGATTGGAGTCAACGAAGAAACAGAGTGCAAATGACATAAAAAAAACAGTTCACAGAAGTGATGGCAAAAAACTTCCCAACTAGGGGGAAAGAACCTGACATACAGATAAGTGAGGCATATAGGACTCCAGCTAGCCTTGATCAAAAAAAATCTACACATAGGCATATAATAGTTAGGATTCCAGAAATCCAACAGAAGAACAAAATTCTACAAGCAGTGAGAGAAAAGAAACAAATCACATATAAAGGAAAGCCCATCAGAATCACAGCAGACTTCTCAACACAAACCCTCAAGTGAAGAAGAGCCTGGAGTGAAGTATTTCAAGCCCTAAAGGAAAACAGCCTCCAACCCAGATTGATGTACCCTGCAAAATTATCTTTCAAAATTGATGGAGAAATAAGATACTTTCATGACAAAGAGCACCTTAGGAACTTCATGAATACCAAGCCAGCATTCCAAAATATTTTAGACAAAAAAAGATTCATTACACTTCCTAGTTGTCATTTTATCTAGCATCAGGGTGGACTGACACACCTGTATCAACCAGGAAGCTACAGGTTCTTTGAGAGTGGATTGGAAACCTGACTCCTCAACCTACTGTCTGTTTACTTCTGGCAAAATTACACTACTTTGTCAAGCCTCAGCTTTAGCCTCTGTAAAATGACCAAACAATATTGATTTAAAGAGGTGGCTGAAGGGATTAAATGTAATAGTATACTTCAAGTGCTCAGCTGAGTGCCAGGCCAGGAATGCTCTAAAAGGTAACTATTATTAGTGATTATCACAAGGTGGCAATTAGCCAAGAAAAAAATAGAAACAGGCAAGGACAGTGTGAGGGGAAAAAGCAACTAGATTTGACCTTGCCTAGCAACTTCTTTCCTTCCTTAAATTCAGCTTTTAATCCATGATATTTGGCTAGAGAAATGGGCCCTACTGAAAAAGAGTCTAACTGGTTTGTTCTCTAAATGGCTGCTCAGTTGTTTTTTTGGTACTGGGGATCGAACTTGGGATCTTGCGCTTGTGAGGCAGGCAGCAGAACCACTGAGATAAATCCCTGGCCCTGGCTGCTCAGTTTTTAATAGAACAATACACAAATCAATCAATCAATCTATCTATCTATCTATCTATCTATCTATCTATCTATCTATCTATCTATCATCTATCTACGTTGGCTTCCTACCTGCCTGAAATGAGTATGTGAAGTTTCTCCTGGAAGTCAATGATCTTCAACAATGCTTCCTAATTTAAGATTAGCATAGCTTGGAGCACAGAAAGAGAAATGTCCAACTTTGATCTTAAATGCTTAAAAATGACTCTCTTCTGATATTTTTGATATAGATATAAAGAAATACTCCTGATGTGGGGGTCAGGGAAGAGGGATGGTCAGGGTTGGAGGTCAAGACAGAACTGCATTGTAAATTGGATACTAACAATCCTGGGGGTGGCTATTTGCATAGTAACAATGTAGATTCTCATATTTGTTACTTTTTTTTCCAGGCACATGGCAGGAAATACCTCATTTTAACAAGGCACTTATATTAGAACAGTGACAGGTGGAATCAAAGGTTTTGAGGGAGGAGCACCTATTTGTAGCTCACCCAGTGAGTAGAGAGGTGATCAAAATACTCAGTGAATGTTTACATTTTTAAAAACTCATTATATTTTTTTTAATCACACCTCATAAACACACACACACAAAAGAACTGCTTTGAGAAGTGGCAAGGATGATGGGATGAATGTGCTTGAAATGAGGGGAGTATTTTGAGAGGGATTAATGGCGATATGTCCTTTACTGTAATAAAATTTAAAATTTTAAATTTTAAACATTAACCACATTTTTTGATCATACCGCATAATGAGCCAGTGGCAACCCTAGCCTTGGGTGTCTAGCAAGTGCCACATCCTCAGCTGATCCAGCCTCACCCAGCCATGGGCCAAAGCAGTTCGTAGTCATCAGAAGACTCCTGATTGCTTTTTCCTCCATCTGCTCTTCCTGACCCTGCCTGGTGTCTCTGCAGCCTCAGGCCATGATTCCTGGAAGACCTCATTTGGGCCTGGGGTCTTCTTGCTATTCTGGTTTTACTTGCTTTGGTTTTCTGGTAATGTGTTTAGCACTTAGTATTTCAGGAGGTTGTCTTCATGGTCTATCTCATGACACATATAAGGAAGGCAGTGCAGGTGTGATATTCCAATTTTATAGATAAAAAATACGAAGAAACCAGGGAGCTTAAATGACTCATAAACGTAAGTGGTGAAACTCTAACTGGTTCCTGTGTCTCCTGACTGATCCCTCCTGGAATGCATCAGGCTGTAGTCTCTGGTGTGGGTGTCTGACTTCCATCTACTGGGGTGGTCTATGTTTGCACTCAAAGGAAAGACTAAGGCTGGGATTTCAGCAAGTGAGGGTTTTTTTTCAAAGCAGTATAGGTTTCATTTTTCCTCAAATTCGAACTTTGCATCGGACAAGGGACAATACTTTAGTCCAGGCCTTGCAAACATTAGTATACAAACAATTTACCTGGAGAGCATCTTAACTCCAGGCTTGTAGGCCCCATAACCCTCAAGTTTCCAGACAAGCTCATTGTGATCTGGAGATCAAGGATCACACTGAAAAACTCAAAGGAAAGAACTTCTGAAATGGCATCCTGAAGGGGAAGACCATTTTGGTCACAGGGCAACTGTGGTGTCCCTAACATTGCTACTGTCTTTCTATAAAACTATCATCTATTTATCTTCCCATTCTCCCTGGGCTGCAGGTTCTGTGTTAACTGGAATTTTCATGTACTGGGCCAGTGCTGGAGGTGCTTTCTGCCTGCAAAACATCTTCTGCAGGTCCTAATTACCACCTGCTTGTCCCAAAGGGCAAACCACCCCCTAGGGGAGGCTTCCTACAAGTGCCCATAGCAATTTGCTCTCAGTCCTACTTCACATTTAAACCCTGCTACTCCTCCTCTTTCTAAACATCAGCGAGATTCTCTTGTTCCATTCTCTGGTTTCAGATTCTACTTCTGTCTCCTCTACTTCTGCACAAAGAGCTTCTCCCCAGACATGTAATTGTCATCAAGCTACTAAATCCCAACTACTTGGCTCTTACCTCTTGCCTTGGACTCTCCTTGCCTTTTATCTGGGGTTGGCTAATCTCAGCCAAACAAATTGACTAACCACTTTAGAAGTACAATGCTTTAGAATACAGCCACTTTGGTATGTTCTAATGAAATAAAATGCCAAAGGAAAAGTATTCTCTGGGAAAATGTTTCTCTTTGCAGATGCATGTAGGGTTTAGTCCATCACACACGTTCACATTTGCAAACAAAGTAAAAAAAACAAGCAATAACTGAAGAAATGACCAAGTCCCACATGACAGGGAACACAGGACAAAGGAAGGCGTTCTACCACTTCCAAGACAATGACCATTTACATGGCTGTTGATTATGTTGCCACCAGATATAGGAGCCATAGTCATTTGCAGGGGCAATAAGAGCCTTGCTCATTGTTAAATTGGCTTATAGGCTGTCTGTAATACTGGCAGCCGGAGTATTTAGTCTAGCTCCAGACACCTCTTTTGCTGTAGGGAAGTTTCTTGCTCTGCCAGGAAGGCTCCAAGCATACTTTTGTGGATCCAGCATTCTGTGCTGTGAAACCCTGACTCAACTCCCCTGCCAGTGTCAGCTCACCAGAAAGAAGCACTGGGGCTGGGCAGCCATCCCAACTGGCTGCTCTCAGGATCTCCAGGACTCTATTTTTGTCATGTAGTAAGACCAGTGTCCTGAAAGCATCCAGCCTGAAGCATGCACCTGTGCCTCAAGGTGACCAGAGACATCTGTTTAAGAAGCATATAAATAGATTCTGATTCTAAAAATCAATGAATGTATTTTTGGCTCTAGACATCTATACATTTAGCCAAATGGCTCTATGACAGATTTTAATATTTTATGCATTTTTCTCTCAGCAATAAGAAATGGTAATGGAAGCCATGAGAAGTTTTCCTGTGTCCTGGGAATACACCTATGTCCCACTACTAAAACACACGAGACTTCGTTCTGTGCAAAGCTTATTCCCCCAATAACCCTCTCTTTTTATGGCCATGATTTCCAATCTTGTGAAACTTTAGACATCTTGCATTTGCTGTGGCTGTCCTTGAGCATGATTTATACTGTTAGGAATCAAAGTGGAAATAAGTTTGTTCAGTACAGTTTTCCTAGAAATTTGTTATTGGCTTTTTGTAGGTATAGAAATATCTCGGACCAAACTATAAAGTAAGGGATGGGAAAAAGTCAAACATTTTTGCTGAATCCCTACTATGTGCAAGGCAGTCTGCTGTGTGTGGATGTGTTTGTATTTTTATAATTCAGTAATCTTCACAACCCAGTGAGCACACTGTCCCATTTTACAGGTGGAAGTTGAAGAATTTTCAGTCTCTTCCACCTTCCCAAGCACTTGCTGAAGTCTCTATTATCTTTCTTGTCTTTCCTTCCGCTTTCCTCTTTCTGGTACCACTTTGGCCCCACCTTGTCCAGGACTGTGTTTTCGATGCTCAAGTCCCCGGTGAATACTGTCAGTCATCTATTCCCCCTTCCACTCGTTATCTGGTCTGTCAGGGCAGATGAGCTTTCAAACATTCATTGGGCCATTTTCTGTGCACAATTTTAGGCACTGAAAATGCAGTAGTGGGCAAAGCAGGAGGAAACCGCTGGCCTCACTGACATTCTAGAAGAGAATGAGCAACAAGCACACAGAGTTTGCATGCAGAATGACGAGGGAGATCATGGAGGGAAGCCCATTGTGGAAGGAGCCAGAGGAAGAGCAGGCAAGTGGCCTGCAGCGAAGGAGGAGCAGAGAAGACTTCTCGGAAGAGGTGAAGTCTGTGCGGAATTGGCTCACAGAGCGGACACAGTGTTTCTGCTCAGGGAGGGTCATTCACAAGACTAGCAGTGGAGGGTGGCAGGAAGAGGGCTGAAATCAGAAATGAGCCTGCATAGGTGAGCAGACGCCAGGCTCCAAAGGGCCCTGTGTCTTTGTAGGCGGAGTAGAGTTTGGAGTCCACCTGCAGGTGGCGGTGGCGGCGGTCACTGGTGTTTGCAGAGCGAGCAGTCGGGTCCCGTGGCTGTTTCTCTGTGACGTCTGAGACGCAAACGTGGACAACGTACGAACTCTGATTCTACTCCACTGGGAAGGAACTTTTTGAAAGCTTAAGACAAGTCAGTAATGTAAATATGGCAAACTTCTTGTGGAAAACGCAGTCGTATTTTTTCTTGTGTCTAAATCTGTCGTTGTATAATCCAGCTAAACCATTTAAAGCTGGGACTCGGAGACCACGTTACGGGGCCGAGCCGTTTCAAGGCATTTTGTCAGAAGAAAGCCTGTTAATTTACGCAGGTGTTTTCCTTTTGTGAGATGAAAAAGTAGCCAGGTAAATTGTTTATAACAAAGGAAGAAAAATCAAATTTGGAAAATAATTTCAAGAATATCACTATTTTATATTAAATGTTATATTTAATTTTCATTTATGTGCACACATATAACATTTTGTATAAATGCATAAATGTGATATATGATAGAACCACCAGAAAGAATATCCTGAATATGTAAAAATATATACTAAACTATACAGAAAGACATATTTGCAATCATCTCCTTTGAAGTAATCACTGCACACATTTTGAAAGATTTTTCTAGCCTTTTTCTATGAACATGTATACATATATTTGTACACACAGATACTTGAGATCATATACATATTTATCATTTTATCTTCTGACTTTTCACTTAATATGCTTGTTCGAACATTTTTATTGTTATCCCATATTTTTGGAAATATAATTTTAGAGGCTATATAAAGTATATCCTATGAATAACCTAATTTTGTTTAACTGCTTTTTAATTTTTGAATTGTAACCAATTTTTTGGTAATGAAAATAATACTGGAATAATATTATGAACAAAATAGTCATATATATCTTTATGCTTTCTAGGGTAGAAATATTTGAGAGGATAGTATACACAAATTGCCTTAAAGGAAATTATCATACGGTACTTTTATAAAACAAACTGAAAATATGCAACAACAGATAGAAGAATTTTGTACCCAAATGCAATAATTACACATCAAAATATATATCTGAAGGAAATAACCTAAAGTACAGAAAAAGTTGTACATGCAAATGTGTTCTTCAGAGTGTAAAAATAACTAAAAATTGGAACTAGCCCAGTTGTCTGACACTAGGGAATGCTAAAAGTATTATTTCTGTAAGACTTAGTTGTAACAATCTTAATAATTACTTGTGATATAAAAATGTACACATTACAGTGGTAAATGGAAACTTGTCATATAAAATGTTAGTTTATATTTTTATGAGTATGCATTATTTTTATACTTTAAACAAATACTAAGTAAAAGACTGTTGTACAATTACACTTGTTTTTGCAGGTTTCTTACTAATGTCATTTTTGGAATAAAACTGCGCTCATGTTTTCATTACCTAATGAAATGTACACCAGTTCATCAGGAGTTACTTTTTATTAAGTCGTGAGAGAAACCACATTTTGGACTGCAGCTGTCTTGAAGTGTGTGTGCTGAAAGTGCCTGCTACTTCCAGAATGCTTGCACAGTTGCTACCTGAGAGAGATCCACAGGCGGTTTAGGAGCAGGACTCTGATTTGCTTCCCTACCTTCCTAATTCTCTGCATGTGTAGGAAGAGGCAGCTGGGAAACTTCGCTTCCAGTCTTCCATTGATCTGTGGAGAAGCGCGCAGGAAGCACTTTTAGGAGGAGAACGTTAGCTTCAGACTGAGAAAGCAATTTTTGCTCTGAATCTCATACTTGATGTCTATCAGTCAATAATGTTTTTGACTTTAGTTTGTTTTTATTTTTAAGATGGAAGAGAAAATATTTGATGTGACATAAATGTTTTGAAGGGGTTTCAGTAGGAGACTTCTAAGAGTTTTGTGAAATTGGGATGCTCACTGTAATTACTTTTATGTTTTAAATGTTATCTTCAATTTCCATATAATTTTACTTAAATGCAATATTTCTTAGTAAAGTCTTTTTATGTGTGTGCTAGTTTTTTTTCCTTCTTTCCTCATAACCTACTCACTCATAATAACTACCTACACTCATATTAACTACCTACTAGGAAACCTGTGTAACTTCAGAGCATGTCGCTTAGATTACAATGCCCTTTCCACTTATATTTTGGTTGGATATTACATCTCAGACATTAGCCAGCTTTGCTCTGTGGCAACAACTCATTAGAAACTAGTCTGTGCTATTCCTATACTTAGCTGATTTCATGCAAAGAATTAAAGATCTAAATGTTTATGGCAAGTGAACAGATCCTTTTTTATGTTACCTCAACTTAAAAATGTTCATATAAATATTTTGTTGCTTAAAAAACAATCTGGGTGGAAGACTGGAAGGGAAGAGCACAAGAAAACTTGCTGGAGTGATGGAAATGTTCTTTCTCTTGGCTGGTTGGTGGTTACGTGAGTGTGTAGCATTTGTTGAACCCCTTGAACTATATTCTTTTTCTAATTTTATGAAAAAAATTCATGACATAATAATAAGAGAATAACAATAGTTAATGCACTGTGTATCATTATCTTCAAAGTAGTTACTCAGAGTACAAGACACAAAAAAATTCTTACAAAGAAGAAACAGATAATAGCACAAAACTTTCTTTTCAATGAACTAAGAGAAACTACTATTAGTTTCTAATTAATTAGTTACTAATAGTTTTTTACCATTATAAATGAAACAAATTAGCATATATACTCTTATAATGGGTGCATTTGATTGTAGGTAAACTGTATACAAATGAAGTTTATTATAAGATAAAAGCACTTCTATTGACTTAAACTCCGGGTTTTTAGAATTTTTTTTGTGAAGACTTTGTTGCTTTCCACCACAGTCCTTACCTGTGCCCTATCTGCAGTGAGTTGTGGATCCCAAATATTTTATTCTCTGGGGCCGGTTAGGGACTCACAACTGATAAACAGAAGCAGCTCGGCAGGTCATGGCTTAACTGGGAGTCTCTTGCTTCCAGCCCAGTTGGCGGAGGAAGCAGCTCAGCTGTTCGTTCCTCCCCAGACCTGCCCAGCGGGCAGCCAAAGATGTTGAAGGAGAACATTCTTGACTCAGTGTTGCAGAGACAAGAGTCCAATTCTCTGCATCAATGTTTCTCCTATCGCTCTCATTACTATTTTAAGTGTAGGTCAGGCAGGGCGGATGGTATAATTTAATAAAATATCATTTCTTTTTAAAAATTTTAAAGAATAGTACTTTATTGAATACGTTTCCTTCACAGAAAAATAAGCTTTAATTTACAACAAATGCCAGATTATACAGCAGAAATCAATCTTCTTAGTTTTCCATATCGATGGAATGGGTCCTACTAAAAGAACTAAAAGCCATAAAATTATATTCACAAACATAGTACTCTGTCTCAAAACATTTCACGATTATTCACGATACTAATACAATGATGTAAGAATCAGACATTGTCAGTTTAAATTGAAAACATCATTATTTCTGATGCAAGCAACTCTCCAATTGCTTGCTACAGTCTTTTTAGGGCAGTTTTAGCCTAAATTTAATAGTGCCTTTTATTCGGTTGCTTACTTTAATCATGACAGCCAATAAGCTGTATTTCAAGGAATTGTTTCGCAGCGTATCCCGCGCTAAAGATACCTTGGTTAGCAAGAGTGAAATGTAGCTGGGGATTTAGCTCAGTGGTTTCGCCGTCTGCTGCGCAAGCTCCGGGACCCGAGTTCGAACCCCCATACCAAAAAAAAAGAAAGCGTGAAATGTAGAGTATGAAGTGATCCGTGCATCTAAACTGCCACCGCGCGCACCCCCCCCCACCC
>NW_004624743.1:13990037-14016924 GCF_000247695.1 Heterocephalus glaber | reverse complement strand
TAGTGTATTACATTTATTGATTTACGAATGTTGAATCATCTTTGCATCCCTGGGATAAATCTGACTTGGTCAGGGTGTATGATCTTCTTGATGACCCTTTGTATTCTGTTTGCCAGTATCTTGTTGAGGATTTTTGTATCTATGCTTGTTAGGGAGGTTGGCCTGTAGTTCTCTTTTTTGGTTGGGTCTTTCCCTGGTTTTGGAATCAAACTAACACTTGCTTCCAGGAATGAATTTGGAAGCCCTGCTTCCCTTTCAATTTTCTTGATGAGTTTAAAGAGTAATGGTGATAGTTCTTTAAATGTCTTGTAGAATTCAGCAGTAAAGCCCTCAGGACCTGGGCTTTTCTTTGTTGGTAAATTTTTTATTACATTTTCAACTTCACTCATTGTAATTGGGGGGTTTAGAATTTCTATATCTTCTTCATTTAACTTTGGCAATTTGTATATATCTAGGAATCTGTCCATTTCTTCTGTGTTTTCCATTTTATTAGAGTAAAGGTTCTCAAAGTAGGTATTGATGATCCTCTGGATTTCTGTTGGATCTGTCATGACTTCACCTTTTTCATTCCTAATTACATGTATTTGAGCCTTTTCTTTCCTTTTTTTGATAAGGTTGGCTAAAGGTTTATCAATTTTATTTATTCTTTTGAAAAACCAACTTTTCGATTCATTGATTTTTTTTGTATCATTCTCTTAGTTTCCATTGCATCGACTCCTGCTCTGATCTTTATAATTTCCTCCCTTGTATGAGCTTTGCGTTTGTCTTGCTCTTCTTTTTCTAGGCACTTATGATTCAACATTAGGTTGTTTATTTGACCTCACTCTGTTTTCCTAGTGTGGGCATTCACTGGTATGAATCTCCCTTGTAGAACTGCTTTCATTGTGTCCCATAGATTCCTGTATTTTGTATTGGCATTATCATTTATTTGTAAAAACTGTCTAATTTCTTCTTTAATTTCCTCTGTTACCCATTGGTTGTTCAGGAGAGTGTTATTCAATTTCCATGTGTTTGTGAAGTTCTTGCAGTTTCTTATGCTATTGATCTCCAGTTTAATTGCACTATGGTCTGATAATATACACGAGATAACTTCAGTTCGTTTGCACGTACTTAAACATGTTCTATGAGCTAGTATTTGGTCTATTTTGGAGAATGACCTGTGTGCAGCCAAAAAGAATGTGTATTCTGATTTTTTTGGGTGGAACACTTTGTAAACATCTATTTGTTGAAAAGCTTGGTTCCGTCCTAGTATTTCGTTATTGATTTTTTGTCTAGATGATCGGTTTATTTGTGACAGTGGTGTACTGAGGTCCCCCACTAAAATTGTATTAGTGCTTATTTGGTTTTTCATGTCCATTAATGTTTGTTTTGTATAGTTGGGGGCATTAGTATTTGGTGCATATATATTTATGATTGTCATCTCTTCCTCTTAGATTGTTACCTTTACAAGGATGTAGTGACCTTTTTTGTCTCTCTTAATTAGTTTTGGTTTGAAATTTACTTTGTCTGCAAATAAGATAGCTACCCCTGCTTTTTTCTGGATTCCTGTCACATGGAGAACTGTTTTCCATCCTTTTACTTTCGTCTATGAGTTTCTTTTTGAACTAGGTGTGTTTCTTGTATACAGCATATCATTGGATTTTGCTTCTTAATCCATTCTGCCAGCCTATTTCTTTTAATTGGTGAAGTGAGGCCATTAACATTGATGGTTATATGTATTGACTTATTGTTGTCATGTTATTTTCCTGTTGTTGGTTCTTTTTTATTTTTCTCCCTCTCCCTTTAATTTCTTGCCTAACGTGATGAATTTGCTCTCTTGGGCCTCATGGAGTTGTGACCTTTGTTATCTTTTTCTAGAATATTGTTTAGAATTGTTTGGAGTCCTGGTTTGGTATTCATGAAGTTTCTCAGGTGTTCTTTGTCATGGACGTATCTTATTTCCCCATCAATTTTGAAAGATAGTTTTGCATGATACATCAGTCTAGGTTGGAGGTTGTTTTCTTTTAAAGCTTGAAATACCTCACTCCAGGCTCTCCTTGACTTGAGGGTTTGAAAAGTCTACTGTGATTCTGATGGGCTTTCCTTTGCATGTGATTTGTTTCTTTTCTCTGTTTGTAGTATTTTGTTCTTCTGTTGGGTTTCCGGGATTGTGATTATTATATGTCTAGGTGTAGATTTTTTTTTTTTGATCATGGCTAGTTGGAGTCCTATGTGCCTCACTTTTCTATATGTCAAATTCATTTGCTCTGTTTAGGAAATTTTCTGTCAATAATTCTGTGAACATTTTTTTTAATGTCATTTGTACTTTCTCCTGCTTTTTCATGGACTCCTATCAGTCTTATGTTATTTTTTTGTGCGTCATCTAGGAGCTGCTGAATTGATTTCTCATGGTCCCTTGCTATTTTTAAGAGATCTCTCTTTTCATCTGTATTTTATTTTTTTGGTACCGGGGACTGAACTTGGGTCCTTGTGCTTGTGGGGCAGGTAGCAGAACCACTGAGCTAAATCCCCAGCCCCTGAGATCTCTCTTTTCATGGTAACTGACCACCATCCTGTCTTCTATATCTGATATTCTGTCTTCAGATTGGCTCATTCTGCTGTGTATACTTGCAGTAGAGTTTTTAATCTCCTGGATATCTGTTCGAATCTTTCATAGATTCCATTTCTTTCTTATGTTGGGCAATCATGGTTTCCATTTCTTTCCTATGCTGGGCATTCAGCATGGTCCTGAACTCATCTATTTTTTTATCTGTTTCTGTTCTAGAGTCTCTAATCATGTCTTTCATTCTGCTCACCAACTCTGTAGTTATCTGGGAAATTATTTCTGTTTTGAATTTTTCTAGAGCCCCATTTACCTGTTTTGTTACTTCCTGTGCTATCAGTTCAGGCTATCTAGGTGGTTGATTATCAGACTTTTCTACCTCATTTCCCCCAGAACTTGCCTTTGGTGAGCTGGAAGTCTGGATTTTTGTCTTGTTTAAATGTCTTCTCATTTCTATTTTTGTTGTTGGTACTGTCCTTGGTTTAATTCCTGGGTTGATACTTTGATATTGTTTACTGTAAGTATCTTTGTTGCTTGTATTTAGAGCCCTTATGGAATGATTGCTTCTCAGAGGTGTCTTCCAGATATAGCTGGTCTTTAGGTTTTGAGTTTCTAAATGACTGTCAGGCTATCTCATTTTCATTATACCAGGAATGACAACTGATTAGATCAATCAAAACACCTTACCCCAAGTGATACAATCAGCAACACAATAGCATCAAGCACAGCTTAGAAAATAACAATTTGTTGTAGTTACTAATCTGTCACCTTTAACTGTGTGAATTAAATCAAAATCCAAGACCAGCACAAAATATGTTTATATATGTCTCTTCAATATAGCAACTTTACCCTTCAGAATGGGGACTTAGAAGGAGTTGGGGAAGGAGGAATAGATAGGTAGAAGGATAGGGAAATGTTAGCATTGAGGCCCGTGGACAGAGGGATATCATGCAAACTCTAGGAATCTGTTGAAGACAAGAGGAAAAGACAGAATGAAAGAACAATGATGAGAACAGAGCAACCTAACAGGAATAGAGAGGCTAGTAACTGTATTTACTTTCCTTTAAAACTAATGACAATCAAGAGAAGGAAAAAGAGAAGAAAAGAAAAATAAAGAAATCTGAATTAGGGCCACAACAGTGACAAAAAGGGAGATGAAGAGCAGTGTGAGAGAGCATGACAATGAGAGTGAGAGAGAAAGTAAAGAAAAAAAAGGAAAAAGAAGAAAGAAAAAAAGAAAAATTTGAAAAGAGTAGAAAAAATTAAAAATAAGACAAAAAATAATAATTTTGAGAATAACAAATAACAAATAAAAATGAAGGGCCTCCTTCAGGGTGTCTCTGCTATCACAATAGACAATGTTGACAGCAGTGTGCAGATATATGTCAATTAGTCTCACCAACCCAGTAGAAGACCCTTGAGTTTCAAGCTGATTTCTGGCTGCAAGGAACAAGGCTCTCCTGCAGGGAGCTCCTGTTGAGCTTTGCAAGGTTCTACTGCAGGTTCCAGCTGCCCTTCCCCTGAAGATAGTCCAGGTTCCGATGGGAGGTGATGATCCCTCCAACTTCCCAAGTACAGTGGTCTGGTGTGCCTTTATTGCAGAGATTCTCTTCACTTTTCCAGTGGGCTTCAGTTTTCACCAAGGAGCCTGAGAGAGACTGTCCTGCTATTGTACACTTCTGCTCTATCTTCTGGAGCTCAGGACAATGGCCTTTATGACCCTCTGTGCCTCTGCAGTATGTGCAGTGTGGGACCAGGTACCTATGCCGTCAGGAGGCCAGAGGCTGGGGGGACGGGGGGGCGGGGCTGGGGTGGCGCTGCAGGCACACATCGGCTCAGTTCCTGTCTCTTTGGAGGTGGGGTGGGGTGTGGTGGGATGGCAGCCCCAGCTCCATGGCATAGGTTTCTTTTATAGTCCACTTCTGCTGTGGCAAAAAGGGAGTGTTCCATTCCCTTCTTTCCTTTACCCTACCCCTCCCACTTTCCCATTTTTCTTCCTATTTCACATTCTCTATTATATCTTTTAGTCCTTATTCCTTTGTAATAGGGAGGAATGGGGGGTTGAAGGGAGGGCAGGGGAATGGGGAAAAATAAGAACCAAGAGAGATTATGTAAAGGTCTAAATTTCCAATGATGAATGTCATTATATTGTATACCTAAAATGTATGAATAAAATTAATTTTTAAAAAGGCAAGTGTTTGTTTAAACTTACTCTTACTTGTAAATTGAAGCCAAAGACTATGCCAAAGTTCCAGTTAGAAGAAACCATTGCTATCTGAAATTAAATATGAAAGATAGAATCAAATTATCCAAATAAGTTCCCCGATTTCAACTCAAAATATATGCATTCACAGATAACATCTGGGGGATATATGTGAAGAGATAAGATACAGTAGTACCATGGAACAAATCAGAGTGATGTTAAGTTTTAGGAGCAACTACTTGTTCTTTTTTTGGGGGGGAATTAGAAAACCCTAGAATTAAACAATTATACTTTTAATACGAAAAGGTGCACTAACACATGGGCAAACACCTTCTGATGTAAATATATGTGGATACAAAGCTGCAGAGGTACAAACATCTGGAGAATTGTCAGCAGCTGTGCAGATAAAGGTGGAGCAGGGGAAATTAGGGGTGGAGTGGGGCATAGAAAAAAGATAACTTACCTCTGAAGCAGCTTGGTGGCTTCAAATTCTTCTTTCAAACATCAAGTAATTTTTCCTTGAAAGAAGAGTTAATGTTCAAAGATGGTTGAAAACCACTACTTCCTTTGCTCCTTTCTTAGTATTTTAGCATATCCAACTGCTTAAATTTATTTCCAAAAGTTATTGAAACTACTAATCTTATTTTCAATCATGAAACAATTGTTGTCACCTCAAAGAAAATAATGATGGACAGAACACCCTTTGACAAATACTGCTTCTGAAATTTTGTTTCTAGCACAAAGCAGTTAAAATCTCAGATAGAAATTTTCTTAAAATTCTTCAGAGATCAATGACATATTTGTTGGTAGACTTTACAAATACAGCCTTCCCCCCTACCTACTCAGAGGTATAGGACCACATCAATATCAACTGCTCAGGAAATTTGGTCCCTTTGCTAAAACCCAAATTGGACATTGAAATATCTGTCTTTTCAGAAAAAACAGGATTGCCTTACTTCACGAGAGGTCTGTATGATTGGATTTTGTGAATTTTCTCATTGAAAAAACATTTTCAGTCTAAACTCTAAAGAGACCAGTCTTACAGAAATGCTGTAAACAAGAAAAGAGTAAAAAGGTAAATATGATCATTGAAGTGACCTTTTCAAGGTCTGAGTGATATTTCTATGAAAAAATAAACTTTATCACCCAAGGCATTTGTTGAAATTCTCTCTAAAATTTGGAGTGGAGAAAAAAATTAAGTAGGACCCATTGGGAAAAGATTGCTGTTTACTTGTGGAAATGGTTGAATTGGTAAAATCCAAATGAAGTTCTCACCCAACACTACTCCTACAATTGCAAACATGTTGAAAGGGCAAAATATAAGAAAATTACTTTAAAAATATTGTATAGCTAGAGAGCATTTTAGCTGAGCAGCCTAAGTTTACCCTCTTAGGTTAGAAGCAATATACTATTATTGTCATACAATATGAGTAGATCATCTATCATTATCCTGGAAGTTTTCTTTTTGCACTTAACTTAAAAAGGGGCTTTATTCAGATGAAACAGAAGGCACTGATTAAGAATATTTAGGAAATATTTAGGAAAGATGTGTATTCTCATTCAAGAATTCTTTGAAGACTTGTCTTGATTGAGTTATCCTTTCTGGATAAATGAAGCTTTGATGAGATTTGTAATCACTTTACTGGTGTAGTCTATAAAAGCAATTTCTCTCCATGAGCTGTGAGACACAGGGAGAAGTGTAGATGCAATACTTGTATTGTATCTCAGATAAGCCTGTGTGTGTGTGTGTGTGTGTGTGTGTGTGTGTGTGCGCGCGCTTTCTGGAATTGCCATATTTCTACATAGGACTGTGCCCAGGAAAATTTGTGAATGTCAGTGTTTCTTGGGGATTTCTGCACCCTCCAAGAACACACCCCCCTCCCCACCTTTTTTCTGTATGGGTCCAGCTTTTTAGTTCTCTGGCTCCCCAAAGACCCTTCTTGGGTCCCACACACTGTCCTGCTTCTATACTGAGCCTTTACTGCATCTTACTGAAACTTCACATTTTAACTTCCCACCTTATTCACAAGAGCAAGACATTGCAAACAATGTAAATGTGAAACAGTAAGAAAAGTATAAAATTAAATTAATGAAATAAGTGAGAAAATATACATTCTATATATTTTGCATATTTCATATATAAATATATATACATTCTAAATATATATAAATTCTACGTAAGTGCTTTATGCCCACTTATGTATACATACATGTGTACTACTAAAATGTTAATAGCACTTTTCTCTATGTACAATTAGTTTATTTTTGTATTTAAATTTTGTTCATTCAAAATTTCCTACAATGAACATATACTGTATTACTTTCCTAATAAGAAAATATTTGAAAACATTTTAAACAATGGAACTATTTTCTCTGTAGTTCATTTATTTGAATCTCCAGTTTTTGCTAGAGAAATTGTATTTATGCGGTTATGACATCTGTCAAGTGACTGAATTTTGGATCAAGAAGTCTAGAAACTAGGCCTGGACTTCTGCTGATTGGCTCTGTGACCTTGGACAAGGTCGCTGGCTTCTCTGAGCCTCAGTTGTCTCATTCATTAAAGACAAGTTTTGTAGGTGACAACTCAAAGTGCCTCTCTGGGAATGTGCGTCTGCAGCTGTGACTCTCCCAAGTAAGATATGGTCACTTTGAGAGGATTTGGGTCACTGATCCCAAGAATGCAGTTAAATGATAAATATTCTTGGAATATAATTTTTAGTCTTTTGTGACAAGTATTTGTGGGCATATGGGCTCTTCTGGGACCATATATATTGCTGTAGGACAACAGTTTCTAAACTGGCATATGGACTAGAATCACCCAGAAGCTTGGTAGACTACAGGGTGCTGGGCTCTGGCCCCAGAGAATCTGATGTAGTGGGTCTGGGGCAGGGTTGAAGAAGCTGCATTTCTAACAAGGCAACAGCTGATGCTGATGATTTAGAAGAACTGATCTAAAGAAAATGCCTTCGTAAAGTCCTTTCGGTCTCTGCATGTGATTTGGAGGATTTCTTCTTCTTCTTCTTCTTCTTCGTCGTCGTCGTCGTCGTCGTCGTCGTCGTCGTCGTCGTCGTCGTCGTCGTCTTCTTCTTCTTCTCTTTTTCTTTCTACTTGTTATGAGTTAGATTTAAAATGTCCCCTGAAAGTCTCACATGTTTGGAAGGTGATTGGATCACAAGGGCAATTTACTCATCAGAACTGAATGTTCTGCTGGGAGGTGGGGACTGGTGAGAGGCTGGTCTCTGGGGTGTGGCCTGGAAGGTACTGTGTGTCTGTTTTCCCAGCTCCTACCTTTGCTCTCTGCTTCCTGGCCACCATGACACGAGCAGCTCTTCCTCCATGCAGAGCCCTGTACCCTGGCCTTCCTGTCTGGAGCTTGCTGACTGTGGACTGAATCCTGGAAAAGCCATGAACCAAAACTAACCTCTCCTCTTTTACGTCATGGGTGTTGAGTATTGTGTCTCAGTGACAAGAAAGTGACTAAGACATTAGAATTCTTAGAGAGATGTTCTGGGCATTATTCAAGGATAATCCCAAGGATCTTTCTACTTGCAAATAAATTTATATAAAATACTATTCCTCTGTATGATCTAAGTAGGGACAAATGAAGAAATTAATGCAAGATTCACATCTGCAGGTGGAGAGGGGAAGAAAAATTGTTGTTTTGAATCTGCAGCATGTAGCTGTCACAGTTTCTTGGGTGTGAAGTGGACACAAGGGGGAGATAATGTTTACTGTAACCACCAGGATGGGTTCAGAATGTCAGAGTCACTTGGTTGGTACCTGGGTGAGCCTCCCCTGACGTTCCCCCTTTCTTGCTACTCATGGTGCAAAATCCATGGCAGCCTATGGGTGTGGACATCAGAGCGAGCAGCTCAGTTGCTGACAGGGCATCCTGTTCTGCTCAGGAGCTAGTTTCCATCCCAGAAATAAATCCTGTTCTGTTACTTCCCATATCTTTGTACACACTGCTTCTCTGCCTAGAGTGCGACAGAAGAAGTGACTTCCTTTCCTCTTCTGTGTTGTTCTAATAGCTCTTGGTAAGCGGTATTATTATAGCACGTACCCCTGCCCTTGTCACTGTTCAGTGATATGCTGCTTCTTCCCGCAGGTGTCTGCAGTGCAGAGCTGGCTCTGTGTTCATCTCTGTATCTGCAGAACCTAATAGAGCAACTGGCAAGTGTTTGCTGTGCAAATTGGGTCTATGGATATTCACAGGCATGGCTTTGCTTTTAAGTAAAAATGATCAATAAACAAGACCACAACTCAAAAGTAAACAAAGTATGAGAGATCAAATCCCTCTGTACCATCTTTGTGTTCAAACTTCCTCTGGCCCTCATCCATTCTCAGCTCTAAACCTCTGAGTCTGGCAAAGCTCTCATGGAAACTGCAGGAATCTTCCAGAAATCTCTGAAAGGGATCCTCTTTTTTCCTTAGAAGCAAAACAGAACCCCAATATTTTAAATGCATAAAGTGCAATATAAATTATTTAGTGCTTAGAGAGAAGTTTGGACATATTTGATATTATATTCAATTGTATTATTGCTTTTAAAAGAATGAAGTATTTATCTCCATCCGTCTATCCTATTTAAACTAGCCATCTATCGTATTTGTATGTCTGGATAGAAGGATGTTGGAAATGATGTTTACCTATTGTTGATCATGGTGAGATTCAAGTGACATATTTATTTATCCTGGTCAGTACTGATACTCTAAAAAATGAAAATGTGTCATTTTAAAGCTATTAGTCCAGAATAATTAAATAATCTGATTCTATTAGTATTTGAAAGAGCCTGTGCTTTATTTAATGGATTACCTGCCCATTATTTTGATTTACCTGGCCTGTTATTTAGCAGGCACAAAAGCTAAAGGTACATAGAGTCAAGCTAAATGAACTTTCGTAAGAAAGTCACTTATGTTTATAGCAATTTTGAATCCTGCTGACCTAAACTTTGGCATTTTTTCAATCTTCAGTACATGGTGTATTCTTGGGAGAATAGATCTGACACAATTCCAGGTAGATCAAGGAGAGAAAAGTATCAGGAGGCCAAGGAGGTCCAGTCTTTAGAATAAGTCAGAGCAATGGTATTTGTCAAACTTTCCTTAAAAAGGCATATAACATGAGAGATGAAAAATAGAATGCAAGGTGGTCACAACCTCATTGTTCTCCAGATAAGGCACAATAAAGAGATGTTGTTCAAAAGGTTCTTGGTGAAAAATCTCCTATTTTTTATCAGATGACTTTATAGCATTTTGATTTTGCTATATTAATAATTTCTGGGAAAAGGAAATTAAATGGAAGTTTTGGCTGAACTCTTAGGTGATAGATATAAGATAACAAAATGAGCTGTGAGACAGTATCCTATAGGAATTTTTTTGAAAACCCCCAAATTAGTTACATGTCTCTAACACAACTTAACTATTTCAAGGATATAAAAAGGTCAATTGTTGGAAATCAAGGAGACTTCGCAAAGAGGATTTTATTGGAGATCTAGTTCCCAAGAGGAAATATTCATGTACATGTGAGCATTTCTCTTGCAGGCTCAGTCAAGGCAAAGGGGTTTCAGTGAAATCATTTGGAGAACATATGTGACCCTTTAAGTTAAGGGGACATACTGGACTAGTATCTGGTTCCTGCTTAAAAATATGCAGGGTGAGAGATGGGCAGAGTACTTGCTGTGGTCTCCTTGAGCCCATGGGGTAGATTAAAAGGTGCATGTAAGGATGAAAGGGAAGGAAGACAGTCTGGCATGCAGAGCTCTGTGGGCTCCCTTTGGGTTAGTGGCAGAATGCACTTACCACAGGAGTGAAATCCCAGAGAGGACAATCTTTGGAAGTAAGTCATGGTCCAGCAACTTACCTGAGTAGCAGGACTCAGTGTGTACAATGGCCTGCTCCAAATCAGGGGTGAAAGGCCAAAGGCTGGATAAAAAAGTAGGTCAGTTGAGTCACTACTTTATAAGCTATGTTAAGATTCACTTGGAATAAGTCAGAATTACTGCATTAGTTACTTCAAGTTTCCATATACAACCTCTTACATAATTCCCAAGAGGTTAATTGGTCTTATACCTGCTGAACAAATCAGTGCCCTCAAGTGAAAATTAAAATAACAGCAATCACATGGAACCAAACAGCTGGTAAACAAAAACTGCTTTCTGGGAAGTCATACACCACTGACTGGTAAACAAATTTAACGAGTATTGCAAGGGCACCAGATGATTAGTTTGACCCGGGACACCCACATGTCCTGGTTCAGCCTTGCATGTGAGTCTCATAAGGCTTGTTCCTGAGCTCCTTTCTCTACTCCATAGCCACAGGTCTTGTTCCTAAAGTTACTTACACCCCAGCAAGAATATAATTTCATGGGATTTTGAGAATCAACCTGTGAAATCAGAAAATCATAAATCCTATTTTATTTAAATCAACTTTGATAAGAAAGGATAACTGAATTTGGTGGGTTTCCAGTGCTACCTAGCAATTGCTTGTAAAAAAAACAGGATAGAATGCATGTGTGTAACATATGTGATTTGTGAAGATTAAACATGAATCAGCTATTACATTAGATGGATAAGGTTAAAGGTGATATAAGTATTTTCATAATAGTGACTATAAAATTTAAATTTAAACTTATTCTGTATCTTGTCTTCATAAATTTGAATTGTCTCTGTTTGTTCTGGAGGACATTTAGCTTTCCTAAAATACTGAGATGCTGTTTTGAGCAGTTTTGAAGAATGTTGACTTACAATTCCAGACTAGACTATGATGTACATAGAAATATAATTTGTTAGAGTATTTGTTGCAAAAACTATATTTTTCACATAAATTTATAAACTGTGGTTTTCATGGGTTGATTCATCAGAGGAGGTTAAATGTTGATCTAATTAACTGAGGAGATCATTAATCTATGTCAAATTAACTCAATTAAAAAAAGACATGTATGTAATTTTCTTTAGGAACATTGCTGAAGGCATAACTCTTGTTTATGATATCTATTTACAATCAAAGAGTAACACATTAACAGTGAAACACGACAATCTCAACTTCTGTAACTTCTACCCCATTTAACCAAGTCCACCTCTAGGCTGGGGCAGTGACAGATTTGAGCCTAAAACCCAGGCAACTTTTTTTTGACTCCTTTGCTCCTCTCCACTTGGCCATTACTCAGAATTCTTTTTTGTTGTAATTTGTAGATAATTGAACTCAAAATGACTCAAGCAAAAGAACTTAGCTTCCACAACTGAAAGATCAAGGTAATAAGCTAAGGAAGCTCCAGTGGTCTGAGGACAGAATCAACGTTGGCTTTCTCAGCCCTGGTTCTGCTTTATTGCTATTGGCTTCCTTCTTAGGCGGCCTCTCCCCTCAGTGTGGTAAGAGCAGGCTGTATTTGGGGTGTTGCTCCAGTGCATTTCCTGAAGTTCCAGGTGGCAGAAGCTTGGTCTTCAGTGTGCTGATGTTGACATCTAGTGGAACCTTTGAGAGGTGGGCCTAGTGGGAGATGATTACATCATTGGGGGTGTCATCCTCGAAAGGGTTCAGTGTAGCTCTTGTGGGACCCCAGTGAGTTCCTGTGAGGGAAAGCTGTCATAAAAGATCAAGCCTGGCTGCAATCTCTCAGTCTCACTATGTGAGAAGCATGACTTCAGCACATGCTTCTACCTTTATGATGCCATCCGTCATAAGCCCTTAGCAGAGCCAAGCAAATGGTGAGGCTATGCTCTCAAATCTCCAGAACTATGAGTTCAATAAACCTCTTTTCTTTATAAAGTACACAGCTTTGGGTATTTTGCTATAGCAACAAAAAATGGACAATGACAGATAGTTACTAGTACCTCTAGTTTTTTTCTTAACAGTTTAGTAATCTCAATGTAAAGATGACTTCTTTTCCAACACTTCCATTTAAAGTCTTAGAACTCACTGGGTATTGCTTCTGATTGGGCTGCTTTGGTTTCCCTAAACAAATCACTATTTCAGGGAAACGCAATTGACAAGGCCTAGGTCACATCTCCCTTCCTTGCCAACAAGAGGAAAATTCATCACTCAGGGCAGCACATATGATTGGGGTGGTGGAGTTGTTTCAAGTAAAGCAAGGTCTCTATCTATGGTCAGCTGTGTCAGGTCTGGTCCTCTTGCATTCCTCTTTTCCTGGGTGTTTGTTAGTGTGTACACCTGTGCCTGATGCTATGCCTGGTCCCTGTCTTCTCCATTCTTCCTCCACCCAAGCCCTCTAGTTTTGTAACCCTCGACTCATATTAGAAGTTACATGGGGCACTCAAACTTTAAAATAACAATGATACTTAGTCTCTGAGAGATTCTGATTCCACGAGTGCTAAACTTCCGTTAGAAGTGGCAGATTTTAACCAGATCTAACTCTTAAGCTAATGGAGTAGAGCGTTTATGGTGACATTTCAGTCATTTACCAGAGAAAGCATGTGGAGAAGCATCAGGGCCTTATTACTCCTAAAATAATATCTGAAGCAGGTCCTCATTTCACCTTTGCATGTGGTTTACCCAGACTATAATTAACCTGGCCATGATGAGCTATCATACAGATGCTGTTCATTGATTTTTTTAGAGTAAGAGGTGTTTTAAAGTGGAGGGGTGTGTGTGTGTGTGTGTGCGCGCACACGTATGTATGAGTACCCTCCCTCCCTGCAAAAAAGATTAACTTATACAGGAGAAAGCTTCTGTACTATTGGGGTTTTGTACTGCTTTTTTGCTCTGTCACAGAATTGAATTGTCATTGCTTGGCTCTCAAGAACCAAGTTGTATATTTTCTGCTGCATGAATCACTATAAACAACAGCTTTGGGAAGGCATTCTAGGGCCAGTAATTATACCAATGAAATAGAAAGACTGTATTCCAAGTGAGGTTAATTTTAGCAGAAATCAGATAAAAATGTTGTTAACTCCCCGCAAACATGCGGGCAACAGAGCCAAAGTTGCTGGTGGCAGTGGCTGGCTGTTCGGGCTGAGCAGCTGTCAGGGTCACCCCAGAGGAGTCAGACCAGAGCTCGTGGTACTCCCAAGTCTCTTTGGAGTTTGAAGTAGACTTATCAAGCTGAGCCCTGAAAGATTACAAATGGAAAGCAATTCTGAATTTGAGATGTATCCAGGAATATAGAACATGGATCGTCTACAGTTGCTGCTGCTTTTGTTACTCTCTTTGTGTTGGGGTTAGGGAAAGGGTCAGACACCTCTGCACTTGAGAGCTGACCCAAGCTTAAAATGTGTATTTCTACATGGAATAAATTATTTTGTAAAGAAAATTAAAAAGGAATTTTACATCCTATTATAAAAGCAATGTAGGTATCATTAAAAATCCATGTTTACATTTTGCTCAGAATTCTATTTCCTGCAAAATCCAGTCCTTTCAGAAATCATTTGTAGCCAATATCTAATTCAGTTTATAGAAATAAGGATAACTGGATAATTAAACAAGCAAGTCTTTTTGGGAAAATATTTAAATCTAAAAAGATGAAGGCAACTTTAAGAGTCTGCCACCAAGAAAAAATTTCCATAAATAGTTCACAGTGTTACTTTTAAAAATGCCTCCAAAAATTCAGAGATTGTCTTTGGAGGATGCAAGGATAAGAATTCATTACAAACGTGTGAAATGCAGGTAAAGAGTCCACACTTATTCTAATGTTACTAGAAGAACAATACCAAGTGTTGGGTGAAGAGCATTTCCTCTTTAGAAAGCCTCTGTAACCAATGAAGAAGGAATAAGAGAAATAGGAAATCACCACTTCACACCCCTTCGTAAATTGATGGATCTGTGAGCTGAGCAACAGTGCTTCCTAACAAGGCAGGAAAAAATGCAATGAGGCATCACACACCGACCAATGGATGCTTATAGAACCACCATCAAGTGGATTCCCCTCAAAAGAGAAACATATCTGTCTGCCTTCCGTGTGTTCAAGCCTGGGCGTTATTACCAACTTACAGGAACTCAAAGGGGCAGGAACTATGTTAAAAGACACCTTGAGAACGCCAACAGCCGACATGGGACTGTGGAAAACTCCACTCGGGAAACAACGTAGTTTCTTCAGTAATGAAATTGCAGGAAAAGAAGGAGATATACCAAGGACCTTTAGATTGTTAGAGAAGTAAGAATCATGTTGACTCATTGTGATTTTGCCCTCGTTCGGGTCCCGATTCCAACCAAAGTAACTATTAAAAAGTATAAGTCAGTTGTGGAAATCTAAGCACAGAGTGATATTTGATAAAGTTAAAGAATTATGGTTAATTTAAAAAAGTAGTCTGTACTTTGGAGATATATAGTGAAATATTTACCCTCAAAATGCCCTAATGCTTAGAATATACTTGAAAATAATCCAATGAGAATGGGGAAGTGGGAAGGAATTTAGAAGGAACAAAAAATTATGTTATAATTTTTGAAGCCACATTATGGTGGGTATTTAAGGGTTTCTGACATATTCTGTCTGTATTACTGTGTGTGGTAAGGAGTCGGACTCCATTTTTTTATGTTTGCTGACAGCTTTTAAGCCTCATCCATCCCCTTTCCCCTTGTACCCCACATCTAGATGTCTGATAAGAAAACCTGATGTTCCCTCTTTTGGTAAAGGTGGAAGATTCAGAACACATAAGCCCCTTCTCAAGCACACCCTTCCCTCACAATAAAATCCCAGGCCAGTCTCTTTCCCTTGCTTTCTCAAGCCATTTCCAACCTGATTGAGAGGTTTCCAACCTGCCTCACCTTCTCAGGGAACTCAATTATGCAGCCAGTCGGCCTTAAGTGTGAGTAGGAGCTCAGGGTGTAACACAATGGTCGAGCACTTGCCTGTCAGGAAGGAGACCTTGGATTTGATCCCTAGCACCTTACAAAACCAGAAATATGGGTGGGCTGCCAGTACGGCTGCTCTTGAAGCTGGTGTCTGAAGTTGGGTCAGTCTGGCTGGGGACTGGGCCTTTTCACTTGTAGGCTCTGTGCTAACTCTGGGTGACTCTTGTCAGAACTGTACTGCAGTCTGGATAATGCCAGCTGGTGCCAGAATACTCTTAATTCATGTTTCCCTTGGTGACATCCAGTAAGAGATCATGAAACCCATCTTCTTTTCTAAATATAGCTCATAGAGTTCTGTGATGTTTCCTTTATGCAAGAAAACTATGAAAGTTTGGGTAAATCAGAAATCATAAAATCGCTTAAATAACTCTACAAAACAAGCCATGTCCAGGGAAACAAGAACCACTTTCTCAGATGAGGAGAGAATAGCATTACACTCAACTTAATCATTCATTACTCCTGTTTGCTTTCTGACAAAGCTTATTTATGCACTGAAGACTTAAACATTAAAAGGAATTTCAATGGGAAAGCAGAGGAACTTGAGTCAGTCGTTCATGCATCATGTGTTTACTGGATGTCTACAGATGCCAGACACAGCTCTAAGTTACTGGAGGTCTGACTGAAGCCAAGGGAGATGTAGGCTCTGCCCCTCTAGTGCTTACATAAAAAGCTTTCAAATGGGTTGGCGGGGGGAGACAGACCCCAAAATGTAAGCAAACTAATGGGTTAATATTTAACATTGTGATAAGTTCTATGGAGGAAATTTAAAAAGCTAGCTGGAAGTGATGGGCTCAGCATTGATGATGCACCAGGCATGTGGACAGCAGGAATAGAAATAGGGACAGCTTTCCTGCTGGTGAGTGCTGGACATTGCACAAGGCCCTGTGATTAGTGGGCTCCCATGCTTTGTGTGAAGTTCTGCAGGGACCAACTTGGAATTCTCAGTTTTGAACAAGAAGGTTTGCATTTGAAGTTTGCAGTAGGCTCTGTGAAATATGCATCCAGTTGTGGGGGAAAGCATTGCAGTCAGAAAGACCACCAGGTGCTCAGACTTGAGGCTGGGAAGAAGAGGTTGTCTAAGAAGAAATGAATGGCACCAGGAAGGTGGAGGAGGAGGAGGAGGAGGAATAAGGGGCAGAGTGGTGAGGGGTGAGGCCAGAAGGCAGTGGAATCTCTGGCAACTGCAGGAGTGGGCTATGCCATTGTCATGAGCTTGTGAGTCCAGTGCTACAAAGCTCTCTCCTGAGAGAGTCTCCAGGGGAGGACCCTCTGGTAACCAATGGGTAAACTGAGGCTGAAGCCTTGGGACACTGGACAAACAGAAGTAGCAAGCAGCTGGAACACAGCCAGGTGACTGAGCTTGCTGTTGATAGTCTCATGTGGAGGCAGAGGGTATCTGGGATCCAGAGGTGGGACCCTGGGACCATTCCTGGGATGACCCAGGTTCAGACACCCCTCACAAGGGGCCAGGAAGACCCAAGTACCATCTACCAACAACTGGGAATTATTTTTCCCTACATTCTGAATTCAAGTTAATGTCTCAAGTAAGTCCAGTGTTTTTCCTTTGAAGGAAATCTGACATTTTAACAGAGTCTATTTTGGTTTGAAGAAGCACAGTCTATTTAGAAAGCCAGTCAGCTATTACTAAAGTACAAATAGCAAAGAGCGCCATCAAGTGATGCGTATCTGAAACCATTTTCAAGTTTCAAGTGTTTTCTACTGTTTCTAGGGCAGGATATTCTAGACGTTTTTACTCTGCAAGAAGCAGCTGTTTTTCATGTCTCTCCAGCCTTGAAGTTATCAGACACCCAGGGAACAGGGAATTAGTACAATTATCTTAGAATTGGGAGGATGGAAATTTCAACGTACTGCTCTTGTCTCCCACCTGGGAATCTAGGAGATCTTGGGGAAGGATACACAGGAAAGTAAGAAAGTCATGTTAGAACCAACCTACTAGATCTTTAAAATGTCTAAATTTGAAGTTCCTCATGAGTGAGGGCCTTAAGGCCAATAGTCCTTCTCTATCCTTAGCCTTAGACAAGGAACACAGAGGGGATGTCGTGATGGAATTGATACAAGAAGATGCTGGAAGGTTCTTGGCCTTATATTCACACTTCTGTATCTCTTTGGGGATGGGGAGTAGTTTTGCAGTTATTTTCTGCTCACCTGGGGAACAGACTTTATTAAAAAGAGTAATGAAAGTGATATCTGATATTATTGAACATTTATGATGTGCCACACACTTTACAAGCATTCTTTCACTTCTCATACCAAATAAAATAATTAGTTATTATCCTTCTTCTACAATGGCTAAACACAAAGCCTACAGAATTTATAGAAGTTACCTAAAGACCGAGGTCTCCATGCTGACTGGTACAATCCTGGAATTTGTCCTTAAGTCTTTCTGAAGTCGAAGTCCTTCCCACCCACAATTGTCCCCATTCCTCACTGAGGGAAAACCTCTTCTTCCATTTGCCACAGAACTGGGGCAGAGCTGGAGTGGCAGTCAGCATTTTGTCCTGTTCAGACTGGCTTATTTCTGATTGGCCAGGCACTATCAGGAAACAGATGGAGCACACGCTAGGATCCTGCTGAGCTCAAAAGAGACCATCAAGCCCTGTTCCATCAGACTTTTTTTATGTGGCATTTTGTTAGATAGTGTGGAATGTTATTAAAACCAAGTCATCACAAAGCGAAGATTAGCACAGCCTAGTTCAATGGATGTCTCAGACTGGTTGTTATTCTATTTAAATCAAGATTGGTGGTTGTTATGTTTTTAAAGTGCTGGCACAGTGGGTTTTGCTTTAAATACCAGATGGCTACAAATATCTAGCCAGATTCTCTCAGGGTATAAAGGATTTCTTGGCAGTAAACTGGGCATTTGAGGAGGTTTATTAACTCTTTGTAATCACTGGAGTGGTGGTTGATCCTTTAAACACGTCGACTGTGAGTATGTGTCTTTAGTTTTCTCAAAGAGTTAAAGACAGACTCAGAGAACTGAAAACGATCTGACTACTTCAGAAAAATAAGCCAATAAGAAGGCATTTACTAGCCAGAACTAAGACAAGGCATTGGATCCAAGATGTAATGTCTTCAATTTGAGTTTAACTGAGACCACTGCAACGAGTGAAGATGGTGGTCTAGCCTGCTGGCCTCTTTCCTTGGACGTTGGTGAATAGTTTCCAGCTTCTGATTTTGAAGACGTGTGTTCCCTATGCCTGGGAGGTTTTCCTAGCCCAACTTTGTGTCGTGGTTGTCATTTTCTCATCATCTTGATCTCAGCTCAGCTGTTACACCCTCAGAGAGTGCTTCTCACTGCTCCACCAGCCGCTCTCCACCTTTTTTTACGGAGTTTATTCTTCTGGCACCTTATCTCATAGCATGGCCTTTCTTTTGGTTGTCTGTGCATTTATTTTCTGTCTCCCCTGACATTCAGTCTCTGTGAGGGTAGACTCTGGTGTGTTCACTTCAGAGCTGTGTCCCCAGCTCCTAGACCATAATGCCTATCACTTTTAGGGAATCGTAAATATTTCATTAAACAATTAATGATTGAATGTTGCTTGATATTTACAACAATTTAAATTGTCAACTCTCTTTCATAAAAACAATTCTAAATTTTGTCTGATCTTCCCCTTAGTAATTGTGAATACTTTATTTCTAAAGCAGAAGTTAACAATTATGCTATAATACATTAGAAATAGCAAGTAGATATATAAGACTATGAATTTTTCTTCTCTTTTTGGAGAAAAACTGATACTAAATTGTTATATGGCTATCTTGGAGAGACATACTCTCCAAGCAATAAAGCCTTCATGTTTGCCTAAGAGGGAAAAGTATGGGCAGAAAGAAAAGAAATGAATTTAATCTATTGTTAATGTTGAGAATTCATACTGAAGGACAGTTGGCTGAATCAATGGCAGCAGAGACAAAAAGAAAAATAGACTGACAAACAGCATGGAATGAAGAGTAATGTTGTGGTTTTGACCAGAAAGGAGCTTGAAAATTCTTCACTGTCTAATTATTTCTGAAAAATACATGCTGGGTTACATCTTAGACAACATTGGCTAGATTGTTGCGGACAGGAAAATAAATCCAGCATCTTGGTATAATTAGAATAAAAGAACTCAAAATATGATTGCACATATCTTTCAGAAGATATGGAGATACTCTATTTAATAGGACTTAGATTGAAAGTCTAAAACTTTATACTAATCTTAGTAAAGTAAGAGTACATTTAACTGTCTAAGAATCAGCAGGTAAGGAAAAAGGGCACTAGATTTCAGGAGGAGAGGAATTATGTATCCTTGATAGTATTAAATGCCAGATATCTTTAATTCTTTTCTCACAGATGGACTAATACTAAGAACATATAAAATATTATGATTGGTGGAGAAATCAAGAATTAATTATCCCAAATTTATCTTATTTGTTCTTATGTTCCTAATAAAAAAAGCTCATATTTTAAATTTAAAAGTCTGCCTAACTCCCAGAATTTGCCATCTGCATCTATCTTGGTATGGACAAAAACACATCTCATTTGAAATATGTTGCATAATTGATTATTATTCACTATCTTTTTGACATTCAAAGTACTTCAGTGCATACCAATTCTCCCATCCTTTTAAAAATCCCACTGAAAAGCTGGGTAGAGTCCTAGTTTGGTCTTCTACAGCCCTGTGGTGCCCAGCATAGAATATTAACGAGGGCTACTATGATCTTTCCTTGTGGAGATCATTCTCTTTTCTTTGGGTAACAGAGCACACACATTTTCTTGAGGAACCAGAACTAGATGTAATTCAGGCCTGGCTGCTTAGCACATTCTGTTCTCCTGGCTGCAGTGTTTAGTTGAGAGTGAGCCCGTGACTCAAGCTGATCAAATCAGAAGTGATCCTGAAACATTGTCAGGAGAATGTGAAGAGGTTTTTATTTTTCTTTTTTCCTCATTGGATTTGGAGCTATGACCATATTAATCTGGAGAAATGAAGCCCACCACGAGGACTGAGCTCCCTGGAAATGAACCAATATAGACGCTGTGCAGCCATAAGATGAAGAGAAGCTACAGCCCGCCATCTTTACCAAGCAAGGTCTTCAGTCTGTCCCTGACCTCTGACCGAATGCAAAGTCCTCTGTCTTATTAAACATTCAGTGCTGGCTCATTCACCAATGAGTATCTATAACAAAGTTAATTCATTCATGATGAAATGACAAAAGCCAGATGATGGCAAAGATTTTTCAAAAAATTAAGCTTTTTACTTAGAATGAGTGCTCCTGTTACTAAGATTGTATACTTCCTAGATTTGGGGTTTTAAATTATCCTTCCCTTGTGATAGTAGGTAGAATTTTTTAATGTCCATATTTGGAATAATGATGCCTCCTGCAGTTCCCAGATATCAATGGATTAACCTGTTACATTCATGTCTTCCTTAAGTAGATGCTGAATGTAGGGAGTGTCCCTCATGTTCACCCAGGGTCCCAGGCTGGCTTCCATATTGTGGCTCTACTCTCACTTGGGAGTCTTTCATGCAGTAGGCACATGTAGGAAGAGAAGAAAGTTACTGGAGGAATGTTGTTTATTGGATAGGCCTGGAAGTGGACTACAATTACTTCTATTCCTATGTTGTTGCTGGAACTTCCCTGTGGCTAACCTGACAGCAAATGAAGCTGGAAAATAGTTCAGCTCTGTGCCCAGGAGGAAGAAGAAGCAGGATTAGTAGGAGATTACCTGATACCTCCTACATTTGGCAAAGTTTCAAGCCTTCTGTCATATATCCTTTTGTTCTTTGAAAATATACTATCTTACAAAATCAAAATAGTTTGGTAATCACTGATCTCCTTTGACCCTTTTATTTTATAAATGAGAAAAGTTCAGCAAGTTAAATGATTTGCACAAAATAGCACAGCTATAATATGGTACAACTGTGCTTAAATGAACCAGAACCATTTCAGAGAGCTTCCACTAAGCTAATGTTACCCAAACTTCAATCATTCAAACTATTCCTTTGCCATCAGTTAAACTGTGCTCAACTCTACCCTAGAAATGTTAGTCTCTCAGTATTTCAGAATGTGGCTTTATTTGGAAATAGAGTCTTTAAAGGGTAATCAAGTTAGAGAGAAGGAGGAGGGGGAGAGGAGGAGCTGGGGATAAGAATAAACCCTTCTCAGGGGCCGGGGATTTAGCTCAGTGGTTCCACTGCCTGCCTTGAAAGTGCAAGGACCGGAGTTCGATCCCTGGTACCAAAAAAACAAACAAAGCAAAAAAACCCCCAAAAAACCCTTCTGGGTGGGTCACACCTCAGTGCCCCACCTCTTATGACCAGGACTTCACTTTCAGACATGTAACATTTTGGGGGGATATTTTATATCTAAACCACAATGTTTGTCTTGAGTTATTTACTTTTTATTGGCCAAAGTCATGCATATCTTTACATCCTTATGCATGTTTTCATGATTAAACATTTATTGAAAAAAATTTATTGAATGAGAGCATGACAGATGTGATAAGTACAGTAAAAAGAAAAAAATGATATCTCAATTTTTAAAAAAGAACCCTCATAAAGATGGAAATGTACTATGGAGGCAGATAATCTGAGAATTGAAATACAAAATACCAAATTGGTCAAACATTTCTGTATCTAAAGATTGCAAGTAAATTTTAATATGGTCCAGGAAACAGAGACGTTAAAAATGGCAGGTAGTAGGTGAAGGCAGATTGCCTTAGTCAGATTAATAATATAATAAAGTAAAATTACTCTATCCACTTTCCCAACTCTATGGATTAGTCAACTTGTAGCTCTATAGGCCTCTTCCCTTTCCTGGAATAATTTCTTGCTCACTGTCAGTTCAATTAGGGAGTTTCTTCTTCCTTCTTGAAGGCAGCTATAAAGGTCAGGTGGGGAGAGAGAGGAAACTGAAGTTGAACAATGACGTGGACTGGGCTGAGGATGAAGAGGTTTCACCTTGCTCCCCTTAGGGAGGTACAACGGTGTCTCAGACTGGTCCTCTTGTTTCTAATGCCCTTTAGTTCCCTTTGCATTTGAATGGACCAGCTTCTTAGAACCAGAATCTACTGACACATACAGTATTTTATTTCATTTCAATTGGTGCCATAGGTAAATATGGACTTTAAAAAACTGGCAGACTTACCATTCATTTTAACTGGAAAATTAAATATTTAAAATGATTAGGCAAAAGGTTAAAAAGTATATGTTTAGCTTTAAAATAATGTAAGGGAATATAGGATGAAAGATAAGCAGTTTTGCGCACTTATTTTATTTTGGATGCTGTGATTCATTCATTCATTTTATTCTTTTTTGGTACGGGGAATTGAATTGAATTGAATTGAACTCAGGACCTTGTGCTTGCCAGGCAGGTGAGGTGCTGCTGAGCTATACCCCGCCCCCCATTTATTGGTTTTCAAATAGATAGTTCAACCTTGAAAAGTACAAAGGATAGAAAAGAGGACACGGAGAGGGAATCTCCCTCCCATCTCTGCCTGCAGCCACTGAATTTCCCTCTTCAGAGGTCACCTAACTGTTAATATTTTCAGATGTCCTTACAGAAATACTTCATGCATATTGAAACTAAGTTATTCTTTCAAAAGACAAACAAATGATGGAATGTTGCATATTCTTCTTTTTGTACTTTGTTTTTTGACCAATCAATTTCTCTTGCAGATCATTTCATGTAAGAACACAAAGAAAAAAATTCCCCAATATGTAATAACTTTATCTTGAAAATTATTTCTTTTCTTTAAGATTATTTCTTTTCTTTCTTTTTCCTTTTCCTTTTTTTTTTTTTTTTTTTTTTGTGGTACTGAGGATTGAACTCATGGCCTTTGTGCCAAGCTATAGCCCCAGACTTTTTAACAAATTTATTGCGAGAGGCTCTCACTAAGCTGCTAAATTGCCCAAGCTGGACTTGAACTTGCATGTGACAGCAGCCCGGCTTGTTAAGACTATTTCTAAGCCTTTATGATTTCAGTTGTATAGTGAAAACCATGCACCTGATGTCATTTCTTAACTGTGTAAGACTGATAGATTTCTTGAAGGAAAATTGCTTGCTTAAAGTACAAGTTCATTGTACCTGGCTGTGGTGGCACACGCCCGGAATCCCAGTGCTCTGGGAGGCTGAGGCAGGGAGATTGTAAGTTTAAACACAGCCTGGGCAATTTAGAGAGATCCAGTCTCAAAACAAAAAAGAAAACGCGAGCTGGATGTAGAACAGCATAAAGGTGCTGCTGGGTTGAGTCGATCCCCAGTGCTATAAAGCAAATCAGAAGGAACCTCTGAGAAAGGACTGCCTTGCCCAGAGCTCTAGCACCACCGTGCTACTGGGGTACCTGTGTGTGTGCATATTCCTCACCAATCCCATTTCCCTACCCCCTAAAGGTGGCACTATTCTGAATCTTGTGGATTTTAAAATAAATTCAACCACATGCATACATATTTGTAAGCAATCTAACTTTTGAGAGAGCATCATTATTTCTGGGTCATTGCACAAAGTTAATAAGCACTTGTTGAAAGAGTGAATACAGGAATAAATGAATATCAAACAAAGATACTAAATGCTCTCTATTTCACACTCTGTTGAAACTAGCAAGGATGTGGTATATTACAAAACCCCTAATACCTCCTTTTTAAGCAGCACCCATTGATATTTTATTATGATTACTGCTGTCGACTGCACAAAAGGAGATTCTTTTAATTAGTAGCCATTAAGAATGTGAGGGTGAGACTGTCCAGACTAATGCAAGACTGGTTCTTTCTCATACTTCCTAGGCATGAAGATGGGTGTGGTTGAGGACTGTCATCTGGCAGAGGATCCCAGCACCATTGAAAATGAAAGGACTTTCTGTTTTATGCATCTGACAAAACTTTTCTCTTGTGACATATTTTAGGAAAATTAAGCTATTGAAGTTAATCAACTACTGCAACACTATTATATTCCCTGAAATAAAATAGCTAGATGTACTGCAAACGTACTCAATACATCAAACACAATATGCTTCAAAAGAATTAAATGTTTAGGAACTTCCAAGATCCGTAATGGATCTCAGGTCAAGGAGAGCATGGCTAATTTTACCCCATTGCTGTTGTGTGCTCTGTAGCCAACAAACTAATCAGAGAACCCACTTTCGCTCTGCTGTATCAAGAACTGAAATGACTGTGTTTATTTCAAGGTCTTGGTTTCAGATACAAAGTCATCAAGCAACAGCTCTGTAATTAGATTGTCAAGAAGTAAGAAAATTCTTTTTAAAAAAATGGTGCCAGCACGGCTTGTTCTAGCAAGTTAGAAGCAGTCAAGATGAGTTCACTGTTGAAGACTAAAAGCAAGACAGACTAAGAGGTCTTGTGGCAACTCAGGACAGTAAGGCTATTACAGGTACAATTGGCATTTTTTGTTCTGCTCCTTAAATTGAAATACAAAAAACATATCTGGAGTATGTTTCTCAGGTAAAATCTCATGACAAAAATCAAAGAGGAAGTTAAATAAAAACCAACAATAATGTAACAAAAGTAACATTTAACATTTATTGAGCAAGGCCATCTGCAAGGAGGCAGGTAGAGGAACAGGAGAATACAATAGAAGGTATTTTTGTTTCAGTTTTCTACTGCTTGATAATAAATCACCCCAAATTTAGTGGCTTAAAAAGCCAGCCACTTATTATTAATGACTGCTGGGTTAGGCTCACCTGGGGATTTCTTCTCTATGTGGTGTCTACATTGACGTGTCTGCTGCCTTTGCTGGGATGTCCGCAGCAGCTTGGGTTCCAGCACACCACAGTGCTCCCAGGGTAGCTGGGCTCCCTACAGGATGGCTGCTTCTGAGAGGAGGATGCAGGAGCTGCCTAAGGGCCAGGTCCAGAATTGGCACAGTGTCACTTCTACGTCACCCTAGTGGTCAGAGCAAAGTGACAAGGCCAGTCTAGTTTTAAGGGAAGGAAAACAGATTCTACTTGTGGAATGAAGAGCAGGATATGTATGGAGAGGAACTGACAGTAGCTACCTCTGGAGTTTGCGTACCACAATTGGAAGACTTATCTGAAGTTGATAACTGTATTAGTTTCTTATTTTACTGGCCTAACAAATTACCAAAATTTTTATGGCTTACCAAAACACAAATTTATTGTTGGGCAGTTCTGCAGGAAAAAAGTCTGACCTGAGTTTTACAAGGCAATGTTGGAAATGCTTTGTTATTTCTGGAAGATCCAGGCAGAAAACTTGAGTCCTTGCTTTTTCCAAATTGTGCAGGACACCAGCATTGCTTGGCTTGTGACCTTTTCTTCCATCTTTAAGTATGTCACTCCAGCCTCTTCTTCCCTTGAAATATCTTTTCTTTTGATTCTGGTGCTTTTGACTACATTGGACCCACTTGGGTAATTCAGGATAATCATCCCATCTTGAGACTGGTAGGGCAGGATTAAGGTATAAAAGCAAGGAGGCAAATGAAATCTATGTTAGAATCAATGAGTTACTGCAGTTGAAAAATGAATCTGGTAAAGAGAAAAGGAAGCTCAGGGCAGTCTGAGAACCTGGGATAAGCATGAGAGTCAGTGATCTTGGTGAAGTCTAAGACTTTTTTGAATAAAGGCAGAGTAGGTGAGGAAGAACAAAATACGGGTGGTGAGTCACAGGACCTACTTCCTTCCTTCCTCTCCTTCCTCCATTTCTTCCTTCATAAAACATTAAGATGTCTTAACTTTCTTTAAGGAAAGTTCAATACAACTAAAAGCAGCAATTTTGGACAAAAAGAACACCTTTTCTCTAAGACATAAGCAATCAGATACCTTTGAGTTGCATGATCCAGGAGTGTCTGCAAACTATTTGATTTGTAACAGCACTAGCACTGGATCGATATTTCCATAGGAAATCCAATGAAAAGGGCCAATGAGTCTAAAAATAATGGCTTAATGGTTACTGATTTGATAAAGAAAAATAGCAAAATATATTGAAAGTGAGCAAGTAGATTCGTTTAAAACCAAATAAGTGTATTTTTGGAAATGTTTCACTTGACTACTTTGCTCATTTTGATTTCTGGAGCTCTGAGTTGCAGAGATTCAGATGGGTTCAGCCCATAACAGTGTTTCCATGCACCGGTTCAGTGGAGGCAGAGCTTCTACATTTAGGACTTCAGGTCAGAAGTGGCTCTGAGGAGAGAAGCTGAGCCGGTCCCCAGCACCCAGAAGCAAGCTCCACCACTGCCATCCCATGCTCCTAGGGCAGAGAAGGTGAGCCACGCGGGAGCCAGAAGCACCCCCCCCTTCACCCTGTGGAAATGAGAAGACACATAAACAAGCCTCAAAAACAGACTTCTGGATCACCTACAGCAACCCCAAAGGGAAA
>NW_004624743.1:13952190-13987109 GCF_000247695.1 Heterocephalus glaber | reverse complement strand
GGGGAAAAAATAAGAACCAAGAGACTCATGTAAAGGTACAAGATCCCAATGATGAATGTAACTGTATTTTATACCAAAAATGTACCAATAAACTTAATGGGAAAAAAATAAAAGAAGTGGCTGTGAGAGATGAACAGGTTAAAATGTGACCATGGGAATGGATGGCCACTGGGGCTGGGGGAGGCCACTGGACTAGAGGGGATGCGGAGGCGAGAGCATCATTCACATGAGTGCTGGACTCGGAGGCAGGACTCAGGAGGAAGTAGGATAAAAAACAGATAGATACCAAGGAGATAAGGAAAATCTTTTTTAAAAATTATACTTAAAAATTTGTGGAAAAAAACCACAGCTTCAGGATATGAAAGTTACTCAAGTCCTTTTCTCTTCCAGGAAGCTAACTCCAAAAACAAATCCTAAAGACATAGTAAGTCTGGGCTTGTGTTTTTAGCTGTAAATTGTGCTTCTTTCCACAGAAAATGCATATCAAACAGAGCCCTAAAATAGGAAGAAATTTGAGAGAAATATACATCCTAGTTCACTCACCTTGAGGACACCCCAAGACCCCTGCCCATATGGCCTCTCTCTTAGGGGTCAGCACTCTGTTCTTTCTGTGTGGACTTTTACAATTCTGCCTAATAGCTCTCTTTATGCCTCTCACTAACATGTCTTGTAAATTCTTTTTCTGTGACAGAAGTCAATAAAACTACAACTTATTCTGTGGAAAAGCTGAGTTGAGGTTCCTCATCCACTTTGGGGAGCCTCTTTTGACCCCTTTGGGCAGGAGGTTCAGGGCAGTGGGCAGCAAGTAGAGGAGCCAGGCCCTCGCTGAATGTGCAGACCAGTAACAGGAAACAAGGAGACACTGGGGATGGGACAGTGTCTCACACACTAGTCCGGAGAGATTAATAAATGTCTTGCCAGGAGAAAAAAGGATTCTACAGCCCAGCCTAATACTGGATTAAACAAGTCCAAACAGGCCTCTGCCACATGGTCTGTCTGAGCAATTGGTGCACTGGTGTATTCTGTAACCCAAGTTAGGGGAGAGAGGAGCCCAGAGTTTTCAGAATTTGTCAAAATGCTTAGACCAAACAACAGCTGCAGAGCATCTCAAGGAACCTGTGTGTCCTGGGAAAATCTAGTGTGGAAATTCCAGGCGAGTCTGTCATTGTATGGGGTCCAAGGAGGTCCCTCAAGAAAAAGATGGGGACCTCGACTCATCCCAACCATGGGGTAGCTTGTAGGGCTGCTGACTTGTATCACAGAAAAGAATCACAGGGCTCATCGGTGAGAAGCACAGAATGATTTATTAGGTGGAAAAAAGTGCACACTCAGAAGGGAGTGTGGCCCTCAAGAGAGAGGTCCATGATGGTCTTGGGAGGGGGGAGTATTTATATGTCCTTGGGGTGTCCTCAGGCACCTAGGATGTATAGTCCTTGTGTCCGTTGGTTACTCACTTGTGGGCTAGATTAGAATGTAAACCATTTGTATGTGTTTGAAGCTTAGAGATATACTGCCTGCTTAATAGTACTGTTTCCTAAGGAGAGAAATCTGTAGGATTTGTAGATCTATAGCATGAGGGAAAACCACAGGCTCACTTTACAAGTAAAAAGCAGGGGCCCAATTTACAGGCTCATTTTATGTTTAAGATGCTTAGGATTTTTTTTTTTTTTAGTTTACTAGAAGGGAAAAAAAAAGCAATTATATTCTTTGATACTCTGATTTTGCCCTAAGACCACAGTGTTCTTAAAAGTACAGTTATTAAATCATGATTTTCTCTGTTTCCTTTTCACGTATCTTCATTTCTTCTATCCTTTCTCAAGTTCAGAGAGAAGCACAACCGGCACTAGCCCAGGATTGCTTTAAGTTAATTTATTGTGTATCTTCCCTGTGATTTCTGGGAGTTTGTTGATAAACTTATTTCTATTTCCTCTTTGCATGGCGTTTACATTTTATTAGCTTCCGAGGCGTTTCTAATTGCTGCAGCTGAAGCGCTTCCGCTGATTCCCATCACATAATCTTTTCCCCTTGTTGGTGTCTCCATCCTTTCAGGTTGCTACAACAAAACACCATGAACAGGGCCGCTTATGAACAGTGTAAGTTTACTTCTCACAGTTCTGGAGGCTGGAAAGTCCAAGAGGAACATACCAGCGCACTGAGTGTCTGGTGAGATCCTCTTCCTGGCTCGCAGAACAGAGCTGTGTCCTCACTCGGTGGGACCAATCCCATGCACTAATCACTGTCCGGAGTCCCACCTTCTAATACCATTTCACTCACGGGTAATAAGGTTTCGATATATGAAAGGGGGGGGGGGTGCGCATCCAGGCCATAGCAGTTAGTAACATTTGGTTGTTGTAAATAAGTGAGGGTAGCCGGTTTTGAACTCAGGGACACTTCCTGTGGAAGATGATATAAGATGAGGGATTAAGTATATTCCAGGGAGCATAAGTTCTTTTGCTGAACGTGAGGCTACCTCTTCATGACTTTGCCTGAATAAATAAGATTAAATGTTTTCCTCTTGGGGGGAAATTCAGTGAAAATAGGACTCTTTGACAGATGTTTTGTGAATTATAGAAAGTTACTTTGCTACCAGTTCCTATAAATCTTGATCACGATGGCCTTAACTTTCCTCTTAGCTTGACTGAACTTTAGAGAGGCTTCTTCTCTACCCTGAGACCTTCTAAGAGACCACTGACTTTCAAAACCTTCTAATTGTGTTTTCCCTTTGCTTCTTTGACATACAAAATAAGTATGGAGAATCTTCAAAAAACTAAAAATAGAAATTCCAGTTGTCCCAGCTTTCCCCTTCTAGGTATCTTTCTGGAAGAGTTAAGGACACCATACCACAGTGATCTATGCATACCCATGTTTATGGAAGCACAACTTATAATAGCTAAATCTTGGAAGCAGCCTATACGCCCATCAACAGATGAACGGATAATGAAAATGTGGCATTTATACACAAAGAAGTACTACTCTGCTATAAAGAAGATGAACTCGAGTCTTTTTTAGGAAAATGATTGCGCCTTGAGACCACAGTGTTAAGTGAAAATCAGACATATAAGCTTAAATATGATTTCTCTTATATGAGAAACCTAAAATAGAAATGAAGACCCACATAAAAGATAGATAATGGGAAGTAGGTAGAAAAGTCTTTTGCAAACGAGAAGATTGATCAAGAGATAGAGGGATGAGGGAGGGGAGAGGAGGGGATGAAAAAAAAACTGAGATGTGTTATATCCATGTACCAACTCTCCACAAGGAGTTGTACTACAAACATGTACTAATAAAAAATAAAATTTGAAAACAAAACGTCTCTGGCCAGTTTTATAATCCAAGAATGTTCTCCAAGACTAAGGAGCAAGCCGCTCGTGTGAAATGGAATCACCCGGGAAGGCAGCACTCCAGTGGGCATCTCAGTTCCTGTGGCAGACACAAGCCCAACTTCCTCCCAAATTGTAAAACTGCCTCCTGTCAAGAAGACAGGAGAAAGTTTACCTTTCCTTTCAGTAAGGCCAGTTACTGGATAGACGGCCTATGATCATCTTTCTACACCAGTTCTTAAAACCTTAGGCGGGCGTCTAATCTTGCTCTGTGCTCTCTGCTTCATTGCGAGCAATCACTGAATAGAGTGGGTAACTGTGGGTTGGTTGGCCTGACTGGGTCAAATATCCCACCTCCAATACCTGGGATAAAACCCACTGACCATACAGACTGAGAGTGGGCAGAGGATGTGGGACCCACGTGAAACTCTTGAGTTACTACCACCCAAGGGGAAATGGATGTGTGAGAAGGAAAATACTGCACAAATAACTCCCATAGGAGCAAAATGGTTACAAAATGCAATCTGAAACCACACCACCTAGATTTAAGACCTTCATATTATATATATATATTTTTTTCTTGGATCAGTTATTTAACCTATTTGTATGCCAGTTACCTCATCTTTAAAAAAATAATACCCAGCTTATTGGGTTGTCATGAGCACTGAGTTAGAATAAGACCTCGTAACCTCACAATCCAAAAGGAAGGTGGATAGGGTTCTTTTCTATAGCATTCCATTTAACTGATATCAGAGAAACATGGTTTATTCTTAAGAGTAGACTACTGTATAAGAATAATCACATGTTCATCCTGTGGCCAGAATTGGGACAGAGCATATGCATACCATTCTGGTTTTGCAGCCCAATTCACTGGGTAGTGGAGAATAAGGAAGCACCATCTCAGCCATGCGAAACAGGGTTGAGCTCATCAGGAAGAGGGAGAGGACTCTAGAAGGAAAAGACAATAGATATTCTCTTACATTAAGTTGCACTGCTCTCTTAGCAGCTATGTCATAAACTTAAAATTGTTACACGAGCCTGGAAAACTGTGAGGGGATCTATCACAAATAGACATGGGCAGCTAGGTTTTATCTCACTTAAACTCTGTCACTTCCTTGTGAATAAAATACAAAGTTAGGCAAATTGGTGATAAGGTCACTTTCTATTCTCATATCCAGTAAACACCCATAAGCAATGTTTTAATTTAAAAATATTTTATTGTTTTAGGGATGGAAGTTATACATGGACATACTATAAATTGTCAAGCAAATTTCAGTAGTGTTAGAAACAATAGCCTGTCTCTTCTTCCCATCATTTCTCTTCACAAGTGGTAACTAACTTTAATGCTTTTACCTTATTTGTCTGAGTTTTACCTATATATTTCTAAGTAACATGCTAATTTTGCTAATTCATAATATTGCAGGCCTGTGCGTTATCCTTTGATTTCTCACTAAGGAAAATGAAGATTTAGTTCTCCTTTAGCTACCCCCTTTCCTGCATTACACAAACTCCACCCACATATTTTGTCTGTTTCCCTATCTTCTTAAGAGTTTATCATACTTTCAGTTAAATAGACATTTGATGTTTATATTACTATGACTAAGTAAATGCTATTCATAGCTAAACTATATAAATATTGTCATTACTTTTTTCTTTTGTTTTCTTAAGAGTTGGTGTGTTAGAGTTAGGGTTCACTAGAGGAACAGATTTAATGTAAAGTACATGTATAACTGTAAAAAGCATTTACCAGGTAGGCTGACAGGATCGGAAGCAGAAGAATTCCAATGACCGTCTGCCAGATCAGAGATACAAGAATACAAAATGACCGTCTATGCATTGCATCTAAGCAGGAGGATCCAGTCAACAGTCAGAGGCCTGGAGTTCACTGAAGAGTTCAGAAGCTGGACTGGTGGGCTGAAGAGTACACAGTGGAAGCTTTAGGAACTGGAGACCAACAACCAGAGACAATGATCAAGACTGGAGGGCTTCCGGAGAAAAAAGGGCAGACTTCTTTCCTTTTTCCCTTGTTATTCCACCCATGGCTATTGGTTGGTGCCATCCACATCCAGAGTGGGTTTTCCCTCCTAAGTTAGTGTCCTACATGTCCACTCTCTGCAGGCACACCCACAGCTTCACTAATCTGCTAGGTGGTTCTTACTCAAATTGACACATCACAATGATTAAAGTTATTTGCATTATTTGTATTGTTTATTTGTTTAGCTTTCTAAGTGCTTTAGGATAATCTAAATTCAAATACACTCCTAATTTTCTAAATATCCTCTTTACATGGCCAGATTTATTAGACATTTTCCCTCAACCAGTGTGCATAGTTTATTCTCTTTGCCTGGTTCTGGTCTCTTCCTGAACTCTTTTGCCTCCTTCTTGAGGTGAATTATCTGTTTCCTTTATTTTCCATCTTCCTTTGTTTTGATTCCCTTTGTTGCCTCTGGGGGACTCAAGTACCGTCAAAGCAGCCCACTGGGATGGTAACCCAGCCCAATAAAAAACTAGAGGGACAAAGTGTAGCTAATGGAAGACATGCTATTGGTAAAGAGGAAAAGGAAGGGGTGGAAAGGAGGAGATAGATAGCTGCCTTGATAAGAAAGAATCAGGGTAGGGGGCTCTGAAAGATGGAGGAACCATGGGGTCTTTGTTCTCAGCTGTTTTTATGGGGAGGGTGATGAGTGACTCTTTCTCCTCCACCTGGAACTTGCCATAACCGGATTGGCTTCCAGGCATCTCTGCCTAACGTCATTTCTTCCGGTGGCCTATGTGCAGCTTCTTCCTGGCTGTTTACTTGGCCCTGGCCTACCTTTTAAGGTCTTATCTTTGGGGTGGGTGCTAGTTGGCAAGGGGGTGCCTTATTCTTGGTTAGCTTAGAGTTAGTAAGGGAGCATGTGGATGTCTATTGTACTCTATGACAACCCTAGAGTGCATAATATGGTGACTGTAGAGGGAATACACATCTATATATGTGTGTACGCTAGTGCATAGGTGTGAGTACACACTGCCTTAAAGTTAGTTAGCTCCCCTTCTCTTTGCTTGTCTTTTATTTTATTAGAGCTGGGGGTGGCTTATCATTTGTGCACGGGCCTTTCTCTCTGTATCCTGCCTGTCAGCTCTTTTTCTGGTCTCTTGGTGCAAGTCTCAAGGCCATTTAGTGCCTTTCTTCATCTGGTTTTTTCTTTCTCTTTTTCTTCCCCTGCCTCTGACTTGCTTCCCAGGGGAACTTCTCTAGTAAAGTTTGTTTTTAACTCCTTTTAGTCAGAATTATCTAGAAGACCTAAGGAAGCTCCTATTTTGTTTTCTTGTCTACAGACCCTTGTCTCTACACTTTAATTTGGTGGGACGCAAACTTAGTGAGTTTCTAAGAAAGGGAATAGGACAGGAACCAGTTTAGACTTATTCTGAAAATTTTACTTTGTTCTTTGTGGGTGAGATCTGGTTTTTCTTTCTAGGACAAGAGTGAGCAAGCCTCTATAAAGGGTGAGATAGTATTTCGCACTTTGTGGGTCACAGAGTTTCTATCACAACAATGCAACTTTGTTGGTGTAGTGTGAAATAGCCATAGATAAAACATAAATGAGCACGGTTGTTTCAACATGGTGTTATTTCTAAAAATAGGCACTGGAGGTTTGGCAACGAGCCATAGTTTTGCTTATCATGCTCTTGAAGTTTATAGGATTTTCTTTTCATGACTATTGTTTTGAAATATCACTTAATATTAATCAGGGTGGCCAACTGGGCTTGCCTTCAGTGTGCTGTCACCCTGAGGAAGCATATCAGTTCCAGAAATAGTTTCTTGAATTATTTGATAATTTATTTTACTAAGTTTTCTGTCTCTGGAATTTTATTTTTCTGATGTTGGATTTTCAGGCTTAGTTTTCCTATTCTGTGATCTTTTTCTTCTATTTCTCATGTCCAAATCTATTTATTCTACTTTCTGAGAGATTTCTTCAACTATGTCTCCCACCTGCTCTACTCTACTTCCAATTATAAGAATTCTGTTCTCTGAATGGTGTGTGCATATTTTAAACATCAGCTTCTGTTCAGTGGGTGCAACATCCTCTCATCTCTGAGACTATTAATGGTAGTTTAGTAATGATGGTTTTATTAACAATAAACTTTTACCTACCCCTTTGTCTTGGTTTTATCCAGGCTGCTCATTTCTCTTTCTTCTGGGTTGTATACTTTATGTTAGAGGCTTCCCTTGGTTGTCTTGCATTTCCCTGAGTGCTCGTAGAAGTAAGGCGCTAGAAGTATAATTGGAATCCCTGAGTGTGATTTGTCATGAAAGGCTGCCCTATTGGGTCCTCTTGGGCTGCCAAGAGTCCCAGCTTCTGCTTGCCATTGTTTTGGTAGCTTACTGGTGGACAAGGGCTATGGGGCTTCCAATGTTCACGACTTAAATGTTCACATCATCCGCTCCCGGATTGTCTGCATGACACCCTGTTCTTCACTGTGCCTGGTATTCTCCAATTCAGAGTCCTTGTTTACCCTCTCCAAAGACTCAACCTAAGCCTCTGTAAGTATGAGGAGGAAGCTGGTCCAGGGAAATTGAGGAAGGACATTAGGAGCCTAACATAAGCAGCTTTTCAGGCAGTCTTCCTGATGTGATGGCCCCTTCTTCTATTCCAGAGGTCCCTGGTGCAGCTGAAACTTTGGGAGACTCCGTGATGTGAATCTGGTTCCTCTTTGGCTTTCCCATTGTCTGTTTAGGATTCAGCTTTCTCAAGGCTGTTAGATTTGTTGCCAGTAATCCAGGGGCTTTCCAGCTTCCAGGAGTTTGTGGCAACAGTTTCCCTTTGTTCTTGCAGAATGATGCCCTCAAATACTTCCTTTAGAAAGTGTCACTTCAGTGGAATTTTAGGAGACCATGAAATAAATTCTATGATAGCTGATTGTGTCAATTTGAGTAAGAAACATCCAACTAGATTGACTCAGCATAGTTGAACGTTGAACTCACGTGAGTGGGGTCGAGTTGAGTTGGGTGTGGAAGACCCACCCTAGAGAGGATTGTCTCCAGTATTGTGTACAAAGGAAACAAGAAGGAAGGATCGCTTCTGCTTCTCCAGAAGTGCTCCAGTCTTTGCTTCACTTTGGACGCTGTCTCCTGGCTTCAAGCACAGACTCTTCAGCCTCCAGCGCAGATCCTTCAGCTTTTCAGTGCAGACCCTCCGGCCTCCCGATATGGTCTCGCACGAGACAATAGACAGAGCTCCAAGCCTTTGCCTGGATCCTTTGGAGCTCCAGAGCCCAGACTGACCTTTGGCACTCGTTCACACCTGACTCTGTGGGTGGCCACTGTAAGCCAATCTCGAAAATTCTTGTATATTTGTGTATCTTGCATTAAATCTGTTTCTCTAGCAAGCACTGACTGATACAAATGCATTTGTTACATTCATTATTGTAATAAAAAAGATCATTATTTTAGTGAATAAGATTTGTTGTGTGTTATTATGATAAAAATTAATAAGCTATGTGTGGTGGCTCATGCATATATAATCCCAGCTACTTGAGAGGCTGAGGCTGGCAGATCTCAAGTTCAATGTCAGTGTTGGTAACTCAGTGAGACCCTGACTCAAAATAAAAAGTAAAAGGGCTGGGAATGTAGGTCAGCCCAAAGGTCCTGTTTTCAGTCTCCCGTACCACACACACACAGACACACACACACACACACACACACTCATAAGATGCTCATTGTAGATAATATAGAAGTGCATGAAGGAAAAGAAAATAATCCCTACAAATCTCAGAAATCCCAATTATCTGACAATTTACCTGCTGAATATTAGGTTGTTTCCAGTTTCCTGCTGATGATACAAGCAACATCTTTTGAACATCTTTACAGCTAGGTCTTTGTGAACATCCATAAATAGTTCTTTATAATTAACTTCTAAAGAGAACTGCAAGATCAAAGAGATTATGTAATTGTATTACTTTGAGAAAGACTATATCATATATCAATGTCTAGTGGCAGAAATTTGGCATCACACCCATCCTACAGAGCTTGGGCACAACACCAAACAACATGTAAGAGCAATCTGTTTTAATTTTTGATGTACAATCAGCTTTTTTAAGTTTTTTAAAATACGGGTGATATATTTAAAAATTATCCCAAATGGTAAAGAGGAAATTTATGTTATTATTAGTAACTATAATAATGGAAGTTACGTATTTTTGTAGCAGCAACTAGAATAAAGTAAGAACATAAAGGAATGTTTCTCCTTTTGTGTTTTAATTAAACAAATACTCTATTATTTATTTTCCAGACAAATAATCTTTACACCATTTTCCCTTAGAAATTTACCTCTTGTTCATTCAAGGAGCAAAACCCAACATAGAGTAAGTGCGGGATGTGTGGAAGGTAAGGATCTTAATAGACTGTCATTTCACAAGCGTCGGCGCTGCGAGGTTGCCTTCTTGTTCATCATGACCATCATCACCAGCAGCGTTGCTGTTTTCAACATCAGTCTTTAGAATTTATTCTGCAATCATCATCTCTTTTTGATCTGCAGAGCAACTTTGTAAAGTAGGATGAAAATATTATTTTATAATTTCCATTTTATGAACGGGGATCACAAGGGACCATGGTTAAGGGATTTGTTCACTAAGTAGAAAGAAAAGGAGAGAGGATTTCAGCCTGAATCTACCAGCTTCAAAAGTCACTACTGTTTCTATCAGGTACCAGGCCTTCTGATAACATTCTATGAATGAATACTTTTGAAAGCTCCTGTAGTCAGAACTGGTGTTCAAACAGCAAAAACCCAAAGGAAAAAGTGGAAGAGCGCCAAAAATCAATCTGTACAATGTTTTTCCTGGCATCTCTGTTCCAACTGATTGTCTGTACTGGCTCCAGGAATAATATCACATTTCCTATTAAATGGCTGCAGCTGAAATGACTGCAGATTTTACGCACAGCATTATCCCTAATGGTAGGAGGAATGCATATTTTTCTTTCAGCTATATTTGTCCATTTAAGTTGCCTGGAAAGAAAATCCATTTTTTAGTAGAAATTAACTGATATATTGGATGCCAGGCAATTTTTCTAGTTGGTTGCCAGTTTCTGAAAGGTGAAAATTTACCAAAGATATTCTTCCTTTTGAATTTGTGTGGATTACAAAGGATTTTCTATTCTTAACTACTGATTAATAGATTAATAGGTAATTTAAAAATATTTTAAAGTGTGCAATTCAGCAGCACTAAGTACATTTTCAATATTATACAACTATAAGCACAATGTAATTCTAGACTATTTTAATCAGTGCAAAAGGAAACTTTGTAGTAATTAATCAGTTACTTTTAGCACTCCCTTCCACAATCCTGTCTCCTGCCAATCATTGATGTGCTTTCTATCTCTGTGGATTTTCCTATTCTAGATACTTCCCATAAATGAAATTACATAGCATATGGGCTTTTGTGTTTGGTTCCTTTCACCAAGCATAGTGTTTTCAGGGTTCATCTATGTTATAGCATATATCACTACTTTAATATTTTATGGCTGCATAATATTCTATTGTGTGGATACAGCACATTTTGTGTATCCATGCATCATGCAGTTGACAATTGGATTGTTTCTCCCTTTTTTTTTTTTGTAGCGAGGATCGAACTCGGGACCTTGTGCTTGTGAGGCATGTTTCTACCTTTTAATGCTTGTGAATAATGCTGCTCTGAACATTTATGCAGAAGTTTTTGTTTAAACACAGGTTTTCAATTCTTTCGGGTACCTACAAGTAGAATTTCTGTGTGATATACTAATTCTGTGTTGTTATTGAGGTATTGCAAAACTTTTCCATAGTGGCTGAACTATTTTATTTGACATGAGAAATGTATGAAAGTTATAATTTCACCATATTCTCCCCTCACTTGTTCTTTCTGCTTTTTAAAATAGCCGAATGGGTACTTTATTGTGATTCTGATATGCGAAGATGATCATCTTTTCATGTGTTTGTCAAAACTATTTTTAAAAATATTTTTCTTAATGCTCGATAAAATATCAGATTGCTAGAAATACAGGATCAAGATCTAAACTGAGTTTCCTACCTCTCTGTACTTATTTCTATTTTCAGGTTACCCTAAGGCCTTCATTTCCCTCAATAATATGAAGGAGAAAATGATCAAAACCATTACTGTACAGCACATCATTTATATACAACTTTATACATGGATAGAGAAGGCCAGGCAGTGAGACAATACATACTAGCAAGCCTAATGTGATTATCTGGTTTTGCTTCTGTCTCTCTAGAGATGCAGAGGAAAGGACCCATGATTTAGAGATGACAAACAGCTATTGCCTGCCTACCCAGAGTGAGGCTGCCATATAGGTGACCATGCAGCCACCGTCCCGTCCCTGATATCGGAGAAATGATCGTACGGAGGGGGAAATCGATAAAAACTAGGAAAAGAAAAGAATATTTACCAAGATAAGATCAGTGCTAACAAAATAAGAAACAAAAAGTTAAGACGAACATAAAATCTGACAGGAAGAGACCGCTTGCAGTGAATCTGAACAGGTAGGTGTCTCCTTTAAGGAAGATTTTGATTGAGACCTTTGTAACGAGAAACAGTGAAGTGGAAGAGAGTTCTAGGGCTGAGCAAAGACCCTTGAGATGTCCTAGGGATGGAGAGCTTGTGAATGGGAGCATTGTGGCTGGAGGGGAGAGTAAATTGAGCTGGTGTTGGAGACGGAAGCCTCAGTCTGCTGTGTGGGGATCTGAGTTCCTGAGAGTTCTTGCCACTCTTTCTCTTCCCTCAGCTTCCAGAGCCCATTCCCTTTCAAGTCACTAGTGGCTAGATTCGCAATTTCACTTACTTTGTTCACTTTCAAAAATGAACATGATATTTATCATTTTAATCATTTTGAACATACGGTTCAGGGGCATTGAGTCCAACTATCAGTATGACCTATAAGTAAAGAGTTTCGTCACCCCCACGAAACTTCTGCATCCATCTGACAGCAACTCCCTTTCTTACACCTTCTAGTCCCTCAGAAGCTCCATTCCACTGTCTCTGTGAATTTGCTCATCCTAGTCACTCACTTACGTGGAATCATACCGTGTAACATTTATCCTGTGGTGTCTGGCTTATTTCACTAACCACTGTGTTTTCAAGGTTTACCCATGTTATATCATGTGTCACGGGTTCCTTCTTGTGGCAGAGTAAATATTCCATTGTTGTGTGCACTGCATTTATCCATTCACCTGACATCAGACACTTGGGTTGCTCATACTTTTTGTGTATTGTGAATAATGAATGTGAATGTACAAATGTCTGAGTCCCTTCCCTGCTTTCAATTCTGTTGATTTGGATCCAGAAGAGGATTTGCTGGTCAGACAGTAGTTCTATGTTTAACTTTTTGAGAGACTGCTAAACTCTTTTCCTCAGTCACTGCACCATTTTGCAGCAAAATTCTGGGGTTGTGATTTCTCTGCATCCTGGCCAATTCTTGTTATTTTCCACATTCTTTACTGGAGTCCTCTTGATGGGTATGAAGTAGAATCTCAATGCGGTCACTTCCTATTTTTTAATGCAGAGAATTTACTCCCATTTTTCACCATAAACTGGGGCCTTCTAAGGTCATGTGGGGACATTTCGGGTGGTTTCAAGAGGCTGGAGGATAGTTAGGTGTTAGAGTTTGATGACACCACACTGTCAAGGAGTACAGCGCCTTGAATGTTAGGCAGAGGCACTGATGTGTCAGAGGGGGAAAGGTAAAGTTTTTAAGGAAAGAAATACTACAGTGGGAATTGGGACTATATTAATTGCCCATGTATTGCCCCTTAGCCACCATATATTTTATTAAATTAGTAAAAATTACTATGTTCAACAGAAATGTTACATTGCCCTTAATTTGGTGGGAAAGTATATAATTTGAGAAATCTCAGACTGTGAGCAGTTCCATACTGAAGACAGCTAAATAGGAGGGCTTTGGCGCTGTCAGTTGCATACAGGAAGAAAGCATTCTGTGATAAAAACCAGGAGACTTGAGTTAGGACAGACTTGGGTTCGAATCTTGCCTATTGGCTTGCCTTCTGTGAGTATTAGTTTCCTGGATTTAAAATGGACTTAATATCTATCTCAACACATAGCTAGCACAGAGTGCAAGTGCCTCAAGGTCAAAAATTCTTAGTTTCCTGCATTTTTAAGTGAGTGCTTAGATTATGGCTTGGGGAGGGTCTAAAGAGCAGGAATGATTTAGGAACAACAAAAGGACACAGGAGAGAAAAAGACAGGAAGTGGGGAGAGGAGAGGTCTTTGCTCAGAAAAAGTCTTGGGTCATTTTGGTGTGAGGACCCCTTTGGGATAAGAAGTAGGCTGATGAGACCTGATTCAAGTTCACCTCCTGGTATTTGCCTTCAAGTCGGCTTTTAGGAGAAGATTGCTCATTGACATTAGCTCATCTGTCAGCTGAAATGATTTTCAGATTATCTATAGACCAACTTTTGTTTTTCTGGGAAATGAAGGTCCTTGTAAAACTGTGAGTGTGGTTTATTCTCAGAGCATATACGTGATGGCAGGCAATGGATCTCAGAAGCGTGTAGCACATAAGTGGGCTCCTGTCCAGCTCTGTTCTCCTTGCTGTGAGAAAGAAGTAAACAACAGAAGCCAGAGGGAACACCATCCCTTACTGTTGGTGGCACAGTGGAGGGGGGCTGGGAAAGATATTTTTAGCTCTGGAATGTGAGGATTTGCCTAATATTTCTCCTGTGTATTTGCCAGAATATGTGACTTCCAGGGGAATCAAGAAATGTGGTGTGTGATGCTAGAGTGTAGTCCTTCACTTTACCCTGGTGTGTCAGCTGCTGGCTGTGGATGTCGGCTACATTACTCAGTGATCCCCATACTAATTCCCCTTTGGGTGGAAATTCTCTCTGGTTAATAATATTTGCATCTACTCTTTGACAAGTGTTTCGCTGAGTTTTATATTTAACCTCCAAAACAGAAGTAGCTGAGGAAACCAGGGCTCAGATAAATTGATCGGCACACATACATTGATGTGGCCATTGTCGCGGAAAGAATTAAATGTTACTCACAAGGATGAGTGCTGTCATTGCATTCACATTCCAAAAGCAATATAGCCAATTTCAGGGGAACAGAGCTTATTTTGGGTTATGTAAAGGAATCAACAACCAATCTAGGATGGAATTTGAGAAACTAAATTGTTCTGCATAATAAAGCCACAGATATTTTTACGTTGTCTGCTCTAAAGTGAGAGGAAGACAGGGTTTCTGGAAACAGGACAGAATAGAATGGAAAGAGTGCTCTGAAAGGTGTGTAGAGCTGGTTACCTGGTGGTGGCAAGTCAGAGTCACAGGAAGAAAAAGATCCTCCTTCAGAAATGGCAGACAGCTGGACTTTTGCCCTGTGTTGGGTTAACCTCAGCTGTGGTCAAAACCTCGTAAAATCTTGTGACATTTGAGGATCTTGTGTTGATAGCACTATGGTTGTGGCTCATGTTTGAGGTGAACTGAGGAAGCAAAAGGGCAGAAGAGAAGGTGAGTAGGGACTGAGAGGCTGCATGGAGCAAGGCATCATGGAAGCATGTATATTCCTCCTCCTGGAATCCTCAGAATAAGGCAGAGGTGCTGGACTTGTCTCAATACGTGAGTCATTTTCTTTAGATAATAAAATAAAGGATAACCTCAGAAGATGAGAGTCCTGGAGTTCTTTGAATATTAGTGCGTGACCATGAAGTGTTTTGAGGCCAGGTATGCTTGACCCCAAAGCCCAGCAGGGTTGGCGGCACTAGTTTAGGATGAAATTCAGGGTGGCCAAATGAGCTAGTTTCAGACTACCTGTCTTGATTGCCCAGGTAGAAGGTACCCTTCCATATACCTACCTCTCCAGGGTCAGTTTTCAATTCAGCAACTTTCTTATGTGAAAAGAATTTTTTAAGACAGTAAGAGGGAAAAAACCCCAAAGAAATAAAGTCATGCCTTAGAAACTACATTCTTTGGATAAACTGAAAATAGATTTATTACCTAAAATTATACTTGCTGTCTACAAGAATGGGCTACTTTAAAGCTGAGTTTGTTCCATTTTATTTCTAACAGACTCCTTCTGTCTCAGTTAAATATGGAATGATACCACAAAGTATAAAGTAGATGGACCAGGAGTGGGGATGACTTGCTAGATGAGAATATTGTATAACAAGTAATTTCATAAGAGTACGATTGGTGGCACATATGAATTAGGCACTATGAGTTAGTGTCATATCTTCATTCTCCTAATCAAAAATCTCTTATGTAGCACTATCTCTATAGCAATGCTATTCAATTTAATTTTACAGATATATTTTAGACTACATGTTCTCCAAGCGAGTATTACAGTAATCTCTCACCCCCATGGTATGTGGAAAGAATACCATTATGAAACCCAGTTGGGAGATAGAAAATAAAACAAGAAAGGCAAACTGAACCAGCAAAATAGCTATGACTGAGACCTTTTCTCTAAGTGATAACCTACAGGAAAATTCAAGTACTTGTTGATTGAATGAACAGATGAATGATGAGCTTATTTATAAATTTACTTTAAAGAGGACTCTAATAAGCTTGGATATTTTTCCCATTCAAATTAGAAGACAAATTAGGAGACAAATTAGAAGACGCACCTTAGAAGGAATTGAAGAAATTAGTAGAGTAAGATCGTTAGTTCTAAACAGGTAAACTAAAAACTAGGGTGGGTGAGAGGGAAAGGTACAGGTGAAAACTTGATGCTAAAGATTACAAAATGCAGACACAAGGATGAAGAAAAGCTCAGCGGTGAGCCACACTAAATATAGTGTTTCTCAAAGTGTGGTTCCCGGCCTAGCAGCATTAAGATAGCCTGGGAATTTAGAAATACAAATAACCCTAAACCTAACCCAGGCCTACTAAGTCAGAACCTCTGAGGTGGGTTCAGCAACCTGTTCGTCCAAGCCCTCCAGGTGATTCTGATTCCCACTGGAGTGAGGTCCACTGGTGTACTGGTGGAGAGCCTGTTTGAGCTGGAGACAAGTACTGCTGCTTACCAGTAGTGTGAAATTACACATAAGGGAAGTCACTTTACATGAAAAACCCTGTTCAAGATCACATACTTTGTTCTCCCGGGGCCATCTTGGTTTAGATATGTTGTCCTGGCAACTCTAAAGAGTATAACTTTTCATGCTGGAGTGTCCTATTGTGTTCATAAATTTTATGGTCACTGTACTAGAAGGCTTTGGAAAGACTATAGTCAGAGCTGTGAAAATCATGAGATATATTGAAATTTAAATGAAAGCCTTGAGTTTTTTGGCTAATTCCCACTCACTCATACCTTGATAATAACAGATAATGAGATTTTTTTTTAGCTTCTCCAGAATATTGTAACCAATATTCTTCTGTTAAAGAAAGAATCTTACCATTCTTGGTGCCAAGTTTTAGGCTATTCTTATCCTTTGCTGACTGGAACCTATAGGCTCCCATGGCAGCGGTGCAGTTTTCCAGTATTTAAACCCATTTTCCATGTGGAAGAAGGAGCAATAATCATTGCATCTCGTCCATCTCAATTAATTTTAGATCCCAATATAAGGATACTTTCCTGCAAGTGAATGTAGTCACTGAAGTATTTCTTTTTTCCTAGATCTTTCATCTACCACTCCTTCCCCTAACATGATCAGATAGTTCTTCCTAATGTTAAAATAACAGATGGACTTGTTTGAATCTCTAAATGGGCCATTTCATTGAATTGATTATAGAATTTACTTATTTTAATGGGATGGATTTTTATAGCTAAAGTGGTGGTTGCTAGAGAAGATCAAGGCCAATTCTTTCATTTTGCAGAGGTAAAAACCAAGGCTCAGAGAGGTTAAGTGATTTTTCCCATGGACCATGGTTCTGTTAACAACTAAGACAAGAATTTGGGTTTCCTGTTGCAATTTCTTCTCTTCTGGTTTGGATACACAAAGTGGTGAAGGGGAAGAGCAGGCTCATGGTTACCTCAATTCAGGCTTAGAACGTAAAATGAGGAGTAAAATTTTGAAAATGGAGACTGTGTGACTACTTTTATGAGGGAAGATATGCGATAACTCAGGACCTTGCGCTTGCGAGGCAGGTGCAGTTGCCACTGAGCCAAATCCCCAGTTCTGTTATTGTTTTAATAGAACATTCTGCAGTCCAAGTTTCATGTTCAAGGGAAACAATACAATACATTTATTTGTGCATATTTTCACATCCCCCTTTACAATGACAGGAACCCTATTTTAGTCAAATATTTTGTCCCAAATGAATGAGCAACTTCCTCCTGCTTCAGGTGAAATGGGAGGCTGCCCATCGCATAATCAGTGTTGTCAAGGAGGAACTGAGGGAACAGATGGCTTGATAGCAAAAAGTGGTCCCAATTAGCTAGCTTTCTCAGCTCCCTTTCCCTGCTCACGGGTCTGGGAGGAAGTGCAACTGTTCTTCAAGAGTCGTCCTTTTGTGCACATCTCTTTCTTGTGGTATAATAGATGGTGGAGAGTGCCATTCTGCACTAGAAGGGAACATAGAACCAAGGATAAGGGTGAGGACAAAACCATGTCAAGAGAAACAGTTTTATAGAGCAAAATTTGCTACTTTGTTTTGTGAGAAAATGTAGGTATTGGACTGAAAGTTAATTATAAAACTTACATCAGATAAAACTGTTATCACTAAAGTGTTAGTATTTCATTAAGTTTTAAAACATCAGCCATTTAACAAAGTAAATTTAAATAATGACCTAATGTTATGGAAGAGGAAATTTTCTTCAAGGACATACATTTCCCAGCTGTCTTTTCCTATCCAGTTGGAATATCATGAATTAAAGTATATTCTACTGTCTTACACTGGGCTAGGTTTTATGGCTTTTATAAGTGCCTCAGCAATATAGATGGTTATTTTTTAGCTTATGTGCAGTAGAAAGCAAATTTTACATCTGTAGAAAAATTTAGAGTTCATTTACTAAACATTTTCTTACAGAAAACAAAACTAAAGCAAATAAACAAAAAACAAAATCAAAGCAGACGCCAAGGCTTAAGAAGGTTGGGCTGAGATTTGCATACCCGGAGGCGGAAAGATCAGAGAACTGGGTTACATCCTAAGTTTGTGGAACACAGACAAGGAATAACTGAATTTTCATTTTTAGGCTGGATTGTTACAGTCACTTTGTTCCTATTATTTTATTTCCAAAAAATTAAAATGAAGAATTTAACTCCCAAGTTTTTTTTAATCAAGAATAATATATTTTTTAAAAACAATGATAATGGTATGAAAGAGTAAAAAAAGGAAAGAGAATGAAGAAATCCCCAGGATCTAGTTTATTGGCAACAGACTATTTATTCCTCTCAGGAGAATTCTTCAATTTTACCATGTATGGGCAAAATAGTTAAGATTATTTCTTATAGCTACCAATGTTGAAGTGACTCAGAAAACCTTTTTAAAAATCAGGAAATAATAAACAAAGAGGCCAGGATTTTGCAAGCTCGGCAGGGAAACTAGCCCTTAAGAACAAATCTGGTAAGGAAAGAGTTGAAAGACAAAACACAATCTCTTTAAGGCAACTGCCTCCTACTTAAAGGATAGTTTTCCACTGAATTGAACTCAAAAATTAAAAAATAAAAAGGGGAAAGAAAAAAAGAAAACTGCAGGATGTAATGTTTATGTCTTTTTTATTAATAACTCAGAATGTGAATTCAATTTATTCAAGAGGAGAAAGGGAGGTTTTTTTCTTTCTTTCTTTTTTTCCCCCCTTTAAGTTGATTGGTACATTTTAGGTATAAAATACAGTTACATTCATCATTGGGATCTTGTACCATTACATGAGTCTCTTGGTTCTTATTTTTTTCCCCTTCCCTTGCCCTCCCTTCCCTATTTGCAAAGACCTTGTTTCCATTTTTTTCCTCTTCTCATATTTTTTTCCTTTCCCTTTTTGGCCTTCCCCTACCCCTCCCAATTCCCCTGCTCTTTTAGACCTAGAAAGGGAGTTTTTAACACAAGTAATATTTAATAGCCTCACAGAAGTAGAAATTACTAAAAATAAAGATAAGAACACATGAATGAGTGCTATGCATATAAACTTTACCTTGCTGATACATCATATAATACAAAACCATAGAAAGTAGCAGAACTATAACCAGGGAAAAGTAGCTTCTACCAATGTTTTGTACACTCCAGTTTAATGAAGATAAATGAAAAGAGAATTGAACTACAAAGATATGTACCCAAAACTACTCTGAAGAAGGCTTGGAAATATAATAGATCAGTTAGAATACCTTGAGGTATAGCTACAATATCAACCTCATTTATTTGAAACAAAGAAGATCAAACAGTCTGATTCAAATCCTTTAAAATAGTTGGTCAATAACTAACATATGTTGAATATTTACCCTACTTATTGAACATTTATTATATTATATATTATATTATTGGCATTTGATAAATATTTTGCATGGATTATCTCAATCTTTCCAAAAGTTCTTTGAGGTAATGTAGATGCTATTATTATCATCCTTATTTTGCTAATGAGAAAACTGAGCCCCAGAGATTGTACAACTCATAGTAGTAAACAGTATTTGAACTAGGCAATCCGATGCAAGGATCTGAATGTTGGGCCACTATTCAGTCAACATTCTGCTAAGTGATGCTACACAGTAATGAAAAAATAAAATATACATGGTCCCTGCCCTCTTGGAGCTTAAAGTCTAACAGAAGTTTTTTAAATTGTAAAAATTACAGCAAAATATTGAAGTAGATGAGCTTTAGACAGAGGTTTAAATTAAACAGCAGCCATTCCCAGTGACTGTGAAGACCCAAGCTCTGGCTGTTGATTTTTTAGTAGAAGCTTGCTGTGTTTGGTTTTCCTGGTGCAAACTTGGCTGTTCTCATCGGAGGAGCTCAGGCCTCGCTGTTGCTGTTCTCATTAGGGGAGCTCTGATCTTCACCGTGAGCATCTCTTCCTGTCTCCAATGTAGATCCCTCAGCCTGGTGGCACAAATCCTTCACCCCACTGGTGCAGGTTTTCTGGTGCAGGTTTTCTGGCTTCCACCAATAGCCTTTGGGCCTTCCAGGTGCAGATCCTTAATATGGACTTGCATGAGACATTGCTGTGGACTCTTGCCACTGGCTGGATTCATGGAGGATATTGCCTTGGACTTTAGGCCTTCAGCTGAATTTGTGCAGGACATTGCTGTGGGATCCAGGTCCTTGGCTGGATTCTTTGGGCCTCTAGTGTGTGGTTAGATTTCTTGCATTCCTCTGCATTTGACTCTTTGGGTGATTATTATAAAATAATCTTATAAATTATGTGTCCTATATTAAATCTATTTCCCTTGCAAACCCTTACCACAACAAAATTGGTACCAGGAGTGGGGTTCTGCTGCTTCTTGTGATGCTCTCAGACCATGTTTTCTATTCTCCTGTTCCTTCTCAGCAATCAAGATCTCCTCTGCTCTATCTTTGCAGTCCACAGATTTCCTGGAGCTTCCTTTCTGGCCAAATTCAACGTGTTTTAAATCATTCTGCTGGGCTCTTTGCTCTTGATTCTCAACATAGATCTGGCTAAAAGCCCCCAACAGCAGCCATGCTACTCAACGTTAGACTCAATATTAGACTGCCTTGAAATTTTTTCTGGACGATTAATTTGTCTGCTGCCCTTAATCTCGATCTCAGGAAAAGTCTCTGGACCCAAACAAAATGCAGACAAACTTTCTGCCAAGCAATAACACACATCATCTGGAGCCCAACAGCCAGTTCAGTATTTCTTTTCAGCAGAAACCTCTTGAGCCTGGTCTTTACCGGCTTTTTGGTCTTCTGAGCTCTGATCAGAATCTCCCATACAGAGCAGCCTAAGGCATTCCAGCTCTACTTCTTCAGCTGGCATCTCTGACCCTTTCCTAACTCTTCCCCTTCCCACAAGCCAGTTTCAAAGGCTCTTGAGCCACATGGCCATGTAGTGCCACGGCAATGACCCTACTTCTCTGGTACCAAATTTCTGTGTTAGTTACTTTTCTCTCATTCCTGAGACAAAATATCTGACACCCAAAGTCAAAAGAGGAAAGGCTTCCAGTTCATAGAGGTTTCAGTCCATAATTGGCTGGCTCTAAGGCAGGGTGGCAGAGGAGCAACAGTTCATGGTGGAGGAAGGCAGCAAAAGCAACAAGAGGGACCTTAACAGTGTCTTTCTTCTCCTTTTATCTTATTCAGACTACTGGGATTAGGGTGGTGACTCATGTGTAGTAATTTAATAACCACATGCCCTTAATCCTAATATCATACATTCCAGATTTAGCTACCTTTGAAAAAGACTGCATGAGGCTTTGGGAAACATCTAGACATAAGCCACAACAACCACTCAAAAGACAAGGGCAATAAAGCAATTTTCTATTATTTTAAAAGTTCAGGGTACCCAAGCAGATATAAATAGTTGTCATGTTGGAATTTGGGTCAGGGGTGATTTATGAACTTCATCAGATTAGGAAATTCCTAGTAGATTAGTAAAGCACTCATCTACTGGGCATGTCATGGAGGCATGACCTTGGATACTATATATGGTACCTGCCCCATTCTCTCAGGCATTTTTCCTCTGCTCTGCTTCCTAGTCCCCATGAATTAAGCAACTTTGCCACCTTCTTCCACCATGAGGCCTCTGCATTGGACTGAAACCATGTGAACATTAAACCTTTCCTTCTTTAAATTGTGAGTGTCAGGGATTGTGTCTCACCAAAGGGGAAGCTGACTAAAACACATGGTATTAGTATCAGTGAGTGAATTCTGTTGTGGTGTGGTGGACTGGGGGATACTGGCTGGAGTTTACATCATTAGGCAGATGTGACCCCTTGAGTGAAGTCAGAGGACCTTCATCTGAACTGGGCTCTACCTATCAGCTCTCCATTTTGTTGGGTCCCCTCACTGAAGTCCCTGTTTTTACCCCCACCACTGGCTCTCTCCTTCCTTGGTTGCCCTCCCTTGTGGCAGAAAACTCATCTGGAAGATTCTGAACTTTTCAGAGGCTTCATTTCCTCTTCAGTTCTTCCAGAAGCTAAACTCTTCTTAAAAGCAAACCGATGCTAATTTATTAAAGGCAAGAAACAAACCTAAGGGAATTTCATGATCTTTTAGACAGTCAAATATATTAGAAGCTTTGAGTCATATTCTTCTCAAAGTTAATTTGACCAAAATGCCATTAGTATGGAATAGATGCCAAGATGACGATGATATATATTTTAGCCTGACTTCTGTGGTTCTTTCATTGAGTTAAAGTACTTTGCTAAGGTATGGAGAATCCTAGCTCTTAAGAGCCACGGATACTTGTTTTTTGTTAGTTGTTTTAGATTATTCAGATGAATTTAGCACTTCAGGCTATTTGCCAGGCAATTGTAATTTACCTCCAAATGTTCTGTGCTTTGTTGGGATGGGGAAGAGCAAAGGGGAGAATAATTATCCTCCAAGTGTGAAGCAACCATCAATCATTATTAAGGGAGATGGGGAGCAGTGCCTTATATATAACAGGTTCTCAGGTGTGAAGACTTAGATTGATGGAGTTGATCTCCCAAAAGGGACCACAGTCCAAAGAATTATGTCCACACCAAAGCCCCTAGTCTTCTGATAGCCACACAACACACCCCAGAAACACTAGCCTTGTGTGTACAGAGCACATCTTCAGTCTCAGGGCGATGCCTTTCTTTGAAACTACTTTGAGCAGTGGTTTCATGAACAATAGCTGGAAAATATCTTATTATGTACTTGAACATTACAGAAAAAATAGCCAATGGAGTGTGAAATTTTATATTTCACTAAATTAACTTCTGGAATTTGTCAGCCTAGTCACAAATATTTTACATAGCTGTATTGGGTTTCTTAAAATTTTACCTTAAATTATATTACATGCATATAGCCTTCTAAATGGCCTTGTTTTTGAGACAAGGTCTAAGTTACTAAATTGCCCAGACTGGGCTCAAAATTATAGTCCTTCTGCCTCAGTCTCCCAGACTGCTGGGATTACAGGAGACCACCATTCTGGTCAGCTCTAAGTGGATGCTTTTTTGAAGAAAGAGTTTACATATACAAACTAATGATTTCAGATAACATGGGCATTGTATTTTGAAGTCATTTTTAAAATGAGCACTATTTTGAATGGGTATTCCCATGTATAATATTAAGATAGTTTACATTTTGTAATATTAATGAAAATGTTATATTTCATTAGTTGACATATTATTTAGCTACCTTCCTCCATGCCACATTAAAGGACAACTCTGGTGTGCAGGTTTGGTGACAAGAATGATAATCATCACCATTAAAAATATTGTCTGTCATGTTTTATTTTGAACTATGTACTTGAATATTTTCCCATGATGCCCCATAAAGTTCAACCATTTTGTGTACAACTTCAGCAAGAGAAAAATAAAATGCTACTGTGTGTGCCTTTAAAGAAGAAAGGTGCTGTAAAAAATTACAAACCATGATCAGGAGCGGCATAATAATATTACAGACAAAAAGAGGTGAAGGCTAAAAGTACAATGAAGCTCCTGCAATTATTTCTCAAGGGGAAACTACCACACACTTGTGAAATTGAACTGGAGAACTTGACATTCTTAGAATGAAAGTCTGTGGAATTTATATGATCTTGGGAGAAAGATGCAGCTTATTTATGTTCCCTGAAATGTATTTAAAATTCCTTGATGATCTGTGGCAAAAAAAGGAAAGATTTCAAAGGAAATGAAAATTATTTGGAAACTTGTGCCATTGAAAAATATTTCCGTGCAAGAGAATATGGTCTTCATGTTTAACTCCACATAGGTTTATTTCATTTATTCTTTTTATTTTGCCACCCATCAACATTGTCTTTGTGTGGTTGTTTACAGCTAAATCATAGTTCCAGGTAAAATTATAGGAAAAGTACTGCCGTGCACTTAAGAAGTGATATACTGTAGGGGTAGAAAGGAGATTTTTGTGGGTGGAAACAGCAATCACTGCCAAGTCAGTTCTCAGTGTTGGGAGAGAGTCAGTCAGTGAAGGATAAAGATGGCTATTTACTTCTGAACCGAGGTGTCCGACATCCTATAAATCAAACAGCCAAGATGCAGCCATAAGGAGACCTTGGGAGGGAGAGCACCCACATCCAGGAGGAAGGGACTTTGTGCTTTTTTTTCTCATACTGATCATCAATTTTCATGAGTAGTAATACTGACATCAATGACACACAGGCTGACATCTTAGTATAAGCAACCCCACATCCCATTGTATTTATTTGTTCACCAATATTCAAATGCTCATTCTTGGGACTTATAAAATGATCAGTGGTATTCATTGCCCACTTTCTGACCAAATTCTTGATGTTAGAAACACAGCCTCTGGAACTTTCTTAACTGTTTGGATGGCTTTTCTTGGAAGGGGTCAAGAGTGAGCCCCAAGGGCCCAGGAGATGGGAAAATAGGGAGATATTCTTCATAAGCTAAAAAGTGGAAGAACTTGTACTCAAACTCAGGTTTTTCCAACTACAGGTGCTGCTTTGCTGTCTGCTTTTTTATTGCTACTCAAGTGACAAATGAAGAAGTTGCAATCAAATAACTTTTTCAATTGCTTAATATATAATAAATATTTTATCATGAAATATGTCATATGTGTTCAGCTTTCTCATTAGGAACCAAATAAAATCTTTTCTTCGGTCTATCAGGCTATTTTTATAAGAGGGTGTCATGAAATTTTTGTGAGATAATTGCTTTGATAAAAGTTCTCTTGAAGGTATGGTGACTTTACATCATTAACAAATCTGGCTGCCATTTCCAGTCCTCACCTTCCTCTACTTTTTGCAGCGCTGGTCATTGCTGAACACCTTTCTTCCTGAAAACCTTCCTTCCTGTCAAGTGACATGCTTACCATTCTCAGCTCTCCATCTTTCCTTTGCTGGCTTCTATTTTCAGTCTATACTAAATTTTCTGCTGTAGTTATCTTCCTATCACTTTCAAGAGTTCCCTCCTAATAATCCTGACATATCCAGTCTCAGATGTTAGGATCTGATGGATCTCAAAAACATATTTAACATGTTTCCACTGAGCTTCAGATCAAGTCAGAAAATTAAACATAGTAAATTAAATTTCTATTTGTTGAACATCTCATTTGTTAAATACTTATTGTGGGCCTACCAAGTATCCAGAGTTCTAAAGGCTTGGGATACATCTGTGGATAAAAGGAAGTTACTCCCTATCTGGAATTTATTATTTACTTGCTTGTAAATTAACAAACAAGAATTGTATATATTTATCATATACAACCTTATGTCATGAAATATGTATGTATTATGGAATGGTTAAATTGAGCTAATTAACATATGCATTACATAGGCTTCTTTCTATGTGGTAAGAACACTTCAAATCTATTCCTCTAGTAGATGTTCAGGAATATAATGCATTGTTTTTAACGATAGTCATCAACAGAGTTTTTGAACAGTTGTGCAACAGTCTTTTGAACTTACTCCTCTTAGCTAAGTGAAACTTTGCATTCTTTGGCCAGCATCTTCCAAACTCCCTCTGTTTCACAGCTCCTGATAGACCCCATTCTACCTTTGGCTTCCAGGAGATCAACTTTTTCATATTCTACATATAAGTGAGAGCATGTGGTTTTTGCCTTACTGTGTCTAGTTTCTTTCATTTGACATAATGTTTTCCAGGTTTATCCATATTGTTGCAAATAAGGAATTTCCCCTTTTTAAAAGCTGACTGTGATCCCATTATATACAGAGTCTGCCAAAAAAATGTATACACACTTTAGGGAAAGAAAAATTTATGTAAATATTTTAATACCAAATTTACTGATATATCATGAGGTTACCTTTGGCCTCTACAATTATAAGAGAGGCTCAGAGTGATGGCCATTAGCTTCCAGAGATTGATCAGCATGGTGAACTGCTGTTTGGACAGCCGTGGTTACTGAGACTGCTGCTCACGCATTTTCAATTTCTTCTCTAAAGGCTGGCAGTGTAGTGGGTTTTCTGTGATATACGACATCCTGTAGGGTCCCCATATAAGGGTAATGCCACCTGTTGAAAAAATCATACTATTTTTCTTTTTCTGAAGTGTGTATACATTTTTTTGGTGGATTCTGTATATATCACATTTTAGACACTTAATTTATGTGTTGATTCCATATATTGACTATTGTGAATAGGGCTCCACTCAACAGTATGTCTCTTCAACATACTGATTTCATTTGCTTTTAATGTTTACCCAGAAGTGGGGTTGACGGGCCTTATTTTTCAGTGGCAGCTGGCAGACATGAAACAATAAAATATAAAGACTGGATTTTTGTATAAGAAGTGCAATAAAAAAGAACATAAAATGGACATTGCATATGGAAAGGTGATCCAGTGATAGAGAGAAAGGGGTAAGAGAGGAGAGGAAGGGGAAGTAAAAAGAATTAAGATAAAGAAGATCAAGAGTGGCCATGGAACTAGAGATGAGAGTGCTCATTGCACTTTTCAGTTGGGTGGTCAAGGTTGGCCTTGCTGAGATGAAAACATTTGTGAAAGTCTTAGAAGATGTGAGGCGTTTGAGCGACGGCTGTCTTAGGAGAATACATTTTAAGGAGAGGATTAATCATTGTGAAGCTCTTAGTACCCAAGAGTGCCTGGAGTATTTGAGGAAGAGAGGTAGAAGTGAATCAGAGAGGAAATGAATGGTGCAATTATGTCAGCCCTTGTCAGCCCTGGTAAGGACTTTGGCTTCCACACTTTGTGAAGTAGGGAGATGTTGGAGAATTGTGAGTATAGGAATGATGTGCCATACTTTATTTGCTTGAAGGATCATTCCAGCTACTGTGCTGAATAGGCTTTACAGTGTGCAAGTTATTCTCTGTAGAGATCAAACTGATGAGGTCAAGGAAAGCCTAGAGAACTGGTAAGGCCTAACTTCCAGGTGTGTATGTGGAGATGCTTCCAGAGGAGACTGGCATGTGAGTTGGTGGGCTGAGTGGGAAGGTCAGCCCTCACTGTGGGTGGGCACCATCCATTTGGCTGGAGGCCCAGACAATGAAAAGGGCAGAGAGAAGTCAAGGTCTTCTCTCTCCTGAAGCTAGAGCACTCTCCTCTTGCACTTGGGTGTCAGAGCTCGGGTCTTCTGAGCCTTTGGGTGTCAGAACCTTACTAGCAGCCTCCTGGGATTTCAGGCTTCAGCCTTAGATTGATGGTTACATCATCAGTTTCTCTGATTTTGAGGCTTTTAGACTTGGACTGAGCCATGATGCCAAAATCCCAGAGTCTCCTGCTTGCAGAGAGCCTGTCATGGAACTTCTCCTCAGCTTCCATAATCATGTGAACCAACTCCCCTAATTAAATCCTCTGCCCTCTTCTCTTCTCCTTTCCTCTCCCCTCCCTTTTGCCTTTCCTCCTCCTCCTCTTCCTCCTTCTTCTTCTTCTGTTCCCCACCCCTCTGTCCCTCATTCCTCCTTCCCTCCTTTGTTGTTTCTATCTCTCCGAAGGAGACTTACACAGTGTGGTAGGGGTAGACCTGTAGAGGTTGATTATGAAGTTACTATAGTAACATGGGCAAGGTATGAGGGTAACTCTGACCAGAGTGGTCATGGTAGAATTGATGAGAAGTAGACAGGTTCTATATATAATTGGATGGAGCCATTAGAATTTCCTGATATATGAGATATACTTTCTCTGAGCAACTAAAAGGGTGACGTTGCCATCAGCTGAGGTTGGCAAGGCTTCTGGTGGACTTCGCAGGGAAGATCAGAAGGCCGTACGTGGACATATTAAACTTGAAGCAGCCTCTCTCTCATCCTTCAATCATCTTCTATTTTTCTTAAAGAAAACATATCATCCTTTATTATTCAATATATTATCCTTATTGTATCATTCTTTAATTATTTATGCATGTGTCATAGCTCCCTCTCTAGAATACATGGTCTGTGAAAGCAAAGGTCAGGCGTGACTCATCTTTGGGACCACTTGGCACCCTAGCACAGTTCTCTGAATCCTGCAAGTGCTCAAAATGTATACACTGAATTGAATTATTAGTTCTCTTTATTGCATTTTTGGCTTTCAAAATGAAGATACTGACTTAAAAGTTACTCTCACCACTTGATCTTCTTAGTTGTTCATTTATTACTACAGAATAAATCACAAGAATAATCCCAAACCCTAAAAACTAATGCCTTGACTGCAGTAAATGCAATCCTTATGTATCACATCTGCCAGCAAAACTTCAGGATCACCTCTAATTCAAGTTGACTGAGTGATTTTTGAACCGAAATGTCTTTTCAGTCATTAGATTTAAGAATCATACTGATATGAAAGAAGTTTTTACTGTTCTCAATGGGTTCAACATAAGCGCTAATTATATTCCCTTCTCCACCATCTTCTAGTTGACTTCATATCTTTTCACTGTCAATTTGATTGAACAAACCAATGAAAATTAGTTGCCGCAAGATTTTTGCAACAGTGTAACAAAGATTGTTGAAATACATTTAGAATAAATATTTTAAAACCAAAATCAGTCTAGTCAATATTTGAACAAAATTATGTAATACCAATTCTGTCATCTTGCATTTACAGATGCAAGCTGGGAATTCTAGAATGTGAGACTGGCAATGAGCAAATCCAGACACATTTCAAGAGCTTTTTATGTGGTGACATATGTTAGCTTCACATATAAAAACTATCTTTTGTTCATAAGATAACTGATACATTCATTCAAAAAAAAGGAAATATTTCTATCTTAGTTAACTCTTAGAAGGGAAATGATATTCATCATTTGTTTTCCAACCAAGGTATTTTTGTTGTATTTCTTTTTTTCCCCAAAACCCAAGCTAGTGAAGTCAGTTGTGACTGTAGGTACTTCATATTCAGTAGATATTTACTGAGTACTCATTACACTCTGATTACTAGCTTGGAACTTATGTTAGCTTGTTTGATTTTCACAATAATTTGGGAGGTAGTCTCTGAGTGTTTCTTTTTCAGATGGGTAAGTTGCAGTCTAGATAGGTCAAATGATAACTAATCAATGGAATTTGGGGTTCCCTGAGGGGAGTGGCTGTTTATTTCACTCATGCTAGAATCCCAGGAGCTAGCACAGAAGTTTTAATATTTTAGTAAATATGGGTCTGATAAATGAATGAGAGTAAGGAGAAAAGCTCAGTTCACACACAACTCCTCTGATGTTAAGCATGTGTTTATACCATTGTGTTATGTCCTGTTGAAGTTACTCTTTATTGTTAGAAATGTTAAAGCTTTCCCCAATTGTCTTACAATTTTAACCAGAAAAATGTGTTTAAGAGGTTTTATTATAAAGCTAACAGATGGTCACTGTAAGGATCTAACAACTCAAAACAGTGTGCTGTGAGAAATCCTCTGTACTCCATCCCAGAAACAACTGTTAAAGTTAGATGTGTTGTGCTTCTTCCCGGGTACCCTGAGTGTGTACGGGGTGTGTTTATACCAATGCATGTGAGTCAGGCTCCTTCAGATAAACAGAACCCAAAGGATGCCAGCTGTTTACAATCACTGATGTTTTGATAAAATGGACAGAATGGATTCATTTAAGTAGAAATGATGTCTATTCAATGTCAGATCTTTCCATCCAGGAGTTTTTCATTTACTCAAGTCTTTCATCCCGCCCATTAGTTAAAAAACTTTCTTCCTATAGCTGATGGATTTATCTTAAGTTTGCTCCCATGGTTTATAATTTTTGATTATTATATCAATATTTCTATATGTAGTTTTATAATGTTTTTGATAGAAAGGAAAACTATCAATTGATTTTTGTAGATTAACTTGGTAGCTGAATTCCTTACTGGCTTTTCATTTTTTTCCCTTTGACTTTTTAAAGTATGCAATGATGATATCTTCTATAAGTATAAAAATTTTGTCCCTTCTCTCCAATATTTGTGTATCTTATCTTATTTTCTTGGTTAAATTCATAGGCTCATTCTTGTAAACTCTTTTAGGGGCCATACTCTTTGTTGATATATATGTCTTTGCTCTTGATATACACAAGATTGCCTCTTATTTTTTGGTATGAAGGATATTATCAGCTTTGGGAAACACCAAGACATTTTCTATCACTTTATTTTACTAAGATTTTAAAATTTTTAATTAGGAAAGAATATTGAATTTTGTTACACTCTTTCTGAGTTATTTGATATCATCTGACCAATTAATAGGCAGATTATAATGAATCTCCCAATGTTGAACAATTATTTCACTGTGGAAATGAATCTAAACATGCTATGATGTATTATTTTTTAGTGTAGTGGTGATTTCTACTTGTGAATTTATTAACTAATATCAATATGTTATCACAATAAAAAAGTCATTTTACAGCCTTTTTGGGCTCAGTAAAATTTCAATCTATCCTTTTTTTTATTGACTACTATATAGATCTTCAGGAATAGACTACAATTGGTATAATTATTTATATGCTGAAGAGCATTTGTAGTCTCCTATTTTTAAGATTTTTTTTTTTTGCAATTACTAACCATGACTGCAATAAATATGTGGCAATGCAATCCTGATACACATCTCTTAGTGGATGCGCAGATGTCTGAAAGTGGAATCGCAGTCATAAATCATGTGTGTTTGAGTAGATATTCCCAAATTGACCCATCAAGTGGTGGTAACAATTCAGTCTGCTATTACTAATGACTATGCATTCCTCACACTCATATCAACAGCTGGGCATAATCGGATTATTTTATATTTTGTTAATCTATGGAAAAAAATTAAAATTGTATTGTAGTGGAGATTAAATTCTCATTTATTTCCTTTTTGCTAGTGAGATTTCTCTTTTGTAAATTTTTATTCACACCTTACTTACCCTTCTATTTTCTTTTTCTAATCAATTTGAAGAATTATGTTTATTTGCTAATATTTTGCAAATATTCTTCCTCACTTTTTACTTTTTAAAACTTTGTTGATGGCATCCTTTGTTGTAAAATATTTAAATTTTTATGTAAACTTAGTCTTTCCTTTTGCAGCTTTTTTCCTGTCATCTCTACACTCAGGATAATAAGCTTATTCAACACCATTTTTATCTGATACATATTCAGTGCATTGGTACACACAGTATTTATATGTGGGCCTTGATTTCATTGGATATTTGTGCAAATAATATGAAGTAAGAACCTAATTTTAATTTTCTCAGCTGTTCAAATGCATATTTGCCTTATGTACATGGTTCTATTTTTCATTATATTCTTACCTATTCACTAATTGGTTTTTATTATACTATTTTAATTACTATAGATTAATGATATTTTGTTTTTTAGTTACACTTTCATAAGAACTTTATAATCCAATTAAGTTCAATAGACTGTATAGTTCCTTTCTTTTATTAAAAAAGGGATCACATTATATGTCTATTCTTCATTAATATATTTAATTGTATTTAATGGTATTCAGGATATATAGTTTTACTTTATGTTTTAAAAAATGGCTGCATATAGACCATTAATAAATGCACATATTTTATTATCCTTGCCACTATTGATGAACTTTTACATTGTGTGTTAGTTATTCTTCTCTCGTTGCTGAGACAAAATACCCAACACTCAAAAGTTGGAGAGGAAGAAGTTTATTTGTCTTAGTGTTCCTAGAGGTTTCAATCCATAATTGCCCTACTCCAAGGCAGGGATGACAAACAGGCATCACAGATGAGAAACAACATGGTGTGCACAAGGTAGCAAAGACAACAAGGAGAGAGTTTAACAGCATCTTTCTGCTCCTTTTATCATTCAGAATATCAGGATTAGGGTGGGTAGCACTCACACCCTTAATCCTAGTGCCCTTGAGCCTAGCATTGCATGATGAATCAATCCCAATGTCACATTCTAGTTAAAGACTATGACCACATGAGGCTTTGAGGGGACATCAAGACCCAAACCATAGCACATTGTCTCCAACTTTTTGCTTTTACAAAGTCACAGTGGTTATGTATACAGTACACTTGGTATACATAGAGGTATATGTATTTTTTGAGCACTCATTAGGGGCATTTTACCAGGATGAAATCCTAGAAGTGAGGCCTTTGAGAGTTAGTCTGCCTCCTGCCTCCTTGCCAAATTATACCATTTTATATTCCATTATTAGTAACACAGGCTATTTTAGAGTCTTTGGCAACCTATTAGAGAAGTATGTCATTTGGGTTTTCTTTTTGCTTTTTAGAAATTGATTAGTAAGAATGAACAAAAATGAACTGGTATTTGGTCATATTCTTGTTTTTCATGTAAGGTTTTTTTCTTTATTTTATGAGATCTTTATATATAAAGGCCATGAACTAGTGTGATTGCTGCAAATACTACCTCTTCTATTAGTTTCTTGTGGCTACCGTCACACATTATTACAAATCAAGTGACTTAAACCACAGGATGTTATTGTTGTAGTTGTGGAGTCTAGATGTCTGAAACTGAGGTACCAGCAGAGCCCTGCTCCCTCTGCGGGGTCTAGGGAGAATCTATCCTTTCCAACTTCCAACTTCTCATGGCTGCCACCATTCCTTGATTGGTGGTCACCTCATTCCAATTTCTTTTTTCACAATCACATTGGTTTCTCTTCTTGTCTATCAGCTTCCCATTTTCTTCACTGCCATATAAATATTTGTCACTGGATTTAAGGCACATCAGGTAACCCATGATAATCTCCTCATCTCAAAGTATTTAATTTCATCTGCACAAGCCTTTTTTCCAAATATGGCAATGTTCACAGATCTCAAAGATCAAGAATGGATCCATGGGCTAGGGAAATAGTTCAGTGGTAGAATGATTGATTGCCTAGCCTGTGTGACGCTCTGGGTTTGATCCCTAGCATGGACACACACACACACACACACACACACACACACACACACACACAGATGTGGGAGTCAAACCAGGGTTGGGTCTTTTGGCTTCACAGACCAGCATCTATTACAGATTTTAAATGATCTAAGGATTTTAAACTGAGATGAAATGAGTAATCGGAACTCTATGTGCAAATCTAGGATTACTTAAAAAAAGTGTTGTGTTTTCAAGCTGGCAATGATGGTGGTCATGGTTTTTAAATGTTAAATTTTGTTTCCTCTTCTGTTTTTCTGATTATGAGACCACAATCTGGCCTCCTTAGGGACACAGTGAAAATTAGAAATTGTTACAGAGGAAACAAGAAAACAAATAAACAAAAAGCAAAGAAAGAAAGGAATTGTTAGCTACTGATATGCAAAAGTTTCATAGCAGAAAATCTGTCTTGCTAGTCAAGCCATTTATTTAAGGAAGATTTTACAAATACTTCCATTTCCTCCTTCAATATGACAACAACTGCACTTATTTCAGGGCTTGGTTCATGGAGTTTTATCAAATGGTTCAGAAAAAAATTTCCTATTTTTTCTGTCAAAAGATGGGTCAGAAAAAGGAGGCTGTAACTAGGGGAAAGATAATTTTCTAGATATCTTCCATCTGCCTCTTAAAGATTCACTTTCCATCCCTAATACTGCATTTGCCAGCAGTAGGGGAATTCATGGACCTCACCAATAGCTCTCTTTCCTCCAGCAAATCTATCCCGGAGGTGTCTGTTCTGGCAGATTGTCCTCTCCCCAATATGACCCTTTACACTTACAAATTATTGAAGGTGCCAAAGAGCTTTTGTTTCTCTGTGTTTTATCTTTTCATGTTGTAAAACAAAATAAACTGTTCTTTATAAATTTACCCAGCTTCACATATTTCATTAGAGTAATTCTTATGGTTTGGATTGAAAATGTCTCCCCAAAGCTTCAGGCACCCAGAGGCATAGCATTTGGAAGGTGACTGGATCTTGGGGTGTCCCGTCCCGCAGGTAAGTCAAAGGAGACCCTAGAGGGGGAGTGAGAATGACAAAGGACAGGGGACACGAGAGATGGAGACAAGACAGGTTTCTGATCAAGTCTCGTTTATTGCGGAAGCTGCTACAGCATATATACCGTAGGGCTAGAGGGAGGGAACAAGGGGAGGGTACTGGGGCTACTTCCTTGTTGCCGGGTAGACTTGCAGCAGGCTTAGACATGCCCGTAAAAGGCACTCAAGAGTTCTAGCGGGGGGGGCAAGGCCCCCCACATTGGGGCACAGTTCTCATTGGTGCATTCATCCAAGGGTGAGTTCAGCAGCTGAGTGAGCTGTTGGGAGGTGAGGCATGACTGGAAGTGGCAGGTCATTGAGGGAATGACCTGAAAGGGTATATCCCCCCTCCTGGCTCCTCTCTTCTCTTTGTCTGCTTTCTGGCCTCCATGACATGAGTATCTTTCCTCCATGGGAGACCCTTCCACCATGCACTTTCTGCCTTGGAGCTGGCTGACTATGGCTGAAAATATGTGCCAAAAGAATCTTTTCCTCCTTTAACTTGTGGGTGTCAGCTATTTTGTCCCAGTGAGGAGAAGGAGCTAAGACAATACTGCCCTGTGGATTAATACAATGTTGCAGATCACTGAAAGGATCTCAGGGCCTCGGACCCTATTCTAAGAGACACTGGTGTAAACTTTGGTATACCTTTGAAAATAACTTACAAAACCGTGTTACGTACTTCTGACTGTGACCCTGACTAATAAATCTCTCCTGTGTGGATACCAAGGGAGAGGTCCTAGGGGATGAAGGAAACAGCCGGGGGGGGGGAGAGGGAGAGGGGGAG
>NW_004624743.1:13887795-13916421 GCF_000247695.1 Heterocephalus glaber | reverse complement strand
ATATAATTTTTAGAGATGATTTTGCTCTTACTGATTAATACTCTACTAGAGACTTGCAAATTTGCATTAATTTTGGTTTTCCCCATCCCTACACAAATCAGTTCAATGATGGATTAGCATATTAATTTCTGAATTGTGCTGTGGTGCTGAATTGTACTGTGGTTCTGAATTGTACTGTTACATACCATCACATTTAAAGTTGATATTTTTAATCATAATCTGTATTATAGTTCTAAAGAAGGTTTTTACTATGAAGAACTAGCATTTTAATGTAGACATGAACAGAATTTTTTAAAAGTTAATGTACAGGGGAGAAATAAATAGGTGAACGTTGTGATACAAACAAAAACCAGTAAGTCCTAAGGGATATGCCTCTTGCCAGACCAGACCCAAGAGGCACCAGTGTTTGTCCCCAGCACCTGATGCCAAGGGGCTTTGTTTTTTGTGAAATAGAATTTTCGGTGTTCTGAATTACAGGTGGAAAGATTTCTGAGTCCTCTGAATACTCTTTGCCCAACCAAAGGAGCCCAGCTCCCTTCTGATTGGGGAAGAGGAAGAACTAGAATTGGAAACTGGAACCGGAAGCAGGCTCAGTGCTGCCCGGACGTAGACTTAGCTTGGCAGCACCCTGCCCTTTGAAGCTCTGCACATTGCAGAGGTCTTTCCTTGCCCTCCCACCTCTTCACTGCCAAGATACCTGAGGATGGGGAGGAGCTTGGAACACATGCAGATTTGCTTTATTTATAGGTCACCAGCACAGATGGTTACCTAGAAGAGAAAAGATAGTAAACGCATGTACTTTGTCTTCAGATTGCCTGTGTACAAACAACTTTCTCTCAAGGGAGAGAGAAAATTCATCCCCAAAATAGGGAAATTATTGAATTTTTCTCTTGTTGCTTGGCATCAGCCACATTCTGCAATACACATCTCCACCCTCCAGCCCAGTATGAGACCCCAACAGCATATGTCCCCACACTCTGACACTAGGGAGAGATGATAAGCAAAAGCCAACAATCATTTCGGACAGTGGGGAAAGAGATTTGGAAGTCACGGATGTGCAATGATTAAAAGTGAACAAAGGGGCTGGTGATTTAGCTCAGTGGTTCCGCCGCTTGCCTTGAAAGCGCAACGTCCCAAGTTCAATCCCCAGTACCAAAAAAAAAAAAAAAAAAAGTGAACAAAGTGTGCTACTTCCCCTGCCTCTGCCAGCCCTCTTTACTATTATGTTTTCTTTAGCCAAACATTACCTTTGAAACACACACCGACAAACTTACAGATGCCCTGCTGTTGGGGCATGAACATTATTTGAAATATTCTGCTTTGAGAATAAAGAAAAAGAGAGAAAAGAAACCTTTCTTCCACTGATTCTAGTTCACGTGTCAGGCCATATTGTCACACCAGATGCATTTCATTTTCTGCAACACATTTGGGAAAGATGCTCTCTCAATTTGTGTGCATATAAAAAATATGCCAATTTTATGTATTTTGTCTTGATGAGGTACTAAAATTATCTTCGCTAGAATCAGAAAGTCAGTATTTTGAGATAAAGAGTGAGGAATGAATATGTTGCATTTTTTTAGTGTCTTAACAAAAGGATGTCATGTTTATGAATGTTAAACTTTTATTGTTTTTAAAGTAAATTTTATCAAAGTTGCTTTCACTAAAAGATGTTTTTGAGGAAAGAGTAAATTATTTATTGTATGATAGAAATGTTTTCAAACATAGCAAGAGCAATATCCATTCATTGGGAACAAGTTCTTAAGACTCCTGAAAGACAAAAAGGGCAAGATATTTTTAAAAATTAAGCCTACACATGAAGAACATCTTGCTTTATTAATCATCTGGCCTTTCAAAGAAAGCCTGTATTTAAAAAAATTCTCAAGTGTAATTTCAGTTAACTTACGCTATTTTTCAGTCATTTTAATATTCCTTCAAATAACACTACTTAATCTGGAGAAAGCATAGATTTGAAAACATAATTTCCAATGTCAGAAATCTAATATTCTTAAAATTAAGCTCCTAAAAGCAATTTTAATTAAATTTATGAAAACAAGCAAGATGGGATCTAGCTTCAGAAATGACACCTTTCAAGTTCAGCGCAAGAGAGGGTGGATGAGATCTTAGCACATTTTGGAGCAGGGTGTAAACTGCAGTTTAAGGTGTGATCACTTTTTGAAAAATATGAGATCTATGAATTTGTTCCGAAGAAAGAGAGCAAGCAGGGAGAGGTTTTCTTAGAGTAGGATATTTCCCTTTGCCCTTTATTAGCTGTTCTGTGGATCTGGCAGATTCAAACAGAGCCAGGGATCTTGTATAAATGGCAGTGTTTTCTAGATGGGAGAGAATGGCTTGAAACATATCAAGTGCTCAATAAACATTAGCGATTGCTGTTGTAGTTGTTAGTATTATGGCACAGTATATTGATTGAAGTTTTGTTAATAGCTATTACAAATAGGTAGTGGTTAAAAAAATAATAGCGAGCTTTGCAGTCTTTTTACTTGAAGATATAAATTTTTTTTATTTGCAGTTGTAGCAAGAGTAGCCCAAGATTAACCAAGATAGTACTGGTAGTGTCAGAACTTCATTCAGTAGTGAAAAAAGTTTTGAATGACTTTTAGCAAGTGTGTGCGTATTTTCATGAAAGAATGAATAAATACTTTGAGGAAGAAAATAGAATTAATAGATTGATAATCAGTAGGACAGAATTCCCTCCTCTGATTTCTTTTGTCCTATCGTTTAGAAATAATGGATAGTCTCATACAGTAAAAGCTAATAATATGTCCTTGGTACTCCAAGGAATCGTGTATTGTGGTTTCTTTGCTCATAATGGTTATTAAAACATTTGCCAACCCTAAATTAACAAAGAGTAAATAGTACATGTAGGTAACTTTGTAAGCAATGATGAAACCTGCAGATCTAGTTCATGTATTGTGTTCCTTCTTCACTAGTATCTATTTATAATATCAAACAGTTAGCTCACTGTTTTATTTATTTATTTAGTGGTACGGGGGATCAAACTCAGGTCCTTGCGCTTTTGAGGCAGGCGGTGGAACCACTGTAGCTCACTATTTTAAATGAGCAAAATTATTTTTTGAAATCAGAAACTCTGTTTTGACCTTTTTTGCTACTGGAAAATTTACTAAAATTATGTATTTCTCTTCCTTGGAAAACCAAGCACTCTAATAGGACATTTTCCTGATAACTGAGGGTCATTTGAATGCTAGATTTTGGGGTTCTGGGGTTCAAACCAAGAGCCTCCTGCATACTAGGCAAGCACTCTACTCCCTAACCTGAATACTGATTTTTTTTTTTGAGTTTGTTTAATGTGAATGACATAGATTTTATCCTAGAAGCTACTCTATATAAGCTTGCTTGTCCTTATAGAATTAGAATAAATCATACCTGTATATGACACGTTTACATCTCTGTAAAGTTAATAACTGAATCAAAAGTGAGATACTCTTTTCTCTTGTCAGTTGTTCACTTGGCAAATAATCTTTACTGTCTTTGTGAATTTTTGATTTGTTGTTACCATTGAGAATACTGTTTTTCTGCATCATTAACTTTATGTGCCATGTTAATTTCCTGCCACTACCAACCTTTTCTTCTGACTCATATTGCTTCTTCTAAATGTGGTGTAGGAAGTGATTATTCTCCCTCAAAAATAAGATTTTATTCAAGTATATTTCCCTTTCTAATGCATACCAGTTTTTTTTACTTTTAGAAAGTTTTACCCCTCCAAATAATGTTAGGCTACAGTTTCCCTCAAGTTTCCCAACATTTGTATTTATCTCAAGTCTGAATGCAACGTGAAATGCTGTGTTTTCAGTAGGATTTCAAAGTCTTGAATACTGCTTTTTTAAGAGAACAGTTTCCCTGTGAAATGTCTTTTGAAATACTTTGTATCAGCCTTGGTCCCCATTCTGTCACAGTCTAGTCCATGTGGATGGGACGTGACTGCAGATGCCAGACCAGTGGACCCCTGGACATCTTGAGATCACTGTTTTCTCCTAATCACACACTGGTTTTGTTTAGAGAGTTCCCTTCAGTTTTAGAAATTTGAACCTATCTTGCTTAGGCCTGGGCTATCTTCATTTGCCTCACCAGCTCTGTTAGAGTTAAATTTGGCAAGCTTCGGTATAATTGACCCATTGAATCAGCGTTGTACAGTCCAGAGAAAAACTATTCAATAAATGGTTGTTGAATGAGTGAAGGGATGAATGGACAGACTGGGGCTGTTCAGAGATAAGGTCCCTGGAAAAACTTCAAAATTGCTTTATAGTTAAGGAATGGAGTTTTTGCTTCCCTGATTCCAAGTCCTTTTCAGTCTGGCAGATATATTCAACATTCCCCCTTTCCTCCAGCTGTTGGCTTGGCTTCTCCCAGCTTAGACTTTGATTCTGGTTCTTGTCTTCAGGTATAAAGGAAAAGCATGACACCTACTAAATAGCTGTCATATTGTGCTCACATGGGGGATGGAGGAGAGTCCAATTTCTGAGGTCTCTGGCTCAGGGATGTTTCTTGGTGCTGGTTTGGGACTTGGGGTACCCTTCTTACACCTGAGTCTCTCTGGCCTCTGATAATGCCTGTGCAGTCTGAATTCCAGATGCCTGGTGACATAGCCTCAACTCAGTTTTGCTCCAAATCTTGAGTTCTGCTTGGATCTTTGCTCAAGATAAGCCTCCTGCCTGCATCACTGTGGCTTCCCCTTTGCCCATGTCCTTGATTTGCTTTTTGTACTTTACACTTTTCTCCTGCATCCCGTACTCATCATTCTAGGAAAAGTCTCTGATGTCCCCTCTCTTCCCAACCACAGCTCAGATTAAAATCCCAGTATTGACCAAGAATCCCATCCTCACTAGCCTGGTCCATTCTGCTGCCTTTTAAGAGCCAAGGAGGTGAAACAGGGTTCACATAGTTGGCAGTTGATATTCATAGTGATTTTTATCCTATTTCTGAGCCTACTGGTAAACCCCAAAGCCTACCTCTAGAAAGTCTGCATCACTGACCAGCTGCTTTTGAAGGTGTTTTATTCCCTGAAAGACTGGACAACAGCTGATTTGTCACTGAGCAGTATTCATTGTATTTGTGTTCCCAGCCCCCACTTCTTTTAAAACATCTCATTATGCCCACCCTTTAACATCTCCATAGTCCTGCCTGCTTTCTTCTTTCTCCTTAATATTTTCCCACATCCCCACTCTCTGTTTGTAAGACTTAATTTTTATGACTAACCATTAAGCATTCAGTGATGGCCTGTCCTATATGGCAGCCACTAGCCACATTTGGCTATTGAAGTTTGGAAATGTGGCCAATTAGAATTAAGATACGCTGTACATGTAAACTGCTGTGCATAATGAATTTTGAAAACAGCATAAAGAAAAGATTGTGAACTATGTCATTACTAAACCTTTATATTGATTGCATGTTGCAAAAATATTTCAGATATATTGGGTTAAATTAAATATATTGTTAAGGTTAATTTTACCTGTCCTTTTAAATGTTTAAATATAGGGTGATTGGGCCGGGGATTTAGCTCAGTGGTTTCGCGCCTGCTGTGCAAGTGAAAGGACCTGAGTTTGATCCCTGGTACAAAATAAATAAATAAATAAATAAATTGTGATTAGAATTTTAAAATTACATATGTGGCTCACTTTTGTATTTGTACTGGACAGCACTGATTTAAAGAAGGGATTTCAAACTCCAGACTCCAATGCCCACAGGGCCACCAAAATAAAGACAACAAGCCAAGAGGGTTTGTTGGGCCTTGGTCAACCAGAGGGGCTGCCCCTCAGCTCCAGCGATTACTGCCAAACAATGAAGAAGCAGTGTTCCTAGAGCTTCCGGATTCTTTAATAAGACCCCAACCCATAGAACTTTCTGTGGGAAGTTTCCAGATTCTTGAATTTCTGGCAAATAATTAATATATTTTTAAAAGCAAGAAAGACCAAATAAAGTATAGCTCTGGGGTGAAATTTTTTTTATCAGTTTGAATGTCTGACTCAAGAACTCATGTCTGATTCCTCCTCTTCCCCATTCCTCCCACGCCAAGTGTTTGGCATGTTGTCTGGGACGTGGTCGGTATTGATAGATTTTACACATTAATAGACTGCCTTTATCATGAGCTGGAGTTCAGTAGCCAGGAGAAATGACTGGAAGGGTGACAGTCAGAAGGAAGTCGGTTGAAGTTGATGTGGAACTAGGACACACGGGGAACAGCAGAGTGGCCAAGAAGTTTGACTCTGTGCAGAACACAAAGGAAATGGCGGTTGGAAAATAAAAATGGTATTAGGTGTTCAAACAGACATGAAAGGTTTTTTGTTTGTTTTTGATGGAGATCAACTGACTGGGTTGCTGAGCCAGAGTGAGGCAGAAAATGAAGATAAAGAAGAAAGGGATATAACTGATGTGGTAAGAACCCCGAGGGTGTGGGTTGCAGTGGGTTTCACAGAAAAGCACCAGATGATCTGCCTTGGCCTTCAGCCAGAACAAACATCCCCTTCCACTGAACATGGAAGGAAATCGTGTGGACTTGGGTGCAGGGAAGTCTAAAGGTTTGGTGGCAGCAATTTGAGGATATTGCAGCTGCCGTGTTTTGAGGCATGATTAGGATTTGGATACAGGGAAATGGTAAAAGAATCTTGTCATAGGTGCAGGGGCACAGAAGTGTCCTGTATATGCGAGAACTCAGGAGGCAATAGTGGGACCAAAGCCTAAGGTACAGGAAGGAAGATAATGACAAGAAAGGTGAACATGAAATGTGGCCAGATGTGGGCGTGGAGAGTTTGTTCCAGGGCACAGAAGGGGCAGCGGTGGGGTCAAGAGGAGCCATGGGAAGGTGAAGCTGGCCATGGTGGCAGGAGGCCATGCGGATGGTGCAAGTCTCAGGGAGAGCCTGGGGTTGGGCAGTGGCTTGATGTTGGTGATGGACAGAAAGACCTGAGAAAGCAGAGATGTATTTGAACCTTTGGGGGAAAGGAGAGTGTAAAGAATGCGTCACAGCACGGTCTCTCCCCTTTTCCTGGTTCCCTTTAGAAATGCTTTCGGTGAAAGGTCTTTTCCTTTGAGGTTGGGGGTGTTGAGTTTAGAGTTTGTGACTCTACAGAAGAGTCGTGGTGCCAGGCTCCTGAGTGCCAGGTTGTTTCCTGTTTACTGTCCCAGCTCCTATTCTTCATAGTTATTCTGGATGATTCGGAATTAAAATAGTTCTCCTTCTCTGCAGCATTAGGCACTAAAGTGATAAATGTTAGCAGAGCCAAAGAAATGATAAAACATGTTTATCAGTTTAAAGTATCAGGAAAAATGAGAAAATCTCCTACATATCCCTATCACCTGAATTCTGAAGGTGTCTGTGATCAGACGGGCTAAGTTTTTGGAGAAATCGTTGTAATGAAAGGGTTGGGAATGCCTTGTTGAAAATGTTCATTCTTCATCAAGGCCGTGTGATCAAAGCATGTTAAAAATATGCATCCCTTCTCAGATGCAGAGTTGATCTGTGCAAGGCAAATGGTCAACTCATGAAAATTCTCGATAGACATTCTCTCAAAATAGAAATGATCATCTATCCAGAGCCTTAAGCCACATTTGACTCTTGTTCTGCTATTGAAATGTAAAGTAGCTTTTGATAAAAAGAAGAGGAATTCAGCATTTTTAGGGTTGCCTTTGAATAATATTTTCACCACACTAAATTAGAAGTCTGACTGTTTTCCAAACCATCTTTTGGGATTGGAATAGATTTTAGAGACAAGTTCTGTGTCACCACAGAGCTGCTGCCAAGCCTCCTGTGCTCTTCAAGGACTTGAACCCCCTGAATCAGCAGGGGCCGTGCTGTCTGGAGCAGAGAGCACATGTGGGCTGCAGCTTGCCCTTCCCCATTTTTGGCTGCTTTTTACTTTTATTTATCTGTCTAATTTTCATCATTCCAATAGCTTCTTTTTTAAAAAATTAATTGGTATATAATAGTTGTACATATTAGGGGCACCGTGTGGCATTTTGATACATGTATACGATGTGTCTTGATCAAATCAGGGCAACCAGCACATCTGTCACCCCAAACATTGATTGTCTGTGTTGGAAATTTTCAAAGTCAGCTCCTCCAACTCTTTTCAAATATTCAAGAAATGAGTGTTACCTAGTCAGCCTCGTATGCTGTAGAACATTAGAACTTATTCCTGCTGATTGCCATTTTGTACCTATTAACCAACCTCTCTATCCCTCCTCTCTACCCTCTGACAAACACTGTTCTACCTTTAACTTATTTGAGATCTTTTTTTTTTTAATTTCCATATGTGAATGAGATCATGCGGTACTTGTCTTTTTGTGCCTTTTACTGAACATCGTGATCTCCAGTTTCAACACAGAAGAGGGTTTAATTCTTTTTATGGCTGAATGGTATTCCATGCTGTGGCTGTCTCTCACATTCTCTTCGTCCATTCACCTGTTCCAGGAAGCTAGAAGTGAAGAACAGTGATAGGAACTGCTGTGATTGGGAGCCTGTCGCATTCTGCCTGGCCGCACATACATGCCAGTTCAACTCAACAGTTTCCAGTAAAATAAAAAGATCCCCTTGGCCATTGGGATCATTCACTTACTCTGCACTCCTCTTGGTGCTTTTGTGATTTCCTCATTTCCTGTGTGGAAATAAGCTCAGTAAGACTTAGGGCAACAGGCAGAGGAGTGAGGGAGACCCACAGCTGGCTGCATTCCCTAGGCCTTAAGACCTCTGCCTCTGGGCTTTTCAAGGATCATGGAACCTGGCAAAGTATTCTCAGTACCTCTTCCTCTCTCTGCCATTTATACTTCTGGTTTCAACATTTTCCAGAAATGAGGAGTAATTGCGTGGAACTTACCATTAGAGGATCTCTGTGTATCCTGGGTGACCAACTCCTGTGAACTCTGTGTAGGTCTTGGCTCTTGTTTGCCTTTCTGCTAGTTCACTTCTGTTTCTCACTTGGGACATTAGCGGGGAAAATAAATAAAGGACTCCAGCACATTTTTATTCATAATGTTTTTTGCAGGGTGAAGTTTAAATTATTACTTCCTATGATGTTTGTGGCATTTGTGCTACTTTGATATATGCTTTATGCACTCATGTGTGCACATACATACATAGAGTATACTTTCGCCAAGTGTGGTTTGTGCACACTTCTACTCCTACTGTTTTACACAGGTCAGAAATTTTTTCCTCTAAAGTCAAAGATAACCAGAACTCCAATATTCTTTCCCTTCTAAGTGTAATCTTTCTCTTTGACCGGATAGTGTTCCATTTTAATGATGATGTAAATCTTTACATATGTTTTAAATTTATGCAGTATGAGTAGATATACAATGATCAGTTCAGTCAGAAAAACAAAACACTTAGAAGACAGCATATGTGGTTTGCTAGGAAGTGTGTTATGCTGAGGTGATGAATGAACTTACTTGGAATTTAAGCTGGTGTGTAAGGAATGCTGTTTCTTGAGTAGAATAATCATTTTCTTGTAGGAATACAGTGTATTTATAGTCACCATAGAAGAGAGCTCATTGAATTATTCCTTGAATCCTTTCAAATCTAGGTGTCACTGTAACTAATATCTATCAGCAGTATTGTCAAGCCTGGCCTGGCCTTACCTTCACTCAGTGACTCTGACAGATAAAAAATGGGGAGACATTTTGTGGAGCTTCTTTATTGTTATAGCTCATCTTTTCTAATTAGAGTAAAGGTAATCCATTTAGGTTTATAAAATACATATCATCATAATCACAGGAAGCTTATCTTTTGAAATCACCTAAAAATGAGGCTGTTAAACGAATTAGAAACAGATAGATCCAAGAGATCACAGTCTGTGTTTTGGTGGTTGCTTAAATAATGTTTTTTTTTTTTTAAAGAAAGAATGTTTTATTTTTTGTCAATGTTGCCATATTAATGCCTCTCAGTGGCTCCATTTGCAAGGTATTTCTTACACTGTTTTCTGCCCTTACTCATCTTCTTAATTACCCAGATTGTATTCTGAGCATTACATTTACAAATGCACATTTCATATTTAAAATCTATTTTTTTCTTTCAAGGACTACAATGTAAGCTTCAATCAATTGAACAAATATTGTTTGCATTTGGTGCTAGATAGTTTTGCATGCACTGGTTTTGCATAGTTCTGCATAAACTTTTGTGCAGCAGTGCCTATTGTGGTAGGGCTTGGTTGTTTCTGTGCTGCCTTTGAACTAACTTCTGCTAAATCACAACACACATTCCATCTCCTACAGCCAAGACAACTGAGATATGACATGCAGACTGAGTTCTCCCCCAGCCCACCCAGAGCGGTCTCTCTCAGTTGTGTTACCTCATCTCTGCCTTGAGGCCCACCAACATGTGGGACCTCTTACCTGGTGCTATTTTAAAATGACACTTTATAACTAGTATTACTACATGTATATAACACTTATTATGTACTGGACACTGTTTTAAGTAGGTCACTGGGAGTGTAACATGGGAGAGTGTCCCTCCCTCCTCCCTCCTGTCTCTACTTCTTGGTGGCCATATTATGAGCAGCTCTTCTGGGCCAGTAGGTCCTTCCACCATTGCATTGCTGCCTCAGAGCCAGCCAGCTAGGGACCAAAAGCAAGATCCAAAATAAACCTCTTCTTTAATTTGTGGGTGTTAGGTATTGTGTCTCAGCAATGAGGAAAGTGACTAAGACAGACCCCTATTATCGTGTATTTTCTGTGTGTTAGATAGCCTTGTCTCGTGTTTGTCATTACTGCTTTCTTGCCTCCTGAAAGAATGGTATGAGGTTTCTCACACCAGAGAAACTATTCGGTATTTATACATGTGTGTCCTATTTATTTCACTTAAGAGTATCGCCTCAATGTGCATCCACTTAGCTATAAATGTCTCTAATTTCTCATTTTTTATGGCTGAGTAGTACTCCATTTTATAAAAAAACCCACATTTTCTTTATCCAGTCTCCAGTTGATGGGCACTTGGGCTGTTTCCAAGTTTTAGCTATTAAAAACTGTGCTGCTATGAACATGGGTGCACATATATCACTGTGGTATGATTCTTTTAATTCTTTGGGGAAGATCCCCAGCAGTGGAATAGCGGGGTCAAATGGGACTAAACTGAAAGTGTTAATAAGGACTAAATGTATAATAGGTAATGTGAAACAGGAAGAAAAGGGGCAAAGGAGAAGAAAGTGGGAGGGCTAGGGGAAAGGCTAGAAGGGAATGGGATTAATATGAGAAAATGGAAAAATAGGAAGAAAATCTTTGTAAATAGGGAGGACTGGAGGGGTTGAAGGGAGGGCTGGGCAAGGGTGAAAAATAAGAACCAAGAGAGACTATGTAAAGGTGCAGATTTCCAATGATGAATGTCATTATATTGTATACCTAAAATGTACCAATGATTAGAATGAATAATCGATAATGTAAAATAGGAAGAAAAGGTGCAAAGGGGTAGGGGTAGTGGGAGGGGCAGGGGAAAGGAAAGAAGGGAAAGGAAAAATGATGAGAAATGGAAAAAATGGAAATAAAGTCTTCGTAAATAGGGAAGGGTGGAGGGTGTGAAGGGAGGGCTAGGAATGGGGAAAAAATAAGAACCAAGATGCATTATGTAAAGGTACAATTCCCAATGAGAAATGTAATTGTGTTGTATACCTACAGTGTACCAGTAAAAGAATTTAATTAAAAAAAAAGAATGGTATGAGGGGAAAGAAATGAAATATTTTCATCTGCTAGGATTCCTTTGCATTGTAACTCAAATACATATTACAGATTATGTACATTATTCCACTTACACATCACAGTAGTTTTGAGAGAGGTATTAGTTATATTTTTACGTTTATTATTTGTATCTTTACATATGGGAAATTCTTCTTTACAATATTTTTATTTGTACATGTTTGCTGTTCATGTAGTTTACAGTTCTCTTGGGGAATGGTTACATGTATGTAGTACAGGGTTTCTTTCTTTTTAAAAAAATCCCCTTGTTTCCTCCTCCCCCCTCCTTCTCCAGTTCCCCATCCCATTTTTCATTCTTGTTGATATTACATGTCTTAGCTCCTGTTATGGCAGATAGTGTTTACAGTAACTGGGGGTTATTAATGTCCGGTACCTGGTACATCTTTATTCCTCTCATTTCCCCTTCCCCTCCTCCTCACCCCTTGCCCTTGTTCCCGTGGACCACTTCCCTATTGCAAGAGATCCATCCCCTCGTCCCTTTCTATCCATCCTTTATCATTTTCTTTGTTTGAACTTTGCCTCACTCAAATGAGAGATACCGTACAATATTTCAGCTTAGCTGTTTTGTTTATTTCCCTCAACATTATATTTTCCAAGTGCATCCATTTTCCCACATATGTTTCAAATTTATCTTTCTTTATAGTCGGGTAGTATTCCATTATATATAGACACCAGATTGTCTTTAACCAGTCGTCTGTTGATGGGTAAAAAGGATGCTTCCAGGTTTTAGCTATTATAAGTTATTCTGCTGTAAACATTGCTGTGCATGTAATTCTGCAGTATGATGATTTAAGCTCTTTGAGGAAGATACCTAGCAGGTAAATAGCTGCGTCATATGGAATTTCTAATTTCAATTCTTTGAGAAATCTCCATACTGATTTCCACAATGGTTGTACTAGTTGAAATTTTCACCAACAATGAAGGAGGGTTCTTTTTTCACCACAGCCATGCCAGAATTTGTCATTGTTTGATTTTGTAATGATTGCCACTCTTTTTGGAGTAAGATGAAATCATACTGTTGTTTTAATTTGCATTTCTCAAAAGGCCAGAGATGTTGAACATTTTTTTCATATATTTATTGACCACTTTTATTTGATTTGTCTGTTCGTTTGTCTCTTGCTCATCTCTTCACTGGGTCTTTAATTTTAGGTAGTTTACTTTTTTTGAGTTCTTTGTATGTGCTAGATATTAGTCTTTTGTCTGAGGAGTAGCTGGCAACATTGTTTTCCCCATTCTGTAGATTATGTCTTCACTCTACTGATTGATTCCTTCTGTACAAGCAGAAGCTTTTTAGTCTGATGTAACCCATTTGTTGATTCTTCCTGCTATTTCTTGTGAGATTGAGGTTCTGTTTTAAAAATCCTTTCCTCCACTCATGTCTTCAAGTGTTTTACCTGTTTCATATTCCAGTAAGCTTACTGGTTTTGTTTTAATGTTTAGATCTTTGATCCATTCTGATTTAAATTTAGTATATATATGGCAAATTCTGAAAGAGGCCAAGTCACTTTTCTGCAGTTCTGGTTCTGCATATAGTTAGCCAGTGGCAGAGCTTGGATATTCACGGAATTCTGATTTTTGCCAAGGCCACAATTTCGAGGGTCCTCACTGCTTTACCATTATGAGGCCACATCATCATGTCAGTGCTAGGTGCAGGGCTCAGCCCCAAACTTGTCACTCATGGTTGATCCAGCTGTCCCTTAACCCCAGCCTGGCCAGTGAGTTGCCCCATTGTTTTGGAGAGATAGCTAGGAGCATTGCTAGGATGAGTTGGAGAAAAGCATCCAGTGAATGGGAATAGGTTAACTTTTTGTTTGCAGGTTCAGTTCAGAGCGATCATAAATGAATATTTTTCAGGTCATTCTCCTTGTGAGTTCTGTAAAGATGTTATATCGTCAAATTATGTTGTTTAACGCCTCTGAAAGGTAAAGCTATACATTCTGTGATTAGTGTAGGAGTTATTGTCTCTGGGTAGACAAATAAATTATTTTCTAGGCATCTGGTTTTTAAAATATGCCAATTTGGAGTACATTCCTTTAACATAATGAAAGCAAAATATGAGGTAATATCTTTGAATTTGGCAGAACTTCTAATATCTTTTGGTCATAATACTACCAGCATTCAAATTGTAGCCAGTCAGTTGCTCTGCTATTTCTTGTGAGATTGAGATTCTTTTTAGAAAATTCTTTCCTACACCCATATCTTCATAGGTATGGCTCTCAATTGCTTCATAGTTATTACTTCAGTCTTTGTAACTGCTCTAAGGGGGCTGGAATTCTAAGGCTCATGTTATAGATGAATCAATAGAGGAGTCAGGAGGGTTGAGGAAATTTCCCAAAGTCACACAACTGGAAGTTTGAACCTAAGTGTCTGGCTCCAAAACATATGCATCTAGCTGCTGTGTTACATGGCTTTCCTCAGAACTGAAGGACTGCTAGGTCTGCTCATGAGTATTGTCTTGTAGCTGTTTTCCACATGTCTTAGAATTGGGGAAAAGATTCAATTAAAATGTTCTATATAATGAACTAGTCCTATATATATGTGTAACTGGAAGATCTCCTTCCAGTGCAGTATCAGTGATTTAGTAATTCATCTCTCTGCTTTCCTCCCTCCCTTGCTCAAATATTTAACATGTACCCTCTGAGAGATGTATATCTTGCTAATACCTTGCTAAAGAAGGCAGATTTGTTTCTGCTTTTCATTTGTTTCTGCTTATGATTTAGTAAAAGAAACTTCTATAACATCTGAAAATAACACAACAGATATTTACCAGTCACCGTTGTGATAGCTGGCTCAGAGGACAGATAACTGCAGGAACGTAGTTCCCAGTTAATCTTGAGAACAGGGGAATGGCAGGGAAGGTTCTCGCGAAGAGTGACATTCAGGGTGATATACAGAGTATGAAGAGGAATTGGCCAGATTTGGTGGAGGTAGCCGATGGTTCTGGGCAGAGGAAGCCACAGCATACGGTGCTTAGAGAAGGATTGCCTGGGCAGCTGGAGATTGGTGAGTAAGAAGGAAGTGACGTGGGTGCAGATGGGGCTGGGATTGCTGGCAGGGACCAGATTATGCAGGACCTTGTGGGTCCCGGGGAGAGTCTGAACTTTAATAAGTCCGGAAGCAATCTCGAGAGTCCAGATGCTTGGCTATGGAGAAGAGAACCAGAACTTCAGGAAAGTTCATAACTTTGACTTGGGAATAGTTTCTCTCTCTCTCTGTCTCTCTCTGTCTCTCCCTCTCTCTCTCTCTGTCTCTCTGTCTCTCTCTCTCTCTCTGCTATATGTTGAACTACATTGTCTTCAAAGAACTGTTTTGTGAAGAAAAAGAGAAGTAGGTTGGGGCTGGCTTTTCTCAGTTAGGATAAGGTATTTTAAAAATGTCTATAAGAAATACAAATACCTAGCAGGTGAATCTGTCTCTCCCCCTGGAAAAACACACCATTTTATTCTTCCTATTGCTTTTTTATTGAGAGCTATTGGAAAGTAAATGAAGGCAGGAAATGCAATCTCATGTCCCATTACTGGTGCTCAGGGGAGAGATTCTCAAAGACAGCACATTTTAGAGCTAGATGGAGATGGAAATTAGATAAAGCTCAGTGATCCAGATGTTAGAGCTATAAATTATGGACAATTTATTTTTCATGAGCTTCCAACTTCTTTTCTGAAGTTAGAGTGGGAGAAAATATAAAGAACTTTGGAAAGGAATTCTTTAAGAAGGTGTACATTTAAAAGCCCATGTTTGTTGACATAAATATAGAGGCTTAATTACCTCATTGGCTAAAGCTGTTGGGACAGTTGTTCTGGTTTGCACTACTAGAAAGTGAATAGGCCTTTGTCCTTTTAGCTGTCTCTGCTCACTTCCTGTCAACAGTGTTATGCCATCTCAGAAATAAATATGCCAGGAAATATAGAAACTCACAATCTGTGAAGGAGGGTTTGAGTTAGATGGCAGTTCTTAAGCTTGAATGGTGGCTGGTTCAGTGGGACGTAGATTATGCTTGTGTGTTCTGGGCCTTGACATACGGAAGCACAATTATATTATGGTTTCGTTCTAAAATGTCCCTCAAAAGCTCATGTATTAAAGGCTTGATTCCCAAGGCAGCAGTGATTAGAAATGGGACCTTTGGAAGATGGTTGGATCACGAGGACTCTGCTCTCACCTCGTCAGTGGATTAGCCCATCCATGGGTTCATAATTTAATGGGCTGTTGAGGTGATGGAACCTTAGGAAGTGAGTCCTTGGGAATGTGCCCTGAAGGCTCTATCTTGTTGCTGGTCCCCTTCTCTCTTTCTCTTTGCTTCTTGCCTGCTATGAGATAAGCAGTTTTGTTTCACCACATTCTCCCCACCATTATATTCTGCCTCACCACAGGCCCAGAAACAACAGAGCCAAGTGACCATAGAGTGATACCTCTGAAATCATGAGCCAAAATAAACCTTTTCTCCTTTATAGTGATTGCTTTCAGGTAGTTTGTCAGAGCAACAAAGAGCTGACTAACACAACTTCCTCTAAAATCAGTCAGCTAATACCAAACTCCTTGTCTGGAAGCCTGATTCCATGCTTGGGGCAGCAGTCCAGGAGAACATGAACATCTGCTGCAGAACATATGCTTAGTGTGCCAGAAGCAAGCAGACTGGTCTGCTGCAGGGGCTGGCTCTCAAGTCCTGCCAGCCATGCCAGGCTTGGGAGCTAAAGAAGCACACAAGTAGTTCCTGACATAATGATGGGGACATTTGAGGGGAAGTAGGTTGGAATGGAAGTGTTTTATGAGATGGATGTAGTGGAGTCTAGGCTTCAGGGATCTCATTCAGGACTCTTCCCTTGCAAGTGACAGGAACTCAGCTCTTCCTGGATTAGGCTTCACAGAAGGCTAGATAAGCTCATACTCCAAAGACCCAGAGGAGGTTGGATCTAGAGTTGTGAACAATGTCATCAAGTATCTCTGTCTCTGCTCTTTCCTTCTGGTTTCTTTCCTTCCTTCTCCCAGGGTTGCTTGGCTTTGGACATCTCCTCCCTCAGGGAGGGCTCTTTCTTCATGGTGGCCCCAGCACCACTTGCATGTGACATTGCTTCTCTGGGAAATTGCAGTAAACAGACAACTTTCTAATACACTTCTGGATCCTCAGGAAGCCAGGGACTGTCTGCACTTGACAGATAATACTGTCATAACGCTTAGCTTTCCTACACTTGCACAATTTCTCTTTGTTATATCAAGTAGACGGTCCAGAAAGGAGTTGCTTATAATAACTTTCTTTACTTCATGTATGCTTTGAATATAGTGAATATCTCATAAATGTGAAATGAATTGAAGTATTACTATATGATGTTTTATTAAATGAATAAAAGGTTTTATTTTTAAATTATTGGGGAGAATACTTAGGAATAGATTATATAGTTGTGACATAAATGACCTTCATATTTAATTCTTTATATTTATTGAATTGTTTTCTATTTAATTTTACTCAAAGAATTATCTCAAAGAGCTAACTATAGTTTTTTAAATTTATAATTTTTTGAGTTAAGCAACTTTTTACAGTTCTGAGAATTTTCCACAATGCTACAACTATGTTTAAGTGAACTTTATTTTTCAAAGTTATATGGAAATAACCAGTTCCTCAAATATAGATGTTCTAAATTGGTTCCTTATCCTTCCAAACACACCGTTACTCATGCAGTTCCCTCACATTTTCATGCTGAGAACTGATTAAAGTCTTTCTCTAATTATTGGTACTTTAATATTATTTTTATGTCTCATTTCCTTTTACATCCTAAAACTGGGTGTAATGCTTCAGAATAATGATGCTTTGGGTATCTTCTTAAGGTATTTACAAGAGCCCATCTGTAGGAGGCTCTGTGTTTGGAGCTGTGAGTAGGAGACTTTCCTTAAACATTTCACAGCTGAAATGAATTATATAAATCAGAACCTGTGATTTTTAAAAATATGTGTCTATGGACATTTTCAAGAGCTAGATCCCTTTCATTTAAGATGGACTTGTGAAGGTAAAACTGTAGGCAAAGTCCAGGTGAGGAATGACCCATAGTGGATACTTTCCCAGATACTTGGTACTCTGCCCAGATGCCATTTGCTCAGGACATGCCCATCACCAGGCTGAGGGGACCTGGATTGTCTTGGTGTCTCAGATGTGCCTCTGCTGGACATTGCCCTTGGCCAGAGGAAATTGCCTGCCCTGACCTCTGGAAATAGCCTGCCCAAAGCTATGTCCCTCCAAGTGCCAATAACTGGTTGATGAGGGGACATGAAGGCCCATCCCTCAGCCTAGGGAGAACACAGTCCTCACAGTCTGAGCTCCAGGACACTCAGTAGGACTGGCAGAGGCCTCAGCTGATACTGCACCATGGCCCACTTTCTGCCTCTGCAGAGCATTGCTTCCACAGTTTTTACTTTGATCACTGAGGGCATCTACCCAAGTCCTGTAAACTGGCGTCCATTGCAAAGGACATTTGCAGGGAACTGTCTGTCTGACAGCATTGTTGAATTTTTTTAAAGTAATCTGTAAATTTAGGAAGAAACAATCAGATGTCATGGGAACAGTGCAACAATTTTGGTGACAGATGGACAATCAAGGGAAGTTTTGCTGGTAGGGTTACACCCAGGCTTAAAATAACATTTATGGGAAGATAAACACAGATGTGCCAGAGAAGATGAGCGTTAGGTGGCACCAGAGGATAGTGAAGTTTTCAAATACTAGAAAAATCATTTATTATAGAAAAACTTGTTTTTGTAAGCATTTAAAAAATCATCAAATGCTAATGTGAGAGGAATCTCTTTTTTTCCAGCTAATCATGTTGTGCCCTGTAGATTCAAGTGCTGCAGGAAATTATTATTAAAGCACCTTGCACTTGCTATTCATATACTACCTCATTGCAAGGAACAGGAAGTGTTTTTTAAGGTATCAAATGTAAGAATTCTGTGAATTAAGACAGTGGTTGGAATTCTCTTATTGCGGAAAAGGGTACAAGGAATTCAGGAGGTTAAAAGTCATTCCTAACAGTGCATTTGCCTGGTGCATAGCAGATGATGTTATTTATTTAATGAATTCATGAATCAATGGATAAGGCTTGAGAGTTGAATGCAAATTCTAGATATTTTCTTTCCTATTTTCTGGATATGCTTTCTGGAAAATATTTTCTGAGTGTTTCCCTTACTAATAGAATTTACCTCAGAAATGATCTAATGGGACTTTAGCTGCTTCGGATTAGCTATTATAGGTAAATGTATTATTTTAACACTTTTGAAAAGTAGAATGAACTCCTAGGACTCTACAGTAAGGACATAATCGAAGAGGTGAACCAAAATATACAGGGAGAGTTGTTCATCCCTATGTTACCTTTTCATGGAAAAGTTAGAAGTGTCTCAGATTTCCAACAATAGTGAAATGCTTAAATACCATAAATATGCCATCTGGGTTATTACCTGGCAATTCAAAATGCTTTCAGAATATTTTGGTGTACACTTTTTGATAAATTTTAGTTTTTAAGGATAGCTTTATGTTTACAGAAAATTTACAGTGTTTTCACATAGGACAGAGAGTTTCCATTCCCATCTATTCTGATCCCAGTTTCTATTCTTCTCCTCCTCCTCCTCCTCCTCCTCTTCTCCTCCTCCTCCTCCTCCGTCTCCTCCTCCTGCTCCTCCTCCTCCTCCCCCTCCCTCTCCCTTTCCCCCTCCTCCTCCCCCACATTCTCCTCCTTCTCTTTTCTTCCTATTTTGTGGTATGGGTATTGAACCCAGGTCCTTCATACTGAACAACATCGCCAGCCTCTTATTTATTAATTTAATTTTTACATTTTGAGATGGGGGACTCACTAAGTCATTGTATTGTCCAGGCCAGCATGAAGTTGTGATCCTCCTGCCGCGTCCTCCTATAGTGCTGGGATTACACCATGCCACTTCTGGGCTTCTCCTGTTACATTACCACGGTGACATGATCAGGGACAGAGTGCAGACTCACTCTGGGGCTCTTCACCTGTTATTTATTCAAAGTATGATTTATCCTTCTGAGGACATCAGGGGCTTCAAAGCAATTTTCATTAAAACAACAAAAACAATGACTCTTTATTGGGGCCTATAGATATGCAATAAGGAATTATAAGCAGAACAAAGCTTGACTTTTATTTTATTACCTTAAAACATGGGATCAGATCCTTGCTCAGCACCATATTTGAGTTAATCATTTAGAGAGTGTTTGTGTAAAAATGGGAAAAACAAGGCTGATTAGCCTGAATTTACATCACCTATCCCATCCCCTCTAAGACTGAGGACACCAAGATAAGAGATTAATAGGAACATTCACTATGTCCCGAAGTCCCCAAACATTTCCCTAAACCCATGGTCCCTGTAGATTCCAACAGGATCTCTACAAAACCTGAGACTGCCACAAGGATCTCAGGAAGACCGAATTGCCCCCTCCAGTAATAAGGACTTAGCCTGGAGCTGTCTTACAGCAGCAGAACTGCGATAATGTGCCAGGCATGCTGGCCACCTCGGCTCATCCATAGAGCTGGCCTTGCTCTTTTGTGAACAGGCCAGTCTGATGCTCTTCATCAGAGCTGTGGCCCCTCAGCTCCTTCAGCTGGAGTTCTCTCCCTGTTTTCTCTTTCCACCTCTGCCTAATAAATCAGCTTATCCTTCTCACCGAGAGTGCTGAAATGGGTCTTTGTGAGGAGAGTTGATAAACCTACTCCACAGGGTGAGGTGACGGGGAACCTCCTCAGACCTTGTCTGGTGACAACTGTATCCTTCTTACATTTAATGAGCCAACGTGGATTCATTATTATTCAGTTAAAGTCCATACTTTATTCATATCCTCGTAGTTTTATCTAAAATCCTTTTTCTATTCCAAGATTCTGTCCAGGATACTACATTATGTTTATTCATGACAGCCTGAGCTCCAGTTGGCTGTGATAGTTTTTTAGACTTCTCTTGTTTTTGATGACCTTGGTTAGATTTGAGAAATACCAGTCAGATGTTTTATGGAATCTTTCTCAACTGAGATTTGTGTGCTTTTTCTCATAATAAACCAGGAGTTATGGGTTTTAGAGTGAAGAAAGACATAAAGGTAATGTTCCTTTTTTGTAAAATTATATCTAGGATACTGTCTTTGTCAGTTTTGCACTACTATAACAAAATGCCTGAAGCAGATAACTTACAAAGAGAAAAGTGTTTTTTTTTGGCTGCTGATTCTGGTGGTTCCAGGCCAAGATTGTGCTGCCCGTAACTTTGGGTCTCTGGCAAGGGTAGCACATCTTGGTGGAAATGTGAGTGAGAGCAAGCTGTTTAATTGATGATCCAGAAAACAAAGTAAAAGACAAGAAGGGGCCAAGGTCACATGATCTCCTTCAAGGGCATCCTCCTGATGACCTAAGGACCTCCCTGTAGGTCTCTCCACCTAAAGATCCACAGCACCCAATACTGACATTCTGGAGTCCAAACTTCCCTACAAGGGGCTTTGGAAGATATAGAACATCCAAATGATAGCAGATACATTTTATCAGTATGACTCCTCACTCTTATTGTTAAACTTGGTGGTTTGCCAAGGTTCTCTCTGTCTGCTTTCTCCTCTGTGAATTTACTCAGCTCCGCTCCCCAATCCTGTCCTTGTTTTATCCCCTTTCCCATATTGCAGTCTTTGGAAGGAAACCACTACATAAAGTTTATCTGTGTGGAGTGGGAAGTTATGTTCCGCCACTTTGAAGGTGGAGTATGTACCTAAATTATTTGGAATTCAACACAGGTTAGTCTATTCTCCATTATTTATTTACTCAGTCATACATATTTATATCATTGTAAATTCATAGCTATTTATTTTATACTTTGATTTATAACTAGTACTATTGTATTTATTTCTTTGCTCAAATTGTTCCAGCTTTGATCATTGAGAATGCTTTCCTTTGGCTCTGTGTCCCTTTGATGTACTCCCATTTGTGAGTGTGTGTGTGTGTGTTTGTGTATTCTTGAGCAAATCCTTACTTTCTTATTCCAGGTTCATCTGTATATTTCCTTTCCTAGTCCTAGACATAGCCTTTATCCATGGACCACTGGTTCTTTTTGTTGGAATATGGAATTATAATCCAAGATCTGGGCACAAGTGCTCAATGCTATTGGGAAACATTTTTAATATCACAGAGCAGTGTTCATTAAAATCTGAAATTTTAAAAAACATAAAATTGGATAAGCTGTGATATGAATTATATGAATATACAATCTATAAATATAAGTCTGTGGAAGAGCAAAGAAAAAATAAAAATGTGAATAGTTCATTCAGTTCATTTATCAAAGGGTCATGGATGTTTGGCTTTTTATAAAGCCTTCCTGTTTGTTTCAAGTTCAATGTTATGAATTGTGTACCTTGTAGTTAGATAAAAGTACAACTGGCAAGTATTTTAAATCATTCAAATTATTTTTAAAAAGTAAAATGAGACAGCTCTTGTTACTTCCACTCATCTCCTCAGACTGTAGTTTTAGTAATGGTTATGCTTCCACGAGCCACAGCTATTATCATATACAAAAGGAATCAAGCCAGAAACTACCCATCACCTGTTCTGAGGCAATTTGAAGACTGTAACATAAAGATGGAAATCTATAGACAAACCACAATATTACTAAATATCTTTACCAGGGAAGGCACTCCTCAAAGTATGATGGAGTTATGGCCTGATACATGCATTATATATAAATTGAAAATATCATAGGTCAAAAATGCATATAATACACCTAACCTCTTGCACATCCTGGCTTAGCAGCATGGCACACTGTGGATTACCAGTTGTCTCCTTCTTGGTCACATGGCTAAGTAGGAGCTGTGGCTCAGCATCGTGAGGAGCATCATACCACATATCACCAGCACAGGAAAAATCAGAATTCAGAACGTATACTATATTTTCTAATGACTGTGCATTACTTTTGGACTAAACTGGGAAAACAGTAAGTTAAGATGTTTTGAGACCATCCATCTTGAACTGATTTAATAATATTGTTGTTTCCTATGCCACAATAGTCATTCCTACTTTGGGCCTTATCCACCTGTGGAGTATTTAATATTGTTCACAGATTAATAATTTTTGTTTCTCTAATTTTATTTTCAAAAATTTTAAGTACAAGTTTTTAGAAAAACTCTTCCTCCACCCTAAGTAAAATTCAAATTCAGTGTCATGAATAGAAATTCAATGTCATGAATAGAAAGTCAAGATAAATCACATTGGAACAAAGCAATGTTATTATGGGTAGAAAATTAAGTGCAAGATGGCCTGTTGTAAAGTCAACATAGAAATATGGCCTAAAAATTCCACATGGTTTCAGACCCTACTTCACCACCTCATTTGGTTTTACTTGCTCCTGCTACCTAAGGCGCACTGTTTTTACCATTGAGCTTTTTATTGGTCATAATTCTCCTGCTGATCAAGTTTTCTAAAAATTGGGATATTTAGCTAATGTCTGCTCATTTCTCAGCCCATCCTCAAGGAAGCTCTTCTCAGACTTCCTGACTCGGTGAAATCCCCAGCTCTGCTTCTCTCATTTACACACCTCTGCTTTGTCACACTCTTCCCAAGTGAAGTGTTGTAATAGTGAGATCATTTGATTACCTATCTCTCTGGATACTTTTTCTCCACAAGGAAATGGATTTTGACTCACTGCTGTATTTACAACACATAGGAGAGGACTGGTCTGATTGAGATCCTTCAAGAAGTGAAATGAATTGAATAAATGACTACAACAGTCCCATCGCTCTTAAGTGTCAATTAGTGAATCCCAATCATTCCTTTTGAATGTAGCAAAAAAACTCTGTTTCTATTTATCTCTCAGGCTATGCTGCATTTGAGTAAGCAGTAATGAGGGATAGAAAATAAAAACTTATTTTAGCTATTCCCCACTTCTGAAAGATCTTGAAATGTAGGGTACTTTAAAGCATCAACTTCTCTTGGATAATGCCATTCTGGTTTTTTTTCTGATTTAAAGACACTAATTTGTACATAAAATACCTTAATCTAGCAAAGCTGTAGTTTAACACATTAAATATATGCATGTTTGTTAAATTAGAAAAAATATTAGCTGTGCATTGCCAAAATAAATTTGCAGACCCGTAGTGTTCACACTGATTTTTGTGAAAATCTGTTTTTTTGGAAAACACGGTTTTCAAGGACTTACTATATTACTAAAGAAAGCATTTGGTGACTATTACAGTTCATGCATACAGGTCTCTTTTACCTTTCTTTAGCCATATTTATGAAAAGTTGTGTAAGTCAGGGTCTACTCAGCACGGGATAAACACCTCTGAATACTTAAAAGGAGTCTCATGTGAGGATTGAACATGCTTGGCTTGCTTGGAACACATGAATGAAGAGGAATCGTCTTCAGATAAATATGGAGTATATGATGTAGTTTGTGTAACAGAACTTCCTTTTTTATTGTAACACAGGCCTGTCCAACTGCAGACTGCAAGTTGGACGTGCCTGGATGGGTGTGGAAGAACTGAGGAGGCAGAAAGGGGATTTTTGAGGCAACCCAGAGTTTGGCAACAGTGGGAAGTGACTACATGCCTAGGCCGGAGGGACAGAGGATAAAAGGTAGGAGCTCAGCCATCGGGGTCATCCAGGGAGGCAGGTACCAGATACTCTGGCTCCTTCCTCCCATCCACTAGACATGGAGCATCGGGCTGAGATAGGTGAGATAAGAGCGAGGACTAGCCTTGCCAGCAGATGAGCATGGACCAGCGCAGACACTTTGTCGTGCTCAACCACGAGGCCAAAGGGGACAATCTTGCTTTCCCCTGGCACTGCCTCAGGACAGTACTTGGCAGAAAAGAAATTTTCATTTATTTTCCTTCCTTATGCTTTCATCCTTTCCTTTCCCCCCTTCCTTCTTGTTCCTCCTTTCTTTACTGAGAAATATCCAAGAATAAATCAAGGCAGAAAGCAAAGGAGGAAGATGATTCAAACTAAGATTTGCTGCACATAAATGTCACTTGGTGGAACTTGGGATGGATTTTTGCCAACAGAGAACCAGGAAAGAGAAAATCAGGCCCTTTGTTTAAAAACATCTGATGCTTCTGATTGGGCATCAGTGCCCCAAGCTACAGATGAACTCCTTCCCTCATGGTCACTATGGCTGAGGTTTTACTGCCTGCATGTTGGGATACACAGAGTACTGAAATGGGGGGGTACATAGGGCAGAGGGGTGGGTAGAGGGATCATCTGGCTTTGCGGTGCTACTCAGCCACTCTATTCTGAGTAGAAAACTTTTTGGATCTAAGTCCTTTCCAGGCTTATTACATGGTCAGGAAATTGAAGAGGAATTTCTAAGAATGCCCATTACTATGTTCTTGGAATTATCTAAATCTTATGCAGTCTTTAAAACCTAGGTAAATTCTTATATCTTGAAATTTCAGGGCTATTTCAATTTGTCTTTCATGTCTTTATCACTAACCAGAAAGGCTGGCTGTGTGTCAGGCACTGGGCTAGTGATGGGATACAAATATTAGGAAGACGCTGCTTGCTGCTCTCAAGGAGCTTACAGTGGAGAGAATGCTGTTTGCCTTGGAAAGATCTCTAAGGAGGCTTCTAACTCACGTGATCTCCTGCAGGAGGACTCATGCCTCTCAGACTTTTATGACCACGTCTCTATCACATCTGTGCAGTCCATACAGATGATTAACTTGGCAGTTAATACAGGCAGTGTATTCTGACATGTATTTTTAGTGCTTGGACCGCTTAGGAAGTTTTGACTATTACTTTGTTTTTTCTCATTATATTTTGAGCCTCTTGAGCACAGTGTCTCTGTCTACATTTTATTATAGCCCTTTGTGGCTCAACAGAATGAATGCACAGGAGTCAATGTTAATTTTGAGATTAGGTACTGGAAGACATCATTTGTAGATGATCTGAAAGGCTCTAATACTTCATTAGTTGTTCAATCTGTGGGTGAGATACAGGATTTATTTTTTCAGTTGTACTTGGTTGTGGTGTGTAATGATTACTTTTATTGTAGCGGAGTTTGCACATACACAAAACACATATTCTTTTGGTGTCCCTTTCCCTTCCCATCCCTCCCTGCTCCCTCCAACTCTTGGTTTCCTTCCCATTTGCAAAAGTTCTATTTCTGCTTTTTTCAATTCACTTTTGAAAAATCCCTTTCCCTTTTCCCTCCGTCATCTCTTCATCTCCTTCCCATTTGAAAAAGATCTCCCTACTTCCTATTATCTATCTTTTATTGAGTTCTTTATTTATATTTTCAGCTTCTCATTTAAGAGAAACCGTGTGATCTTTAAACTTGTGTGTCTGATTTATTTCACTTAACGTGATCCTCCTGAGGTTTTGGAGATGTAGGTCTCGGAGCCAGTCTGTCTGATCTGGTGTTCTGGCTCCACCACTTGCTGTTCACCTTAGAGAAGACACTTAACCGCTCTTCCTGAGTTTTCTCATCCAGAAATTGGGATATTTACACTAATTTTCTCATAGGATTACTTTGAGAATTAAATACATGCAAATCACTTGGAACAAGTGGTACTAGTATTAGCCGTTATTATTATTATATCAACTCTGGTTGACTTTCTAGGTAGCTTATGGAGAAATATTATTAGAGGACAATTTAGGATCTTGAACATGACATGATAGAAATACAGTAGGGAAGAGAATTACCTGAAGCTCTCTTAGTCTGTTATGAATGAAATGCTTCTGTGGTTTGTGGTTTGGAACACTCAGTTATTGACATTTTTATTGACTGAATTTTTAGTGGTAGTGAAGTTGCCTGATGAGTTAAAAAAAAAATCTAGGAATTTATTGCTGGTTCAAGAGAAAACTACTGTGCTAGGTGTTTTGGGGCCTAGGCAACAAGTATATTTAGCAATCAGGAAAATTGAAAACCGAACAGTGTGCTGTCAGCTCTTAGGATATTGGATAATGCTTTCAAAGTTAGCAATGTTGCAATTTTCCCTCATCCCCCGTCTGTCCTTATCACAAGGTTTGTTATGTAATAAAATGAAAAATCCTTTTAGAACATTTAATGATTTTGTCTCTTTATGTTAGCTTAGAATTGCATTTTTGTTTTTTAGTATGTATTCTTTATTTTATTCTAATGCCATGTCCTATAGTTAGTTATAAAAGATTATATATCAATTTAATCCTCTGTTTAGTAACTTTTTAAAATGTATTTTCATTGGCAAAAAGCAAAGAAGAGGATTCATCGCCCATGGTTAATGTAATGTCTGTATTTGCAGCACAGTGCTTAGTTGCATCTTGGTTACTTTTCACTTAAGTCTGAATTTGTACATATCATACATTTTCCATTTTCCTTGTTTTCAGTGGGGTTATTGAACTCATTCTGATCAGAGGAAACTCCTCAAATTATACCATATGAGGGGCCATTCCATCCTCTGGCCATGTTCTTGTAGAATATTAAAATTTATTGTTAGTATACAGAAAATAAAGAGGAACATTTAGAAATAAAATTTGGTTTTAATAAAGGGCAACAGTTTTTATATAAATGAATTAAGCTTAATCTTAAGTGTTCTTACCCCATCCTAGTCTCTTCTGTAATCTGCTAGTTATGTTGTGATGGGCTATACTTAACTGTATACTGGCTGCTGCTTTTCATTTTCCAAAACACCAAGTATTCTTTTCTTCAATTATCTATACATTAGTCAGCATTGATACATAGCCACAAACTATTTTTAAAAACCATCACTTGGAATGTACATAGAATGGCCTTATTTGTCTCTTTTACCAAGATTGTTATTATGTCGTTGAAAGTGCAGATTGCTAAATTATTGATGAAACTGAGCTACATTCCTACAGTGTTAATCCTTGGGAATTAAATTAGGTCTGTTGACAACATGGGGTCCTATGTGAATGATTTTAGTTTCCTTCTCCCCATCTGTGTATTATTTGTCAAAATGAAGGGAAAAACAGTGAAAATTAGGAATATAATTAGGAATATAATTTTAGGAGTTCCTAAAAATAAATAAAAGTGTAAAAATGTATTTGGGTGTGGTGCTGCCTGCCTATAATCCCAGCATTCTCTGTGGCTGAAACAGGAGGATTGAAAGTTTGAGCTCAGCCTGAGCCACTTACAGAGAGCCTGTCTCAAAATATAAAAATAAAATAAAGGGTGTGGGATGGGATGTAGCTTAATGCAGAGACCTTGGGCTCAATCCCCAGTCATGGAGAAAAAAAATATAAAATTCCTAGCCCCAAAAGGTGTAGGTTCATATCCCAGCTCCACTACTTAGGTAGGAAAGGCAAATACAAATTAGAACTTTGATGTAATACTTAATTCTCTTTCTTACCATTAAAGGAAGAGACTCTATCCTTTTTCTTAAAAATTTTCTTTAGAAAACTTATGATTACATGTTTTGTCTCTTATCTCTTAAGTGGATTTTTTTTTTTTTGCTTAAACTCGTTTATTGGTACATTTTAGGTATACAATATGTTTACATTTATCATTGGATACTTGTACCTGTACATGATGTATTTTGGTTCTTATTTTTTCCCAATTCCTTGTCCTCCCTTCACCCCTCCACCCTTCCCTATTTACAAAGACTTTGTTTCCATTTTTTACTTTTCTCATAATTTTTCCTTTCCCTTCTTTCCTTTCCCCTTCTCCTCCCACTTCTTCTACCTCTTTGGATCTTTTTCCCTATTTCAAATTATCGATTATTCATTTAATCATTTTAATCTTTATTTACACTTTCAGTTTCTTTTTTTTTCTTTTTTTTCTTAAAATTTTTTATTGGTACATTTTAGGTATACGATACGTTTACATTTATCATTGGATACTTGTGCCTGTATATGATGTATCTTTTTTTTCCCCATTAACTTTATTGGTACATTTTAGTTATACAGTACAGTTACATTCATCATTGGGATCTTGTACCATTACATGAGTCTCTTGGTTCTTATTTTT
>NW_004624743.1:13870133-13881039 GCF_000247695.1 Heterocephalus glaber | reverse complement strand
CCTGCTTTTTCCCGGGTTCCTGTCACATGGAGAACTGTTTTCCGTCCTTTTACTTTCGGTCTATGAATTTCTTTTTGAGTTAGGTGTGTTTTTTTGTATACAGCATATTGTTTGATTTTGCTTCTTAATCCATTCTGCCAGTTTCTTTCTTTTGATTGGTGAATTGAGGCCATTAACATTGATGGTTGTAATTGATAAACATTGACTCATCCTTGTCATGATGTTTTACTGTTTGTTGGCTCTTTTATTTTTTATTTTCCCCCTCTTTCCCTTTAGTTTCTTGCCTTGCCTGGTGGCTTCCCTCTGTTGGGCCTCTTGGAGCTTTGAGCTTCATTGTCCGTTTCCAGGATATTGTTTAGAATTGTTTGGGGTTCTGGTTTGTTGTTCATGAAATTTCTCAGATGTTCTTTTTCATGAAAATATCTAATTTCCCCATCAATTTTGAAAGATAATTTTGCAGGATACAACAGTCTAGGTTGAAAGTTATTTTCTTTTAGGCCTTGAAATACTTCACTCTAGGCTCTCCTTCACTTGAGGGTTTGTATTGAGAAGTCTGCTGTTATTCTGTTGGGCTTTCCCTTGTGGATGATTTGTTTCCTTTCTCTAACTGCTTGTAGGATTTTGTTCTTTTGTTGGGTTTCTGGGATCTCGACTAGTATATGTCTAGGTGTAGATTTTTCTTGATTGTGGCTAGTTGGAGTTCTATATGCCTCACTTATCTGTATGTCCAATTCTCTACCTCTGTCTGGGAAGTTTTCTACTATTACTTCTGTGAATAGTTTTTTTTATATCATTTGTACTTTCTCCTGTTTTTCTTTTTTTCTTTTTTGGTACTGGGGATCGAACGCTGGAACTTGTGCTTGCAAAGTAGGCGCTGGAACCACTGGTCTAAATCCCCAGCCCTCTCCTTTTTTTTCTTGAACTCCCATCAGTCTTATGATATTCTTCTGTGCACCATCTAGAAGCTGCTAGATTGATTTCTCATGGTCCCTTACTATTTCAAAGAAATCTCTGTTTTCATGGTCACTAACTGCAATCCTGTCTTCTATATCTGATATTCTATCTTCACATTCCCTTAATCTACTGTGCATACTTTCAGTGGAGTTTTTAATCTTCTGGATATCTGTTTGAATCTCTTTTATGGATTCCATTTCTTTCTTACGTTGGGCAATCATGGTTTCCATGTCTTTACTATGCTAGGCATTCATGGCTTCCATCATGGTCCTAAACTCATCTATATTTTTTATCTGTTTCTATTCTATAGTGTCTAATATGTCTTTCACTCTGCTCACCATCTCTGTAGTTATCTGGGAAATTATTTCTGCTTTGAATTTTTCTAGAGCCCCATTTATCTGTTTTGTTACTTCCAGTGCTATCAGTTCAGGGTGTCCAGGTGGTTTATTATCAGACTTTTGAACCTCATTTCCCTCCAGAATTTTCCTTTAGTGAGGTGGAAGTCTGAGTTTGTGCCTTATTTAAATGTCTTCTCATTTTTGTTTTTGGTATTGTCCTTGTTTTAGTTCCTTGGTTGATACTTTGAAGTTGATTATTGTAAGTATCTTTGGTGATGTATTTAGAACCCTTATTAAATGATTGCTTCTCAGAGGTTTCTTCCAGATATAGCTGGTCTTTAGGTTTTGAGTCTCTAATGGCCCTGAGGCTATCTCATTTTCATTATACCAAGAAGGACAACTGATTAGACCAATCACAACACCTTAGCCCAAATGATACAATCAGCAACACCAGATAGTCCAGGTTCTGATGGGAGGTGATGATCCCTCCAACTTACCAAGTACAGTGGTCTGGTGTGCCTTTATTGCAGAGATTCTCTTCACTTTTCCAGTCGGCTTCAGTTTTCATCAAGGAGCCTGAGAGAGGCCCTCTTTCTGTTCACTTCTGCTCTGTCTTCTGGAGATTAGGACAATGGCCTTTATGAGCCCCCATGCCTTTGTAGCATGGAACCAGGTAGCAGCATAGCCAGGAGGCCTAGGTGTGTGTGGGGGGTCCCTGCAGGCACCTGTGTGCTAAGCTGGTCACTGGGGGGGTGGGGTGTGGGGACAGAGTGGGGCTTCACATGACTGAGGTCCTCACCATCCACTAGCTGGTCGCTGGGGGCCCTTAAATGCACTTCAAAATCTAAATAAGCTTCTTTCTAGCACTATGACCCAAGAATTCCTTTTTCAAGGAGCTGAGAACCATCACTTGGAAATGTAACCACCGAGGCAAATAGTACCCCCATTTTCCAGTCTCTGGGAGGTTTGGAGCCTTTCTTTCGTGGGCATCAAGCTCCAACACTTGTGTCCCTTAAATACAAGAAATACTATCTGTTCCTTTAAATAAAACCAATTGATCACTCCAACTTCCAGATGAGTTTAGGATGAGCTGGGCATACAAGTGGTGCTGTCCAGATCCCTTATCTGAGGCCTAGTTAGTGTTTATTTTAAGGACGTGTATGTAATGGTTGTATCTGCTTGGTTAAATAAAAGGCTAAGATTTCTTTCTGTCTTGACAATCACTTAGTAGGTTGCATGTGATGTACACCACATTCTTTTTTGATGTTTATTCAGTAATAACTTCTTTTCCTTTTCTTCCACCTTTGTGAAGAAGTCTTCTAGGTTGCGAGGAGCTTTTGTTTGAAATTATATTTTCCCAACTTCCTAGGAAGTTTCCCAACTTCCTAGGTATGCAATTTGGGACAAGTCTCTAAATCTTTTTACACCCCTGTTTCCTCATCTGTTAATTGTAGATAATAGTATTATATGGCTTCTAGGGTTATTGCTTCTCTAACAATCAAGCTTGCTCTCACCACAGGGCCTTTGCACTCACTTCCACCTCTGCTTGGAAAGCATTTCTTCCAGATTTCTGTATAGCTGACTCCTTCCTCTTCATTCAGGTGGTAGATAAAGTAACTCCTTCTCATAGAAGTGTCTCCTTACCACTCAATTCTGCTCACTTTTCTGCTGTGTTTTTATAGCACTTACCATTATGTGAAAATCATGCCTGTGCACTAAATCTTTGTTTACCAAAAGTACGTTTCATGAACACTTGAGACTTCTTTGCTGAATCACTGCTTCCTAGTTCAGTGCTGAGAACACAGTAATGGTTCAACAATTATTTCCACTTAGTGAGTAAAAAACAAACTAATTTTGTCAACTAGATCTTTGGCAATTTGACAGGTACTTGTTGAGCAGCACATACATGATACTGAGGGGACCTAACATTTTGCCCACAAGCTTCCTTGTGACATAGAGACATGTATATAAGAGCATTAAAGGTGTAAGTATAAACCCATGGAACTGTAAGGAGAAAGTAGGAAATGATAATACAAAAAAGGAAAAATGTGTACTAAGCAGTATGTACGAACAGTTTAATGTTGTTAGATTCATTTTATAGAGGAGGAAAAGAAAGCCAGAAGTTAAATAAATTGGCACACAAGGATATGGATGGACAAAATTTCCAACTTGTATCATCAGCCTGACTCCAGATCTGCTTGTCTTTGCAATACACTGAAAATGAAAATGCTCTCTTGTCTTTTATCAAAAACTGAAGACCTTGAGATTTTGAGGTCTAAATCTTGCAAGCTAACAAATTAGTAGCCACTGTTTCGTGGATGCCAACAGGTGATACAAGGTCCCAGGGTGAGAGCTGAAAGACTTTATGCCTCATCACATAGCTGCAGCATGAAGCTTAGTTCCCTTAGTCCCCAAGTGTGGTGGTACACTGCTCAAGCATATGCCACAGTCTCTCTGATTTATGCCATCTGGAAAACCTGATTGTAGGGAACTCAAAATTTCATTGTAGGCTGTAAGCAAATGTGCCCTTTGCTTATCTTTATTATATTTATGATGAACAGAAGCCCTAGGAGACTGGACATTAAAAATATCTTCCTTCTGCTTTAGAGGCAGACCCTGTCTCTGTCTTCCAAGGTGGTCATTGTACAAAAATCCTTGAATGATGGTCTGAAATACAGAAAGGTGTGGCACTCATTGAGAATTATCTCCCAACTCCCTCCAACAGTGTTTCTTCTTATGATAAAGCTATCATTGCTGTCTTATTTGCCCAAGCCTGCAATCTGGTCATCTTATTTAGTTTTCTCATTATTTGTTTGTCTCTTCATTTAATCTAGCTTTAATTCCCCATTCTCATCACTTCCATCCAGTCACTAAATTCTGTCCACCCTACCTTTTAAAATACCTCTTGAATTTATTCCCTTCTTTATTACTGTTATTAGTGTACATTCACAGTGCATAGTAGTTATGTTCATTTGGGGGAATTGCTGCATGCATATAGCATATCTTGATCATTTTCGATTCCTTTATCCCTCTCTTCCTCCCATTCACTTCTTTATCCAACTGCAGCCTTGGTCCCAAGTTCCTGCCAATTGTTGAGTGGATTCCTACACTGGTGTTGCTCTACCTCCAATTTTTCCCTCTCTCATCTATTCCCCAAATAGGACCAGAATTATATTTCTTCTCTTTCCTACAGTGTGGCTGATTCCTCATTGTCCTGACAATAAAGCCTAAAGTCCTTAACAAGACACATTAGGTCCTTCATGGTCTGATCCTTACCTGCCTTGTTTCTCATCAGTTCCTTAGTGAAATTCTATGGTCTGTTCATTGTGGTTCCCCACATTCTGTGCTTACTTACAGAGCACTGAATCCTCTCTCTGGAGTATACATCCTCCTTTTCTCTCATGGCATCTTTCTTCTCTTTAGGTCTTAAATATCACTTCCTCCATCACATGCAAGCCTTTATACTCCTTCTATACTTTCGGTGCCTAGCCCTCGGTTATGGCTTGTGTTTAGATGCCCCTGCCCCAAAGCCTCCTGCAAATGAGGTGGGGCTTTTATAGAGGTGGCTGGATCTAGAGTGTGTGATGCTGGAATTGAGTCATGGTACAATGCTAGTGCCCAGAGTGCTGGGATTAAGGCTGTGAGTGCTGCCCACCCTAAGTAGTCTGGATAACATAAAAGGGGGAGAAAGGTGCTGTTAAGGGTCCTTGTTGCTTTTACTGTCTTTGCCTGCAATGAACTGCCTGTTCTCTACAATGCCTCTCTGCTGTGTGCCACCCTGCCTTGAAGTCAGCCAACTATGGACTGAACCCTCTATGAACTATGAGCTAAATAAACCTTTCCTCCTTTAACTTTGGGTGTCAGGGATTTTGTCTCAGCAACAAGAGAAAAGTAACTTAAGATACCCTCTCTTGGTAGGCACAGATGTGGTTGATGTGATTATTTAAATTTGCTGTTCATTATTTTTAAGCTCTTTGAAGGAAGACCGTCTTATTTATTATACTTATTCCCCCAACCAGTACAGAACCTGGCCCTGAAGGTGGAAAAAGAAGAGTTGGATGAAGAAATTGTGGAATAATGCAAGGGTTAGGGATGGAGAACTTCCAGGTGAAGAACAAAGATGATCTGTTTTAGTGTATCATTTTACTTAGATAGCTGTTTATATTCCATTGAGAGAAATGTATAAATGTATAAAGATATTGCATTCATTTGGAATCCATTGTTTTGTAGAAAAAGAGTGGTCATCACAATTTTACTCCATCATGTATTCTAAGCTTGAAAAGCATTAATGTGGAAGGATAAAAGAACTGGCATCTAATAAATACTTATTACCTGTAGGCCTTGTGTTAGGGTCTCTCTGTGCCTTTTAAAAAGATCTTTGTCATAGGCCTGTAAGGTAAAGTCATTAATTTACTCTGATTATCCATGAAGAAATGAAAGTTAAAAGATTTGCAGGTAACTTTCTCCAGGTCACATGATAAGAGTGAATTTTTAGTAAGAGCTTACCTTAAGCCAGGCAGGCATATTCTAAGCTTTTACACATAGTCATTCATTCTGGGGTGATTTTTATTCCTATTTCTCAGATGAAGAAACAGAAGTGCAGAGAAAAATAGTAACCCCTCACCCCATTCTCTCATTCCAACCATCTTTTCCTTTAAGTCCTTGAACATACCTGTAATAGCTACATGGTGAGCTTTGTCTGCTAATTCCAACACCTGTATGATTGCATCACATTATTGGTTTCTAATGACTACTTTCCTTTGTTCCATTCTATTATTTCCTCTCGTGTTTAATAATATTTTTATTGTTTGATTATGTTGTAGATAGTGTTAAGCTGTGTGGATTCTGGGGTATATCCTTTCCTACTACAGAGCATGTTTTTCATCCTTGTGCATGGAATCTCAATTGAAAGCCCCAATTTTTCAGGCAGATCTCTGGTTGCAGCAGAACTCTGTCTTCCATCTCCTACAACCTGTGTCGTCTCGCTGCAGCCCTCGTCTCTGTCTCAGTGATCTCCTGTAGACCTTCATGTCTGCATCCCCAGCTGTTGGGAACGGATCCATCATAAATCTCACAATGACTTTTGGTGCACTCCCCCCTCACCTCCCCAAACTCAAGACTCTTTTCTCAGTGCCTCCTCAGCTTGCTAGGATCTCTGCTCCCCTTTGTGTCTATTGCCCCGAGTTGCCCCTGGAAAGTCCAGTCCTGGGCTTGCTTCATATGTTTGTTTTCCTTCTTTCCCAAATCACAGATGTTTGCTAGATATTTATCTTAGTTACTTCCCTCATTACTGAGACAAAATACCCAACAGCCACAGTTTAAGGAAAGAGTGGTGTGGTTTGGCTTATGTTTCAGTCCTAGTTGGCCAGCTTCAAGGCAAGACAGTATGGCACAGCGGGACAGTGGACAGGAGGCTGCTCGTGCCATAGCGGCAGGGAAGCCGAGGGTCCAGGGAGGAGCTGGGAAGGGAGATGCGGCCTTCAGGGTCACACCCACAGTGACCCACTCTTCCGAACAGCAAGTTAGCCACAGTGCCTCCACAGCTCAGTCACCTTCCAAACGTCCTGCCTATGTTCACATGAGGCTTTAGGGGGACATCTAGATATACCCTCTAACAATATTGCTCTTGGTCAGAAAACAATGGAATTGTATATTTTTGTCACTTTATACTTGTTTATTCCTTTCTCTTTTAAACTAGTCTCCTCTTCTTTTATTATAGGAGATTTTCTTTGAATTTCCTTTGTTTATTGTGTCCGTAGTCTTCGTTTACTACATCACCAGGAGGTAACTTTCTAACAAAGCCAGACTTCCTGTTCTGAACCCCAAGGACAAGTTAAGTCCCCCTGTGATGTCTATGTGTCTTCTCAGTGGTAGGGTCCATATTCCTTATTTATTCATATGTACTTAATAGTGGAGGTTCTAATGTTGACAGGGCCTTAATGATTTCTCCGTGGATGTGCTATTTTTTGAAGGGATAATTTATAAAAACAGGTTTGTTATAGCATCAGGGTCCCACAATATATTTCACATGTTAAAAGTGTACTGGTCAACGAGTTTGGAAATGTGTACATCTCTGTAAAATCATCATCAGATCAGGATAAAAAACTGCTCAGTGGCTCTAGAAATGTTGCTGCTACTTCTCCTCATTCTCTCCCTGCCTCCAACCCTTTCCCTTGGCTAGTACTGGTCTGATATATGTCACCGTGGATTTAATTTTCATTTTTTAGAATTTTATATATGTGATATCATAAAGTATGTTTTATTTTTCTTGGGGGTCTGGGTTTTTTTCAGTCAGTAAACTGATTTTGAGATTTATTAATATTTCAATATTTATATTAATAGTTCATTCCTTTGTATTGCTGAGTAGTATTCCACTGTATGGATATACTTCAGTTTTATCCAGTCTTATACCCATTCACCCATTAATGGACATTGGGTAATTACTACTTTTGTGCTATAATATGTAGGGCCAGGAATGTCAAATTTACTTCTTCTTCCAGTATAATATTCTTTTCTTGCTTCTACAAATTAATAATTTAGAGACTTTTGCTGAAAAACTGGCCTTTAAACGATGCCAATAATTTGCAAGTTTCCAGAATCCCAATTAAATCTCCAAATGATGGATTTGAGTGTGTAGAATACTTTTCTTCTTTTCTTTTTTCAGTAATGCCTCACTAGCAATAAGTGGAGAACAAAAACAAAGAACAAAATAAAAAAGGAAAGGAAAAGAGGTGAAGAATAATATAACAAATTGGAAAAATCTAGCTTTTTTTGGTTAGGAGATAAATCTGTGCATTTCTTAGATAGAATTTGTTTCGGGTTTATAAATGCAATGATCTAAGCATTGCTCTGAGAACTGTTTTTTTTTTTTTTTTTTACCTAGCCTTTGTCTAGGTGTTTTGATTATAAAGATGTTGGGTTTCTTATATCTGACCCTCAGTATATATTTTTATTTTCACTTATTGAGGGAGTATGGTTCAGTGTTTCCTTTTTTGCTAAGTAGGTAACTTTCCAGCCTTTCAGACTATTTTTCTTTTCAGAGTTGCTTTTAATCCTCCCTGAGAAGGAGAAATGACTCATGGCTGTATGGCAGCATGTAGGTGTGTGGCAAATGTTGCTGCCAGGTAGAAATAGACTGTAATGCTGTGGAAATGGAACTGCACAGCCACTAAAATCTGAATGATTTTAATTTTCTTTGGAATGTAAATTGGGGCAAAATAACTTCAGAAATTGGCGAAGGCTGTGTTCTGAGGAAGATCTTTGAGCAAATTAAAATGTCTTATAGATGTTATGAATTTACCACTAGCCTAATGCAGGCCATTGTGTTCTTTGAGATGCCCTTGTCCCTAAACAGCGGGCTTGGGACCACGTAAGCCCCAGGTGTAGTGTAGGCCTCATATGTGAGATCACCTTTAACAGTTTTTAAGACTGCTAACTGATGGGAATTCCCAGAGAACTCCAAGTCCACCTGTTTGTCAGCCTATTGCAGTGCAGAGAGGAGGAAGTGAATTGTATGGCTATCTGGCTCTGCAGACTTCTTCGTGTTCTATAAATAATGGCATTACTCTTTTTTGAGAGACCATGAGAAGTTGAGTTGCAGATACCACATCGTCCTGCAAAGCAGCTGCCATGCTGAGATGAGAGAATGATTTTACTTCTTTGGAGAGGCTGACACCAGCGTGTTTAGTCACAATCCCCCCAGGGCCAGGGCTCATTAAATATGAAGCACGATATTATGTAGAAGATGTCTGGCTAATTAAAATTTTCTTTTTCTAATGAAGCCAGACTCCGCTAGTTATGGCAGTAAATAGAGCAGCATCTTATATTAGTATGTAGTTAAAAATATTTCACAAAATACATAAATTAAAAACTCAAAGGTAGCATTATTAAATTTAAAATTCTTCCTTTTTTTCTTTTCAATTTTTAAATTAGTACATATTTGTAATACATAGTGAGTATATTCATTATGGGCACTTGGTATAAATATACCATTGCTTCTTAATCCTTTTTACCTCCACTTCTCTCTCCATTCCTAGGTCCTCTTCTTTTGTACAAAAGGTCTACCCTCCTGTTTCCTATCATCCATCTTTTATTTTGCTCTTCTAGTTATGGATACTTTGGGTTTCTCATATTAAGAGAAACCATATGATATTTAACCTTCTGTGTCTGATTTATTTCACTTAGCATTGTGATGTTTTGGTGGGAATGTAAACTAGTATAACTACTATGGAAAACAATATAGAGGTTCTTCAAAATGCTAAAATAGAAATTCCAGGTGTCTCCCCCAAAGAGTTAAAGACATCATATTACAGCAAAGCATGTGTATCCAGGTTTATAGCAAGGCAATTCACAACAGCTAAGTCTTGGAAGCAGGCTGTATGTCCATCAATAGGTGAATGGATAAATAAAGAGTGGTATTTATACACAATGGAATACTGCTCTGATATAAAGAAGGAAAATTTCTTCCTTGAGGTGTGATTGTAAATTTATCTACTTTACACTTTGGAATTCATAGAAACAAATGCAACTATGATTTTTACAACTTCTACATTTTTATTTTATTTTGGCCATTGTTTTAATCTGATATCTTACATTTAAAAACTTCCTTGAATTTGTGAAATTAAAGAATCTATATTTAAGAACAAAATACCAAAAAAGAAAAAAACCCCAGGATTATCTCATGGGCTTAGAATAAAATATGATGACTAATACATGGTATAAAATATTGTATGTGGATATTTTCTGTGCATTCCTCAATTAAAATGGAAAAAGGGGTGTATATTTTAGTAGACAACAAAAAATATACATGAAGATTTAGCTAATTAGAATGTAAGTTATAAGTATGGAAACAAATATAGATAATTATAGAATGATGAGAAATTCTGTAAGTGGAATGTTGATTACATTAAACCTGGTAGGGTATGCTACTAAGACCTGATTGTGAATGCAAAGTTTAAATTGGCCTAGGCATATATTTTAACAGATATCTCACAAAATAAGCCTACAGTGATTTGATACATCAGTGTACTGAATATTTTTTAAAGTTTATTAAATATTCATTATTTCACAAATACTATCCTAGACAAATAATGTAAAGCATCTGCCTTCAAATGGTCCATAGTATAGTGGGGAGGGGGAGCAGGGAAACATGCCAGAATTGTAGTCTGGAGCTTAGGAGTGCTTGGGAGCTCAGCTCTGGTCTCAGTCTTCAGCCCAAACCTACTACCAGGCCTCCCAGCCTTTGAAGGTTCAGGAACAAATGCTCACCTTAATGTTGTTTCTGCTCTTCCTGAACTTGTGTGTGAACAGCAGGTTAGCATCATATCTAATCTATGTAAATACATTTCTTACATTTGCAAGGTGTGCCGTTCAAACATAAGTGTAACGTCTGAATATCAACTTTTAAATGTAAGTAAGAATTGTAGACGCAATATTGTTTAGGGGAGTCTGGAGATTGAACACAGGACCTTCATACTTACCTCCACTTCCACCTTTTATTTTTTTTTGTTAAATTCTTTTATTGATACATTTTAGATGTACAACACAATTACATTTCTCATTGGGAATTGTACCTTTACATAATGCATCTTGGTTCTTATTTTTTCCCCATTCCT
>NW_004624743.1:13845869-13859301 GCF_000247695.1 Heterocephalus glaber | reverse complement strand
TCCTTTTACTTTCGGTCTATGAATTTCTTTTTGAGTTAGGTGTGTTTTTTTGTATACAGCATATTGTTTGATTTTGCTTCTTAATCCATTCTGCCAGTCTCTTTCTTTTGATTGGTGAATTGAGGCCATTAACATTGATGGTTGTAATTGATAAACATTGACTCATCCTTGTCATGATGTTTTACTGTTGATGGCTCTTTTATTTCTTATTTCCCCCTCCCCTTTCCCTTTAGTGTCTTCCCTTGCCTGGTGGCTTCCATCTGTTGGGCCTCATGGAGTTGTGACCTTCATTGTCTTTTTCTAGGATACTATTTAGAATTATTTGGAGTTCTGGTTTGGTGTTCATGAAATTTCTCAGGTTTTCTTTGTCGTGGAAGTATCTAATTTCCCCATCGATTTTGAAAGATAATTTTGCAGGATACAACAGTCTAGGTAGGAAGTTATTTTCTTTTAGGGCTTGAAATACTTCACTCCAGGCTCTCCTTGACTTGAGGGTTTGTGTTGAGAAGTCTGCTGTGATTCTGCTGGGCTTTCCTTAATGGGTGATTTGTTTATTTTCTCTAACTGCTTGTAGAATTTTATTCTTTTGTTGGGTTTCTGGGATCTTGACTAGTATATGTCTAGGTGTAGATTTTTCTTGATCGTGGCTAGTTGGAGTTCTATATGCCTCACTTATGTGTATGTCCAGTTCTCTACTTCTGTCTGGGAAGTTTTCTACTCTTCTGTCAACTGTTTTTTTTAATGTCATTCGTACTTTCTCCTGTTTTTTTGTGGGGTCCTATCAGTCCTACGGTATTCTTCTTTGCACCATCTAGAAGCTGATGGATTGGTTTATCCTGGTCCCTTACTATTTCAAAGAAATCTCTGTTTTCATGGTCACTAACCGTAATCCTGTCTTCTATATTTGATATTCTATCTTCACATTCCCTTAATCTGCTGTGCATACTTTCAATGGAGGTTTTAATTTCTGGATATCTGTTTCAATTTGTTTCATGGATTCCATTTCTTTCCTATTTTGGGCATTCATGATTTTTGTTTCTTTCTTATGCTGGGCATTCGTGGCTTCCAGCATGGTCCTGAGAGCATCTATTTTTTTTTTTTAATCTGTTTCTGTTCTCTAGTTCACTCTGCTCACCATCTCTGTAGTTATCTGGGAGATTATTTCTGTTTTGAATTTTTCTAGAGCCTCATTCGTCTGTTATTTTCTGTGCTATCATTTCAGGGTGTCCAGGTGGTTGATTATCATATTTTTCTACTTTGTTTCCCCCAGAATTTGCCTTTGGCAAGCTGGAAGTCTGGGATTGTGTCCTGCTAAGGTGTCTTCTCATTTTTAATTCTGTTGTTGGTGCTGTTTTTTGCTTTAATTCCTGGGCTGATACTTCAATATTTCTTATTGTGAGTATCTTTATTACTTGTATTTAGAACCCTCATGGAGTGATTGCTCCTCAGAGATACCTTCCAGGTATAGCTGGACTTTTTAGGCTTTGAGTCTCTAATGCCTCTTAGGCAATCTCGTTTTCAGTATACAAGAGGGAACAACCGATTAGATCAATCACGACACCTTAGCCCAGTTGACACAATAAGCATCAACAATACCATCAAACACAGGTTAGAAAATGACAATTTGTGGTAGCAGTTAATTTGTCACCTTTAAAGGCCCGAGCTAGATCAAAATCTAGGGTCAACCCAAAATATGTTTGTAGTAAGTAAACCCTTCAATATGACAAATTTACCCATTGGGATAAGGATTTGGGAGGGGTAGAGAGATGGAGGAAGAGGGAAAGGTTAGAATTGAGGCTAGAGGACACAGGAAGATCACGCATGTTGTGGAAATCTGTTGAAGAGAGGGGGAAAAGACAGTGAAGCAACAGACAATTACAGAACAAACTGACAACAATAGGGAAGCTAGAAATTGTATTCACCTTCCTATAATAGTGACAGTTGAGAGGACAGAGAGAGAGAGAGAGACAATTCAAAATGGGACAGGAACAGGAACAAAGAGGGAGAGAAATATAGAGCCAGGAGGGAGGGAGAGAGAGAAAAAAAGAAAAGAAAAGAAAAGAATACATTATAAAAAAACAAAATAAAAGCTCTCCCTCAGGATTTGTCTCTCCTGTTCTGGTAAACAATGTGGGCAGCAGCGTGCGGGTCCAAGTCGATTAGTCTCAACAAGCCAGCTGTAGTCTACTGAGATTCAGGCTGATTTCTGTCTGCAAGATCCAAGTTGTTGTCCCTGACCTCCTACAGGATTCAACTCTTCAAGGTTCTAGTGCAGGTTCCAGCTGTCCTCCCCTCTCTAAGCGAGCCCGGGTTTCTATGGGAGATGCTGATCCCAGCTTAACAACCACGATGGTCCAGTGTGCTTTTATTGAAGAGATTCTTTTCACTTTCCCAGTGGGTTTCAGTTTTCATTGAGGAGCGTCAGAGAGGCCCTCTCTGTTGTTCACTTCTGCTCATAACCCGGCGCCTCTGCTGTACAGATTCAGATACCGCGCGGCCTGCATGGGGCGGGGTCCGGTGGGGCGGCTGGGCACGGGGGCAGCAGGTGCTGGCTTCCGCGGAATGGGGTCCGGCACGGGCGGCCTGCCTTTTGATTTTTTTCACAAGTCTTATAATATTTTTCCAGAACCAGACTCATCAGATATGTCTTATGGTTATACCTCTAATTAGACTCTGCATTAAAAATTTCAGCTGTGAAGGTACATAAACCCTAAAGCACAGTAGATAAATTCAAGAGGACTTTTCTGTTGAAGGCATTGCTGGGAAAAGACATTTCCAGAAAAATGGAATGCTCAGACAATGATCACTCACATGGTAGGCAGATGGAATTTAACAGAAAATTCCCCAAATCTAACCCGACTTAATTTTGTCTCTTCTGTTTCCACCAGTCTGCAAGAGAGTTCTCTAGGTGCTCGGATATGCATCACAACATTTTCCTAATTTTACCACTGGAGGGCTCAATGGTCCTTTAAATGATTTTTTAGGAGACCAAATATGTTTGCGAGAGACTTCGAGACAAACTTTCTTCTCCTTCTTTTGAGAAAACCTGTTTTGAAGGTATGGTACCTTGGTGCCCAAGTAGATGGGTCACTATGGCCCAAAAGCCTTTGTACAAGTCCTAAACGATGCACACAGTTGTCATTGCTACATGTAAAATGAAATGAAATAGGGTGCTTAATGTCTGTCCCAGAGAACACAGGGCAAGGACAGTATTCTGGTAAGGCTTTTGCTCAGCTGTCCATGTGGGAATGTGGTGGCTTTGTGGGTGTGTTCTAGTGGTGGTAAATAGGAGGAGCTGTGGAACAATGAAGGCTTAGATGTCTGCATCGGCCAGGGACTGATGAATGTGGTTGGGATGGTGCTAGAGTTTGGATGTTGAGTGTTCCTCAAAGGTTCCTGTGGTAAAGGTGGTCCCAGGGTGGCACTGTTGGGACATGGTGGAATTTTTGAGAAGTGAGCTCTTTAGGTAACTAGGGTAATTCCAGTAGGGGTTGGGGGACTCTGACCTCTTTTTTCTTCCTCTTTGTTTTTGCTCCCTAGTTCATGACATAAGTGCTTTTGTTCTAACATGTGTTCCTACCATGACATGCTGCTTTGTCACAGGCCCAAAATAACAGGGCCAGTCAATCATGGAATCAGCTTGGAAGCTCCAAATCTGAGAGCCAAATAACCCTTTTCTCTTTACATGTCAATCACTTCATGTATTTTATTGTAGTGATGGAAAGTCAACTGATACAATGGGAATGGGAATATTTTAAAAGACCGATCGGGAGTATACTGTTCCAGTGATGCCTCCCACTGTCCACCTTCCTTCACTTTCTGCAGATGCCACTAACTGTTACCTATAGGAAATCAGAAAGAGAGGCTGGGACCAGGAAAACTAATTTTCAAACGAGAATAGCAAGTGCTACATATACATTTTCTCATTATACTTTGCTAATGAATCAAAGCAGGAGATAGTAGCCATTTACTATGTGCTCGATATTTTCCTATCTTATGCTCTACTACAGTCCACCAAGATAATAAAGTGGAATAGTTCCCTCTGAAACCTGGTTTTCTTGTTGTGAAAGAGCAGCCACAACCTCTGGAAAAAGCTATCCCTGGATAGAGAACTGCCAGCAAGGAGCCTGGCCATGGGGTGCCCTGTCGCAGTTGTGCCTGGAGGAACTGAAGCAGCTCCTCACTCAGCTTGAGGGTCTGTCTGCCCGGGTCGAGTCAGTATCTTCTGGATGGATTCCAAGTTTGCTCCACCTCACTCCGAGTCCCTATGGGCCTGGCCTGTTTTGCAGCTATTGTCAGTGGATGTTTCTGGGAACTGCAGTCTGGCTTAGTCACAGTGTCTACTGGTTCTGGAGAAATGTTAAGGGGCTGAGACATGGCAGGCACTGCTTCCTTCAGACTGTCTATGGTGTGGATTTCTCTGGAAATCCTGTACTTGGCCTGGCAGAATGCTGCTTTGCCAATCCTTAGAAGATCTTTGGAGATTCTGGCTCAAGGCACAGGCTGAAAAGAAGTACTGGGAATAACTGCCTGGGAAGGTTAATGAATATGAACGTGGCTTAGACTACACAAATTATAAGGAGGTATCAGAATACTCAAGCAATAGTGGCTTAAAACAAGAACTTTTTAAAGCTCTCTTAATGAGGAGTCAGCACTAGGATCACTTTGGTTGCTCAGCAGTCTGCAAGGGCCCAGCAGTTCTGGTTATCCTGGGTTGTGGATGTGCTACATGAACCTGTGGTCTAACTTCCCCGAAGCTGATGCTGGAGCGTAGGTTGAGGAAAAGAATTGTGACATGAGTGCTACATGGATTGGGCTTTTGCATGAGTGTGTGTGTGTGTGTGTGTGTGTGAGATTTTAGGGAGGAGACATGCTGGGTGACTCTTTGTGCACTTTTCTTTTTACCAAAGAAGGACATCCTTCCTGTGATCATCCAGCAGGCTCCACCTTACGTCTTTTTGGTGAGAACTGAATTGCATGCCCTCCTTTTATCCAGTTATCAACAAAGACTGTGTAATAAACTCTGTGTAGATCAATCACAGTTGGCCTCCCAGAGAAAGGCACATGGCTACCAGCTGTCCTCACAGGAGAAATAAGGGATGAAACAAAGCAACATAACTGATACTCTTAACTAAATATTTCAAGATCTGAAAAGAGAAAACCAGCTTAAATCACATTAAAAAGAATGTATAATAGCTCTTGGAAAGAACGTGCAGACAAGGTAGCGGTATTTTATGCTGGATGATATTATTGAGATTATATATATCTATCCCCCAAATACCTGAAAATAGACTGAGTGGCTATTGACTGGGACATAATCCAGTCTTGGAGGCTGAAACATGTGCTGAAAGATCTTAAGTGTTTCCTTCATTATGTTAATAAGGAGAAATGTCATCAGCAAGGAGTTTGCTAAGAACTGTATTCAAATGTCATAAAGGGCATGAAATGGCCTCTCAAGCTTTGAGAAGCTTATAAATTCAGAAGTACAATATATTCCATTTTTGTGATCATATTCTTTAAGTTCAGTTAATCTTAAATGTTATTCCTTATAAAGTTGATTGGTAGCTTGTTAAACATGTCACTTAGATACGACTTTAGAGACATGTTGATTCAGTAGGTTTATTAGCTTTCTGCTGCTGTGTAACAAATGATTCAATTTGGAAGCATAAAATAATACCTTGTCAAAAGTAGTTCAGGTGAATCCTTAGATGAGATCCCTAGGTTCTCTGCCTAGGTCCTTGCCAAGAAGAAATCAGGGCATCACCTGGGCTAGGTTTTCCCCTGAGGGCCCTATAAAAACCCACTTTGAAGCTCCCTTCATTGTTGGTAGAATTTCCTGCCTTGTGGTTCTAGGGCTGAGGCCTCTCACCTTGCCAGCTACAAGACAAGGACCACACTCAGCACGAGAGGCTGCTCTCAATTCTTGCTACCTGACTATCTGAAAATCAGAGAACCGTACACAAACACCTCTCAAGCTTCATCCTTCTAATTTCTCTTGCTTCAACTACCTGGGGAAGTTCTTCTAGTGAACCTATATGATTAGAGTTAGATCCACATGGACAATTTCTGTATCTTAAAGTCAGATGGTTAGTAATCTCAGTTATATGTAAAGAATCCCTTCTTCCATGTGCCTCGTCATAGTAAGGGGGGGGTCACACCCCTGGGTGGATATGATGGGAAGAAATCTTAGAATTCTGCCTGTCATGGTATGTCTGGAGTGGATCTCATATGGCTGCCTGTTTAACAAACTCTCCCAAGAGTCTGATGCAGTGCGCAAATTAAGTACCAGAGTCCTTGCTGAAACATGGTCCCAGCAGTCTTTGTGGATCATCAAGAACCTCTTCAAATTACAAAGGGAGACCAAGACTTTGAAAAGGTTGTTATGCTGAAATAATCCAGTTTTGAATAAAATTGCTGTTGCAATGTAAATAATACATATTCACTTGCATTTCCAGGGTCTGGAGAGTAGAAGTAGTTCAGTTGGGTAGTCAGAGCTATCTGTGTTTAACTTGGTGTTAGCTGCTGGACAGCTTGAGGATTCGTAGCTATGAGGATTCATGTTCTGTTTTTAGTCTTTTCCCTTTTTATAGGTCTGTGGGATGTTAGAAAACTGCTCAGTTTATTTGACATGTTTATACAAAGCAAAGGTTGGGTATGTAGTAGAAATGTTTGAATTTATAGTGGGCACTCCAGGTTTTTACTTTATTGGATGCTGAAAAGAATCTTCTCTTCTCTTTCCTCCTTCCTAACCTCCTTTCCCTCCATCCTGTCAATGAGAGAGGAGAAGAAGATTGCTGAAGAATTTTTGGGAAAAGTCTTCCATTGGTAACACAAATGTTTGGGTGGGTAGAGTGGGAAGAAGTCCCTCTTCTCTGTTAGATATTTAAATAATAAGAAAAATCCTTGCGCATTTTACAATGAACTTATTATTTCTGGTGCTTTTCATTCCCTTGTGTAAACCCACATTTCCATTACCACCAAGCTATGTCACTATGTGACAGCTACCGCTCCCTGCCCTGTGGCCTGGAATCCCTCAAAAGCAGTAAACTGGGGCAATTACAGAGTCCACTTAGTATATTTCTTATCTTCAAAGGACTACTGTCTTTTGTGAACTGATGATCTTGTCTTGAAAACCATTTTTTTATATTGGATTTTTGGTTTTGGTTTTTGTGACTGCTGTTTCTAATGGGAAAGTAAATCTGATTCCTGTTAACCCAACTTGGCCAGAAGCAGAAACCCATGGACATCCCTATACTTCAGTTTTCTTGTGAGTGGGTTGACTTCAAATTGCTATTGGTGCGCTGGGATGTAGCTCAGTGGCACAGCATTGCCTGGCAAGTGCGAGGTCCTGAGTTTGATCTCTGGTACCAAAAACAAAACAAAACAAAACAAAACAAATTGCAATTGGTAATTATGTGTAATACATAATTTTCATGATTAACATTATCTTCATAATAAATATATTAAATGTTATCTGGCATATAAATGTACAGAGCATATAAATGTATATTGCACTCAGTGGCCCTGTATTACTCCCATTTTTCAAAGTATATTTATTTAAATTTTTTAATATTTCAGTGATTTGGGGGAAATGTTTGAGTGCCTACCGTACACAATGAGCTATTATGAGATTTCTGAAGATAATATTTCTTCTTGTTATTGGTTAAACTTCTCTAGAAGCAGTGTCAAGTGTAATTTTCCATTCCCTACCCCAATTTCTATTCTACACAAACATTTTAAAAATGTGCTTCTCTTAAGAGCAGTGTTTCCAGGTAAGATTAAATTATAAGTTTTTTCATCATGTGCTACTGAGAAATGATGAAAACTAAATATAGAATTTCAGTTATTGTGTGTGTGGGGATGTTCTTACAGTCAGTGTCAATTCACATCAAATTCTTTGCTTCATTGAAGTTTAAGCTTTTCAGAAAATGTATCTTTTGTGCATATACTGATTAGAAGTGAGAGACATAATCCCCAGCACATGCAGTTTAAGGGAGGAGAGGTTCATTTTGGCTGTTGCAGTATTTTCAGTCGTTGTATGGTCAGCGGGTGGCATGGCACAGGGGTATGGTGGGGGAGTGACTCCTCATGTCCCTGCAGCGGGACGCTGAGAGTGAGGGGAACCACGGAGGAGGGAGATACGCCCTTCCAGGCCATGAGCCTTCTGCCTCTTCTGACTAGATTCCACCTAACTGATAGCAGGTCAGCTGAACCACCCCGTAATCCCATCACCTTCCAAACATGTGAGGCTTTGAAGGCCATTTTAGATTTAAACCATAATAGCCATGTTTCAAGGAGCAAAAGCAGAATGGGAATAAAGATGTAGTAAAATGTAATAGTGAAAAGCAGGTGCTCTGGGGTGAAGATGCCTGGTCTCCTCCTAGTGTTGAAACTTACAGATCTTGGACAAGTCGCTTAACCTTCTATTTCCCCACTTTCCTTTCCTTTCCTTACCTATGAGAAGGAGGTAAGGGAGACCATTTCTCTCGCCGTTCCTTTTTGGAGAAGGTTCTTAGGTATGGCTCTGCTAAGCTGGTGAGTAGATTGACACATGCTCTCAAACATCCTTTGGCACATTCTTTTTGAGGCACCACCAGTCAGCTCCCTGTTACTGTGTAACCTGTCCAGCCTTTGGTCTCATCGATGAAGCAGAATAGGGCCCAGGGAGTGGAATGCTCACTTCTCATGCAAATGCTCTGGGGTGTATTAGAGGATGAATTATTGAAATACACCTAAGATTTTAGTAGAAAATTGATCAAGTTGATATCACAAGGAGTGTGGTTCATTTGTATTTCAAATCAGCCATTATCCCTGCAACTCTGCCAACACTGCACTGCTCTAACACTTTTAGTGGCTCCACATAGCCATTAGCGTAAAGCTTAGACTCCTTAGTGAGTTTCAAAGATCTTTACACCCTAGCCTAATTGCACCTTTGTAAATCTTCCTCTTGCTTATATCAGTAAGATTGCTTGTTCTGGCGTTGGTCAGATCTTGGTGTCCTGTAAATCTCCTGTGCTTCTTGGCTTCAATTATTGAAGCACATTAGAGCTGTCACCTGTGCTGTCCTCTGTTTTCCTCTCCACTTCTCTGCATTACCCACCCTAAAACTCAGCTCAGTTTTTATTACTTCTGGCAAACCTTCCATGGTGACCCCGAGGAACCAGCTCATCTTTCTCCTTCCTTTGGCTCCAAGGAGGGTTTTCTAAGTTCTTGGCTCAAACCTTCTTGTCTTCCCTCCTGGACATCTCTTGGGTTCTTGTGTTTTCCTCTATAAGATCAACTCTCACATTAAACCTCTCCTTCCACCTGGTATTGGCTGTACTTCCAGAACCTCAACTTGAAAAGTATAACATTCAACATATCATAAATGTCATCTCTGTGCTGGACAAGCTGAACTACTTAATTCCCAGATGGTTTTCATCATCCTTTTTTTTTTTTGATCTTGTTCTTTTGGATGTGCCATTTCTTCAACTAAAAATACCTTCTCTTTGAATTATGTTGAAGTTTTTTCTGTTTTTTCAAAATCTTGATCAAGTATCACCTTCTGAGTTACCTCTGATCAGCTTATTGGACATCTCTCCATTTGGTAGCCTTTTGTTTAACTATTATAACAGTAATTTTTTTCTAATATGCTTATTCTTAGATCTGTGTATTTATTATGTCTATCTCATTCTATTTTAAACATTTGGAGAGCAGAGACAATGGCAAAAGTGTTTCTTATGGTACCTTATATAGACTATGTTGTAAGTAGGTGTTACAGTGAGCAATAATGTGATCTTGCCTTGTTTTGAGCTCTTTATATATGTGCATTTTTGACCTAATTTGGTTAACACGTATTGAGCTTTCTATCTAACTAGATCCTAATATTCTTTAGTGTAGATTCATGTTTTATACTTCTTTGTATTTTCACTATTTGTCAACCTCTGACATCCTTTTTTTTTTTTTTTTTCTGGTACCAGAGATCGAACTCGGGACCTTGCGCTTGCGAGGCAGGTGCCAGAACCACTGAGCTAAATCCCCAGCCCCTGATATCCGTTTTAGAAGCAAATATTTATTAATTAATAGTATTAATGTGAGAATTACACAGTGATGAAAAATGTTGTAAAATGTCCTTTCATTGTGCCCTCTGTCCTTGGAAAGGTCTACAGACATAACCCATCACCAGAAAGTAAAAAAACATTACTGTAAGAAAATTGTCCATGTGCACTGTTTCTTGAAAATGCTATCAACTGTTTTGTATGATTCCTACCAAGTTGTCTTCTAGTGAATACAAAGTCTGCCTGGGAATTTAATCTCTGCTTGACAGCCCTCATTTTTCTCGCCTTTGTGTTTTCTGAATTCTGGAGGCTGTTGAGGCCCTGAAGTTTGTCCTGGGATCCGTGTAGAGAGAAGTAATGAATGACGCTCTCAGTATTTAATAGAAAAATACTTTAAGGTTTCTGTTTATTACGGAGTACAGTATCTCCCCACACAGCAAGCTTTTCTTTTGCTAACAGTAATCATCTTTCAGAGTATAATTTTGAGGTGTTATTATGTTTAATACATTGCTGTCTCTTCTCTGTTTTACCTGCTGGAGGTTAGGATAAGACAGAAGGAAAGGAGCTAAGGAGAAGAGACAATCCAGTGTGCCCAGTAAAATAGAATTTCCACATGAAACATGGGAAGAATCAAATCTGAGCTTGATTTTATTATTAATACTAGGATTTGAAGTATTAGCTTTTATTTACTCCTAAAACTAACTGAATTCAACTTTGGTGGCTTCTGAGGCATGGGCCTGAGTCTTTTTATCTAGGAGGCAGACAGACTGGAAGGGATATTAGAGACCTTCTAACCTACATCTTCTCCTGTACCTTGGCCTAGTCTCTTCATCTCTGAGTGACTTAAAATTCCACTGTATTTTGTAATCTGTCTCTTGTCTAATTTTACACAGGTGTTTTGTCAGTTGCCTCAGAAAATGAAATGTTCTTTCTTGACCTCATGTGGAAAGTGAGCTTAACTTTTTCTTTGATTCAGTTTGAAATTGCTATCAGAATAGTTTTAAGTAGAACTGCAATGTTAAAGTAGGTAATTAGGTTTTAGTAGATATTTGGAAAATTTTTGAAAAGTCACATTTTTACTTAGCAAATATTTTTACAAAAAGAAAAATCCTACATCTCTAGATATTAATAGAATCCTTCCATGGACAATAGAGAAAAGCCCTTTATAGTTGTCAAGGTTAAATACAAATTTTTTAAAGGGAATAATAAACAGAAAGAGGGGATTTGTTAGTAGGGAGAAAAATTGCAGAAAGTTTTTATCATAGATATAGGCCACTAACTGTTATTCGTACCAATAAAGAAAATGTTGGGGCTGGGGATTTAGCTCAGTAGTTCTGCCACCTGTCCCGCAAGCGCAAGGACCTGAGTTTGATCCCTGGTACCAAAAAAAAAAAAAGAAAATGTCTTCATATGTCATACAGAGATTCTACATTCTAGTTTTGCCAATTTGACAGCCTATTTGCTAATTTGACAGCCTAAAATATTCTTTGGTGTTTTTGTGGGCCAAAATGTGTGTCCAAGGCAAAGGGAGGAAAACTCAAAAGAGAAGGGGAAGTTCTCCTTCATGAAATAAGAAGAATAAGAAGAAGTTCTCCTTCATGAAATAATTTTCAAAAATAACTATGACAATTTTAACTCTATTTGAATGTGGCATACTTTCCTAAAAACTGTAATAAGAGCAAGCACATTAAGAATAAATATGCCCTGGGTTCAGACAATGGCCAGGAAGGGAAGGAGGAGATAGAAAGAGGAGACTGTGGGGCAGAGTAGGGAGGAGAGAATGGAGAGGGAAATACCCTTATGCACAAAGAAAACAAAACTGAGAAACGACCTCAGGAACACAGTGAGGAGATTTAGAGGAGAAAGACAAAGAAAACACTGTAAAGTTTCTGTGGAATCTGAAGTGAAAATGGAAGGGGAATATGTTCTTTTTTACTTGAATTTAGAACACTTGCCACTTTTGGAATGTTGAGAGTTAATTAATAGTATAGGCCAAAATATATACATACGTTGATACACACACATATACATGTATATTTATTTATTTTTTTCGTACTGGGGATCGAACTCGGGACCTTGCGCTTGCGAGGCAGGTGCCGGAACCACTGAGCTAAATCCCCAGCCCTATATTTAGTTTTAATATTTATTCATTTGTTCCTAGATGTTGAAGGTTATGCATACCTGTTAACAGCTAATCCCTTTGGGGCTGATACCTCAGAATTCCTTAGATGTTCTCATATCCTGGGATAGAACCATCTCTTGCTTGGAGTTGGAAGATGTCCAGCTTATTATGACAATTTTTGTTTGTAGGGAAATCAGTTGAGTTATTCCAACATTTCTCATACTTTTGCTGACACTTGTATCAGGTAATGAATAAATAATCTGTTAACTGCCATGAAATTAGAAGCATTTTTTAGAATAGTAGCCGACAAATAGACTGTCAGGTGTTATTAATAAGAGGCTGAGTCTGTAGAGAATGGAGAGGAAATATTACCTCATAAGAGCTTATTATTCTACTGGTATGAGACACCTATGAGCTATTTTTGAATATTCTGAGAAAGGAGGAAAATTATTCTAGTAAGCTAAAAAATCTCTGTAATTGATTGGTTTAGTTTCTGTTCTATTTCCATTGAAAACATGTTTTTCCCTATGATTCAAGATCACGTTCTGATGCATGTTGTCATTTATACATGGCATAGAAGGAGCTGGAGAAGCAATGCCATGTTTTCTCAGGTGAGAAGTTGAAAACCCTTTTCTTTTTAAGCATTTGCATTGAGGAGGTTTCAGGGAGATGACACATGACCAAGTGTGTTACAGTGGCAATTTATGTACTAGGCAGATGTACTTGGATGTCATCACTAAGATTTTATTCAAGACCCCCTGTGAGCACAGAGGAGGTGAGCCGCTCCCAGCGCACAAGAGTAGGCTTCTGGGCCGCTGTACCCCACCGCAAGCACAGAGGAGGTGAGCTGCTCCCAGCGCCCAAGAGGAGGCTTCCAGGCCGCGGTACGCCGCGCCCCCCCACCCCCGTAAGCACAGAGGAGGTGAGTCGCATAGGCACCAGCAGCAGTCCATCTCCTCCACCCCTGTTGAAATGAGAAGACACATAAACAAGTCTCAAAACCAGACTTCCAGATCACCTAAAACAATCCCAAAGGGAAATGAGATGGAACATTGTGATACTCAACCACCTGGACTCCCTGAACTGGCAACAAAAGAGGATCTGGAAAAAATGAAATCAGAAATACTTTCTGAGATGAAAACAGAGATTGTGCCCATAGTGCAAGACATGATTAATAAATGTAGAGAGGACACAGATAAAAAAATAGAGGAGCTGAGGAACATGATGGAATCCCAACATAGGAAACAAATGGAATCCATAAAACAGCTGCAAA
>NW_004624743.1:13825044-13842589 GCF_000247695.1 Heterocephalus glaber | reverse complement strand
AAGAACCAAGATACATCATGTAAAGGTACAAGATCCCAATGATGAATGTAACTGTATTTTATACCTAAAATGTACCAATAAACTTAATGGAAAGAAAAAGATTCTATTTAATTTCAAGGCTTTGTTCCTAGAAATTGGCCATTTGTGGGACTCTTTTCTATATTTGAGATTTTTATAAAACAGTGCTTCTCAATTCTATCAGAAAATATCTTTTTCATGATGAAGAACTTACTATTAGGATGAGTATAGAAACAGAAATGATATGGGATTTTGGACTGTAGATGACTCACCCAGCACGAAGCACACCGATATGCCCTGTAGACCTGAGTCATGCACCTGTGCACCTTGAAAGTGTAAGTTTCTTGTAAAGTCATCTGAAATGATGGTGGTCCAATCATTGGCAATGATGACATAGGGTATTTGTGGGATATCTATAGTCATTACTTCACAGCAGTTTTACTAAAGCATTTTTTGGAAGAAATATTTCCCCCTTGAGATATCACTATCAATAGAATATGAAACTTCTCAAAGACACACTTATACAAAGCAAAATCATTTTGATTGTTACTTAAATGAAATCTTCTGACCTAGAATGTCAAATATTTTCAGTAGGAAATACGATGTTACAGTATTTTATTGGTAAATTAAAGTGTATATTTATATTTTCATCAATAATTCAAAAATCAAGATTAAGTTGGATTCTTCTTTAATCTGATAAGATAAAGGAGCTGATGTATATTCAAAATAAAAATAAGTTGATTGGAAAATTAGGAAATTCATACAATTAAATAAAAAGGAAATCATACTCATAGTTACATAATTGCTTAGATGTAATTTGGAGATATAATTTTACCATGGTATCATATCAAAAGATATTAAAATTATAGATTAAATGTTACCTTTAATAAACATCTGGCTTTTGAAATACTAAAGATCCTGTGGCAGGCTATTAAATAGTTTCTATTTTCCAGGTTCTTGCCTACAATAGTTAGCATAACTTACCTATCTTTAGAGGTTGTCTGCAGGGAGGTTAACTGCATGCACTCTAGAGGCAAAGATCCTGGGTTTGAATCTCATGTCTGCCACTTACTATCTCTGTGAGCGTGAGCAAATCTCTTCATCTCTTTGTCTTAAAAATAGAGATAATAATAATACCTTTGACTCAGAAAGTTGTTATGAGGATTGAATGGGGTGATGCTTGGCAGAGTACATGCAGGTATGCCTTATTATGATTCTTACCCTGAGAGTGAGGACAGCTGTCTTCACCGTTAATGATTTAGAGATCACGCGTATCTTCTTCTAGATCGTTTTCTTGTACCCTTGAATGAATGGGAACAGCCGTCTGTTTTGATATAGATATGCCCAAGAAGGAATGCCTGCCCTTAAGCTGAACTTTAGAGGAGTATTCGTTCCTATGAACATGACTTGTTGGGAAATTTATTAAGAAAACTGTTAGGAAGTTGAAAAGACAGGATCAGAAAGGGAATAAGACTTGCAAGTATGTGACTTATGAAAAGTTTCCAGGGAATAGCTGGCTCAGTCTTGCAGGGGGCACTGGAGACAACATAAGTCACAAACCGGAGGTGTCCAGGTGGGCCCAGGGGATGATTACACTCTTCTATCCCTTGGGCATTAACATGTTCCCACTGGCTTGAACCACCATTGGTACATGCATGACTGTCCCATCTGTACTAACAGATCTAATCACTTTTATCCATCTTTTTACTACTAAAAATTAATAAAAAGTCACCCAATGGGATAGTCATATATGTACCTCTGGTGGTTCCACCTGCCTCTAAATTATGGCCTCGTCATGAACATGTTAAGGGGTGTTCCTGGGAAGGTATGAATTCGCAGGTGCTTTCATTTCTGCTGTGGGGCCTGATAGGAAGAATTGTTGTGGGTTTTGTGTATGTTGTTCAAGATACTAGGCACTGTAACTCAAGCTTGTGTAGGTTTTATGTTTCTGTACCCATAATGAATAAGTTGATTGCTTTCATTTTATTCCGTAAGTGCTCAACACTCAAGTGCACGTGGGGCTTGCTTTATGGATCCTGAAAGAGAATGTAGAGCAGATGACACCATTTAGTAGTTTAAGTTAAAACACTCTCTTGAAGGTGGCTGCTTAGTTTCTCCCTGAGCGTACACAGGGACGTTCACCCTAGAGTTCTCAGTGGTGCCAAGAACTTTGTGGCACAGTGAAGGATGGAAACAAATGTGTCAGTTGAGTCTTATTCTATGCTTGGTGCTCTGAGCTAAACTTTGTAAGATCTTGCTCTTAATCCTCATCGCATGGGTGTGAGTTTGCCTGATTTTAAGGCCCAGATGTTAACCTTTAAGAGATTAAGTTACTGGCCCAAAGTCACGGAGAGCTGGAATTAAAAATGAAGCCAGACCCTTCTCTTCTTTCTGATCCCTTTTACACAGAAATCAGAGACAGCTTTTATATTCAGAGTTGGGGCTGGCATTTGTAAACACACAGTTTTCTGTATTTGAGACATCAGACCTTTTGAGTGTTTTTGAACTGTGAGAGAGTAGGGAGAGAGAGAGAGAGGGAGAGAGAGAGAGAGATACAGAGTTAGCATAACTGATAGTAGTTATTAAATTTATTACTCTGAGCAGTGAAAACCACAATGAGAAGTCACAAAACATCGCTTGGACAAATTACCTTTTGCTACATGGATATTAACACGTGGCTGTAATGGAGAACACTGTGGACATGAGAACTGGTAATTCGGTAGAGGACTGACAAAAAAGCATTTATCTCATTCTTTCTCAGAAGCAGAGCAAACCTTGTACCGTCTAATGAATAACAGACCAGTCTGTGCCACTTAAAATGTTACTGATTTGGGGTCATTGACTCCCTTGTTTGCTTTCATAATAATTTAAATGCAGAGACATTGGTTTGGGGCTGATTCTGTATCTTCAGAATATATGCACTGTTTGCTAATAGTTGAATCTAAATCTCCCCATGGATAATTACAAGGTGAGAATGGTCTTGGAAGTTCTTTTTTATCGCACATGACAGAATGTAAAAAGCCATTTAGACCATGGAGCTACATGTGAAGATGTTGAACCAGACCTGAACTAATGACCTCCAGTCTTTTAATTTTTACACAGGGAAAAATAAATGGTGTATTTAATCAATTTATTTTCACATTCTGGATTTAGACCCATATTAGGATTCAGGTTTACTGACCTGAACTCTGACAGATACAGCAAAATTTCCTTTTTGATCACTGTGAAACAACTTTTTATGTAAATGAATTCTTTGGGGGTAATGAAGGTCAGTGGCACACTCTCTGATCAACACCCACATTGGAAGCCTGTTTTACAATAAGAGAAGTTGATCGCATAAGAACTAGCAAATGAGTTTGGTTCCCAAAAGAAGAGATCATCTATAGGATGTTCAAGACCTTAGAATAAGCAACTATCGTCACCTGATCAAATGGAACAACCAATCAGTAGACATAGTAGGAGCCAAGAGAGAATAAATATGTTCTGACATTTAAAAGTTTCTGTATTAAAACATGGTCTAATTTTCCAAAGGGTTAAAGCACGGAAGATAGAAGCATGACATTGGTGGTGATGTCCAGTGTCTACTTTATTCTATCACCGTTACTACAGATGAAACTTCTAATCACGTGTCACATTAGGCACCCTGGGAAATAGAAGATGAACTTGAAACCACTGGGAAGCCCAAGCATGGGACTCATAAACCATTATTTCTGTTTGGGCCATATGCAGAACCTGAGCAGACAGATGGGTCTTTCTAAGAAGAAGAGATTTCAGGTTATAAGACTGCTTAGGATGAAGCAGATTTACAAGGAATAAACTACCTAAATGGAACTTGCATTCATTCAAAATTATTAACATACAAACCTGAACTTTTATATGGAACCTTCAAAGGAAACCCTGGTGCTTTTTTCCTTTTACTTACGAGCTTCATATTTATGTGACTGCCATCCCCATTCAAAGTATAGTATGTTGGGATGTTAGTTGATTTTAAAGAATTGAAAGTTATTCTTGTTGGCATGTTTTTACAGGCTAGTTGTAGCTTCTATGCTGGATAGCATATTCTGGGCACTTTAAAAAATGTCATTTTTCTGCTCCATAAAGTTAAAAATGTTTTATTTTTATTTAAGCATGCTAGGTCTTTTCTGCATAATTTTTCCTGCCTTTAGTGATGTTTGCAACACTCCTTAATTTAGTGCCATCTGTGAATCCATCAGCTTGCTATTTACTGTCTTTTCTAGATCATTAAGGGAGATGTTATGGCAATAGTGCTTTATTTACATGTCACTTTTCCAGGAATCTGAAAGTATATTTGTAGGAGTTATTGTACTAAACAATGGCACCCACGTGAGGCAAATAATTTTATAGTTAAAGAGTATTCAACATTAGCAGGATTGATTTTAAGTAGAAGAATATTCCAGTGATTCTAGAACATAAGCATATGTATACTAGGTCTTCTTGTTGCTTGGAGCCATTAAGGAAATTGTCCAAGTGGTATATATGTGTGTGTGTGTGTGTGTGTGTATATATATATATATGTATACTATATATACTAGGTGTGTATATGTATATGTGTATATATACTATATATAGTATATATGTATGTATATACATATATGTATACATATACACATATATACATGCATACACATAGATATGTATATCTCCAATAAAGGTGGTATATACATCTCCTTTATTATTTACCTAATATTTTCCTTTAAATCAACTGAATTTGTGCTTTGAGTAAATAATCGTAAGAGGATATTTTATATTACACCACATATTAGAAAACTAAATGTCTTTCCAAAAATAGACTAAAAGCCAAGGTATACTTTTAGCTAGGTGGCATTACCTGGAAGATCAGTACCTGAGAACATCTCCCTCCAGTTTAAACAAGAATGAAGAGTTGTTAAAGACTTAGTAGTACCACCCTGAGATGTTCTCCTTGACATTAGATCATTCAAATGTGGAAAGTCCTGTCACACCTGATTTAGAGCTTTTCATGTCCTGAAACCACCTAAAATGATGTCTCTGACCACCCACCAAAGCATCTTACACTTTGGGAAATGTTAAAGAAACGAAGGAAAAGAATCAGATGACCTCATTATCTCCCTCGCTCCCTCCCTCCTTCCCACCCTCCTTTCCTCTTTCCCTCCCTTCCTCCTTCCCTTGCTTTTCTCCCCTCTTCCTTCTTCATTAGTAATGTGCTTTCCATTGGATATACGGGGTTGAATAAAACACAAATCTCTGCCCCCGTGAACTTACCCTGATTGATCATACTTACGTCCTCTAAATGTTTTCATCCCAGATCTTTTCTCGTTTCTACCCAAATCCAGTGTAACTTGTTTTAGAGACTAGAAATTCTGCGAGGTCCTTGTTTCTAGGCCCTTTGTCTCAGCTTGGCACAGCCCTGTAATGTGCCTTGATGGCTCTGTCTCTTGCCTACATCTCCAGGTCATAGCAGGTTGAAACAGTATGTCAGGGTTCTTCTGTGCTTTCTGAAGCACCGGCATGACAAGAGAAGCTTGGGAGCCAGGGAACATATCTAACAGACAGCCCACTGTCCTAATTGCTCTTTCCTTTGTGCTGTTATTTAGTGGCACGTATGGTTTTAATCCCAAAACATGCTCTGAATTTAAATACACAATAAGGCTCCATCAGTTACTAAATGTTGCCTGGTAGAACCACTTCATTGAGCGTGATTAATACAAAGATAATTATTTTATTACTGCTATTTGCCATACTAGTCAGTGCCTTTTTAGCGTTCTGTGCAAAATTTAGCTTCCAGTTATTACCATGCCTCAGAACTTCTTCACAGTTGATACCTATGAACTCCCAATTCATGCTTGATTACCCTCAATAATGATTATCTGATGTCAGGGGAATTTAATGAAAGAGATTACGGCCCCACATTCCATAGACAAGGGAAAGCAACTGGGGCTAGGGCCAGCCTGGCCACTGCACCTATATTGGAACAAATACAAAGAATTATCTGTAGTTAAATGTAGAACTCTCAAATTCTGTATGTTGTTCTGACTGAACTTCAGTTAATTATATACAGTGCTTTAGTAAGGAGTTTTACTTCTTCCATCACCCTTCTAAATTTAAAAATGATAAATTTTGACATCTCCAAGGGGAAGAAAAAAATCTTAAAAACTGATGAATGCAAACTCAGGAACAAATTTAAAAGTAATGTCAATGTTAAATTCCAGGAAAGAAAAAGCTATTTTCAGTATATACAAGGGATATTTGGAAACAATACTAGGAAATATGAATGTGCTAGAGTGTATGATTAATAAATATTTATAAAGTTTGCAAATAGCGCCTGTGAAATGAGACCTGTGGTTTCATTTAGATGTGAATCTGTCTCGTTGCCTTCTGAAATATTTACTGTATATGTCTTTGGTTGTGGATTCCAGGAGGACCATGTCTAACTGTATGCATCTGCCAGAATCATGTATCCTTTGGGAGGTCAATAAAAATACTAACTGAAAAGGATTGAAATTCTCCCTATTTTACTTTTTCTTCCAGAGATAGCTTGAGGAGAAATGACACCGGCTGCCTCTTGTACTTTATTGATGATAGTAATTTGGAGATGAAGTGTGTGAAGAGCTTGGGATGTGAGTCAGGAGGGGACAGTTCTGTAGTTTAGATTGAAGAGACAATGAGGATGTGTTTGTTGCCAGATGATCCATCAGCTTAATGCATCTCTGTAATTTTTCATTTTGGTATGACAGCATTTTATAACAAACATTTATAAGTCTGCTCTCTCACTTGTATGACCTTATGTGTCTTGTACATGGCTGCTTCTGAGAGTGTTTGATATTGGATACTTATGATCTGGTTAATTTCCTCTGAACATCTTAGCAAAAACTCATGGAGACATGTCAGTGGGGCCATCTCAGGGGGGACCTTGTCAGGCTTGGGAACCTCACTCTCCTTTGAGCTGGAAAAATGCCAGTACAACACAGGATTAGAGGGCCCATTCCAAGAGAGTTCTCTTGCTATGGGTAGTTGTGGGAAAAGAGCAACCCACAGGATGGAATGGTCCCTTTGTAATTCTCTGGGAAGTCTGGGGATGACATTTCCTGCTCCTTGGAGCAGAGCCCAGGCTTCCTATGGACCAGAGCAAGTATTCCTGGCAACATTAGCAGGGTCTCCAGTTATGCCAACACATGATTACAGAGCCATCTATGAATAGGAAGGGCACTGACACAAGGGCTTTACAAAGTCATGACTATTTTTAGGCAACATTTAGCATATATTTTCTCTTCACTGGAAAAGGAAACCCTATTTATTACTGACTGTCTTAGAGTACTATGAAAAAATGTTTGCATGAAATGCTGTAAGATCAGACAGTTAATTTATTGTGATGTGTTTCCATTTAAACAAGAAGATAATCACTTCTCAGCCTTTTGGCTAAGAGCAAGTGCGAACAAGAAAATAATCTCTTGGTTTATCAAGTCAAAAATATATTAATTTGTGTTCATAGAAATCAAGACAATATTGAATTGTTTCAAAATATTTTCCCTTCATATAGTATAAAAGTATGTGTGTGTGTGGATTTATTAGGTATTAAAAGTATAAGCAGGCTAATGTCAGTCAAAACATTGAGAAAATCTCAGTGTATAACATCCTTTATATGTAAAAATGAATTTCACAAGCGTGTAGAACTTTAAACTCGGATGTTGTATATGGAAGTTGTTGATTGAATGCAGCACTAACATACATGGAAATAGTGGAGTGTAGGCTGTAAATTTTCAGTGGATTATCTCTGTCATTTGCCTTCAACATTTCTGAAAGGATGTTTCACTTATCTTTGAAAAAGTAATCACTGTGAAGAGTTTGGTTGAAGAATGAGACAAATGAAATCTGAAGCAGTCTTAATTCTTTTTTTTTTTTTTGGTATGGGGGATGGAACTCGGGTCCTTGAGCTTGCGAGGCAGGGGGCAGAACCACTGAGCTAAGTCCCCGGCCCTGAAGCAGTCTTAATTCTTATTAACAGCCGAAGACTCTGCTCCGTGGAATTGGACTCACAACTTTGCTTTCCATTTTTCCTTATAACATCTCATAATCCAGCAAGGGTGAAAAAAACAGCTTCTGATCTCTGACTTTGAACCTGAAGGTAGAAGCCCTATTTTAGAGCAAGTGAGAAGGTAAAATGGTGGAGAAGCTAAACTGCCTTGCATTTGAGTTGCCTAATCTTAGTTCTCTAGTACAATAACTGAAAATAAGTGGAACTTTCAAAGTATTTTTCTAACTTTGGACAAGATCCAAATAGTTTGTGCTGATTTAGGCCTACCTAGTCCAACGAGAATATTAATAAGAGAAGCCAATAATCAGTGCAGAACTGTGTTCTTTACATAACAGAAGCCCTCCTTCCAAAACCAGTGGCTTAAATATTTTATGGTTTACTTTTCTCATTAATAAAAGTTTTAGTAGAAAGTAGTTTCTGGCTGAAAGATTTAAGAGTTTAGGTTCTACAAATTTGCTTTTCCTCTCCTTTATGGTTTTCTTATAGTTATAAGAAGCTGCCCAGTGTCCAACATTACATACATATTCCAATAAGAAAAGAAAGGGGTGGGGAGAGAGAAGGGCTCATGTTAGTTGAATATCGTACTTTTTTTATAGTAACTGGACAATCCACTTTTAATCTCATGAGCCAGAATTGTGTGCTCTTTCCTCTTTGGTAGAGAAGCTGATTATTATTTTCTAGAAGAAAACATTGTGACCCCCTCCCCCCCATTTATATGCTCTTAAGAAGGAAGACTAAAAGGTTTGCAGATTTTTCTATCACAAAAATCTGTCATTAATGTCACCCTGTAATACCCCAACCTACCCATGTTTTTGTATTTACATTTACATCATATTAAAGAAGTGAGAAATAATAAATCAGTTAAATGAACTGATCAGGCAGGATCTTATGGAGGAAGTGAGACTTAAGAATGGATCTTGAGCTTTAGCTATGTTTTGTAAAAGAAGGTGAGGTAGGAATTCCAAGCAAAAGTAAAGAAGGGATAAAGCCTCAAGATGGAAATGATCATGGTCCAGCTGGGTGTATGGTTATGTTATTGGCAAAGAGAAAATTAGAATACAGGACTTGCATGAACTGAGATGCTTGGGACAATCTTATAGTTACTTGTTTTTAAAGTAGAACAGAAGAAGAGAGCTATGCTGGATACTCAGAATTGATTATTACATGGAGGATGCCTGGAGTAATCCAAATTAAGCCCAAGAAAAGCTCTCAAATTTAGAGGTTTTTGGGGTTTTTTTGGTACCAAGGATTCAAATTTAGAGTTTTAGTGTTTAAACCTTATTGTCTGGAAAGAATAGGAAAAGAAACTCATCTCTGAATTTTGCTCCCATCCATGGCTGTTTTTTTTTCTCATCAATAGTATTTATTATTCATGTGAACAGCTTTACAGCAGAGGTATCACTCAATTTGTTTAGCATATACTCATTTATAGCTAATTTTGAATGGCACACTATTTATGTATTTTAAGTGACTTGAGTTCCATGGAGAATGATACTCCTTTAAAAACATGGGATATTTGGAAAATTAATGAACAAGAAGAACTTTTTACAAGTTGGAATTCTAGCAACCTCTGCTTACTAAAACTCTGCTAATATTGTTTTATATCTGGTCTTTTGTTGTTATCAAATCATTACTGTTCACATCAGAAAATTCTCTTAAGATGATCAAAAGTAATCAGCTGACAGGAAATACTGCTATTCCCTGGTTTTTCACTAGCCCACCTACCATAGAGGCCCACAATTCATCAGCCTGGCAGGTTTCTCATAGCTTTTTTATACTTTTTTGTACAAAGAGAATATCTCTGCATGGTTGATTATGACATAGTAGACATTTCACTTTTATAACAAGTAATACAAAGGCTAATACTTTGAAAATGAAATGCTGGGAAGTGTTTTTAAGACCTTAAAGTAGTAGCTCATAAAGGTGTGGGTGGCTTTTCTAATTAGTTGTGTCAGAACACAATATATGTTACACCACAAAACTAGCTCTGCTTCAAGCATCCATGGCTGTTTAATACATAGTCTCCATTTCTATACCTCATCTTACTTGAGGCTGTCATAGAATTTTCTAAGTCTTTAGGTGATTCATTTTTCATTGCCTACCTAAAACATAGGAAGTTTTTTGTGTTTGTAGCAAATTAAGTTGAATTTCCTACTCATCAACACTTGGGAATGGCCTCACCCCATGGCTCCTGCCAAAGGGTCAAGCATAAGCTGCCACATTGGTTTCTTTGGACATGCCTTTTCCAGACTAGCTCAGTCAGAAGATGCTCACTCATAGCAGGCGATATGAGCCAAATATATTATCTTTTGAGAATTTAAGTGAAGGGTCCCAGAAAGTCTTAATTTAGCTGTCAGTAACAAAACCACCAGGCCATGGGAAAATAGAGTCACTGACAGGTAAAGCTATGAGCAGACCAAGTAATGGGAGGGAGCCATCATTGAGGTATAATCAAAGGAAACTGTTCTGTATGGAGAAAGGTGCAAGGATAAGCAAATAGGAAAGCATCACCCCAGAGAAACTGAAGTGTGGCAGATACGGTAGAGTGTCAAATCGATCGGCTTTGGGATCCATTCTGTGGATGGTGGAGCACACGTCTGAGTGTTCTTGTGGGTCGTGGAAGTGTGACTTTGGGTACTATCAATGGACCGTGGTCCAATTCCTGGATGGGACTGTTCCTTGATCTGCTTCTCGGTCATTATGAACAAAGCATCTTCGTTTTGTCATAATAGTTTGGCCTTGGAGCTAGCTGACCATGTACTGAATCTCCTGCAACCTTGAGCTAAATTAAACTGTTGTGCCAAGCGAGCTGATAAATCACCAAACACTGGGACCAGCAACAAAGGTAAACTGAAAGGAGTTTATTCATGTGCGTGGACTCCACTCCCTAAGCGAAGTGAAGCCCCGAAGCAGGGGACAGTACAGGTTTATAGGTAACTCAAACAAAGAAGTTCAGGGAGAGGCCACTATGTCCTTCAGCCAGCTGTGAAATATCTTTCATAACCCGGTTCTTTTTCATCCCACCTGTCTTGCCAAGATAGGGCCTTCTGTGGCTACAGGGTTCAGTGGTTACAGGGAGGCACCGGGCGCCATCTGTTCCCGGGGAGCAATAAAGCATGTTTACAGAAGCAGAGCAAGTGGCTCTCTTGTGGGGAATTCCAGCACTCTATAAGGGGAGGGGTGTGAGGGGAGTTCATTTCCAGGCCAAGATGGCCTTTCTTAGGTTCACTTTGGTCTCACATAAACCTCTCTTTTTTTTAAGTTGTGGCTGTAGAGCAGTGTGTTCCTGAAACAGAAAAGCTGACAGAAGTTTTTAGTTTCTAGCTGACAGATTTCCAGTTCCCAGTGGTTTGGTTGGACTTTGCCTTTCTTTCCATGAAAATCGACAATGTCCTTTCAGTTAATTTTCTTCACCTGGTTTATTACAACCAGTTGTGTTCTTTCTCACACAAGTAGAAATATATTTAAATAATGGTTTTTAATTTCCTACACTCTGAATGAGATTATAGTAAATAGGGGAAGCCCTATAAAACCAGTGTAATCACATTCCAACTATCTTACTTTTGCTTGGTGAACATAATTACATTTGAAAATAAATACAGGATTGAGAGTGCTATCTTTTAAAAATGAAAGTCTATTTTATCTCTGAAATTAGTGCAGGTTGCCTTAATCTTCTCCTGTTTCCTGATTAATCCTATTAAAACTAACACTGTATCCAATCATGGATCTGTAATAACAAATGATAGGAAAGATATAAGTGTCCTTTTCACATTTTTATTGGGAAACCCAGAATGTTCTCTAAGACCCAGTCAGAACAGTGTTTAACAAAAAGGATACAACCTCATGGCCTTTTTGCATCTTCCCTATTCTTTTGAGACTCTTGGTCTTGCCACAGATATCACAATCACCTCCTTGATCTGTTGAGTGAAAATCACTGATTGAGCCAACCTTGACCTTTGAGGGGCATGACACTGGCTCAGTGATGCTGCAGAAAACGCTCCGGATACCAGAGAAGACATCACAGTGGCTCAGTTCAAGCCGCTGATTGAGATGAGGAATGAAGCTGAGACCATGTTGGCCAAAGGAATGCCATCATCAGCGGCATATAATTTTGTCTTGTGAAAGTAAAGAAGTTTAGAAGAAAAGGACTTGTTTGAATCCTGGCTAGTTGAGGATATATCCTCCATCAGCGGGTTTGAATGTTCTCTGTGATAATCCATACCTGTGTTGAGTCACGTATGTTTGGAAAGGTGAGGTGGGTAGGATATTGCAGGAGTGGATCAGAACCTCCAGTGTCTTATGCCTTAACACAGTGGTGGGGCTTTATTTCCTGGGACAAAAGAGACTGAGGAAGGATGATGAGAGGTTCTAGGGATACCCTTGGATTGGACAAAGAACATCTGGAGGTCATAGCTCAGCAAGATGGGAAATATATGAGAGAATGAAATGAATTTAGGAGATGAGAATTCAAAGGACAAGAAGAATCCTCCTTTCTCACATAACCTCTTCCTTTTCCCTTTTCCCATTGTAATCTGCTTGTTTTACTAAAGAGTGATGAAGAGTCATTGTGTGCTGAGCACCGGCTACAACCCAGGCTACCCCTGTCCAATTTGTGATCAGTCCTCCTAATAGTCCTGAGCAGATGAGATGATTCTGTGTAGCAAAGTGGTCTTTGGAGATCTAATTAGTATGAGCTTCCAACACATCAATGAAAATTAACCCTGGTGACTGGGGAATAAGAAAAAGTCTAGTTATGAGAAGGAATTAAAAATAACACATGCATAAGTTATCACTTACTGTGAATGAGCATATTTATTTTTGATAATTCATACTGAATTTAACTTTTTTCTTTTCCAAGTATTTTTTCCAAACAGAGGCAGAGATAGAATGAATTTCTGAAAATCTGATTGGTTGAAGAATTCTTACACTAATGAATACTAGTAAACCTTAGATTCAGAGCTTTACAGAAATCGTCAGTTATATATTACATGTTTTTCAGAAATCCAGTCAGTTTCTGCATCCTGGAGTACTGGATGTTGGTAATTAGGTTTGTGCTAACTTTCATCAAGTAATGTGTGGTGCTCCTTTACATGTAATATGAGTGGTTTATTTGATTACAGTAATTAATAGTTCAGTCTGTTTTCTTTGAGAAGAAAAAATATTAGCTTGGAGGAATAAATTTTTGCCTCAGTAGTGTACAAATCATTTCTTTTAGGGATATCTGATCTATCATTGTACCCAATTTGTGTTATAATGTGCTTTGACAAATTAGTGGAGTGTTTTGATGAAAATTAAACTTTATTGTACTAGGCATGTTATTGTATGATAATTATCTGCCTTAGATGTAATATGTAATATAAAATAGTACCAGTGTTAGTTCATTATTTACACATTTATGGTTTTTATTTCCTTTGATTTCATTTACTGTTCTAAAATAATCATAGAAAATTAATGTGCTTTTTTGAATTACCCATCCAAGAAAATATATTTTTATGTTAGAGAGCATATATTTTGGTAATCTAATTAGCACTGAGATAAATTTATGAGTAATATGGTTATGTATGTTTGGATTTTGTTGTTTGTTTTTTTCAAAATAGGGTCCTACTGGGCCCTATCCAGGCTGGCCTTGAATTCAACATGGAAGCCATGTTGGTCTTAAACACATAACGATACTCCTACTTCAGTACTGAGATTTCAGGCGTGCACCATCACACCTGGCTTGGGTTTTTTTAAAATAAGAAAATGAGAATGACAACCTGTAACCCTATAGATAAGGGGGGAGAAAGAAAAGCAATCCTGTATATCTGTCAAGCCTTGGATATGAGAATCTCATTACATGAAATTCTTACTAATGAACTTGATAAAACTGCTTTGAAATATATAATGGTTTGATGTTCAATTAGCTAGGCTGTAAAACAAAAGCCTGTAATCAGTACCAATACAAACCTGAGTATTTTTGTTGAAGCTCTTTTGATGAGATACTCTTAAAATTAAAAAACTCACCCATTTAATATATTAAAAAGCTGGTTTAATAAATAAGAAGAATGGGAACTTAGATTTATTTTGAAAAATAAATATTAATCCTGGAGTCTTCTTCATTGGTGATTCCTTCACTGATGCAGTCCAGTGATGGATGGATGGAGTGAGTTGGTGAGACACTCTCTTCCTGCCTGGGTGCTTCCTCCTCCCAGCTATCCACAGTCCTGCCCACCCACCAACTGCTCCGCATTCTGCAGCTCTGTGCAGACACACCTGTCCTCACTGTTCACACCCAGGCTGTTAGATGCTATGTCTCTCCATCCTGATAGAGTTCCTCCATACCATCGTGCAATGTATGTGTTCTTTCCTCTCTCTCTTCACCACCCATGTGGAGTCCTTGAAGACTGAGCCATGATTTGCTCATTGCTGTCTTCCCAGGTGGTGGCACTGTGCTCAGGAAGAGCCTAGTGGTTAAGGATGTAGGTGTCAGATGGATCTATGTTCAAATTTCATTTCTGCCACTTTCCACCTCTGTGTATTCTTGGAATAAGTTGCTTAAAACATCATGACCTCAGTTTATAGAACTCTCTTCCTTAAAAGAGTGTATGGGTAGAATTAATTTTAATATCTGCATGCTTGGTACAGTACAAACTGTGGAATGACAACAATGGCTGTTAATAATATTAACTTATAATATAGTTTAAGAAGAAAAACTACTAAGGCTAAGTAAAGGAAGGTTATATATTATAAAAATGTAATCCAAATGTCCCAATATCTGTGCATTTATTCATCCTAGACTTAGCACAGTGCAAAATATAGGTAGGGCTCCAAGATATTTGTCTGCTCAGGTACTTGAAAACTTGGCAAGGAGAATAGCATTTACCTTTTTTTTCTTTTTTTAAATATATATATATTTTTTGGTACTTGGGATTGAACTCAAGATCTTGCACTTGTGAGGCAGGTGTGGCGCCACCCAGCTAAATCCCCGGCCGAGCACTATTGAGAGTAATGAAAATATCCATGAATGAGCAGCATACTAACTTCAGTGGTCTCTATTTTGCCTGGTGTAGATATTTCAAAAAAGGTGAGGAACCACATATAAAGAAAAAAAATTGGACATTTTAAAAGCACAGCATCGTGGCTAGTTTTATCTTCCTGAGAACATGTGCTTACTAAAATAAGTCTTGGAGAACATTTAAAAACTGGTAATGTATTAGAGAAAGCTCATTAATCCTCCTCTGGGAATGAACACAAGTCATTCTTCTGTACATATGAAATACTTATTCTTTCCAACAAGAGTTACTTTGCTACTGTTTACACCTGATCTAGGAACTACTGCTTATCTCTCGCTTTAGTCATTTTTATGTCCCTTCCCTTCCATTTATTTCATAGATTCTGAGCTGTCCCAGTGCTGTATTGACTACACATTTGGATTCAAACCACACCTTTTAGAGTGTATGGCTGTCAGATTGGTACTCAGTGTACTGTCTGCTCGTGCAACCCTTTCTGCTTCCTCCTTTTCTTCTCTGATTTTATGTGCATCCTTTAATTTCCTCTTTCCTGCTGGAAAAATACAGATCACAAGCAGATGCCCTTTCTCCATTTATACTGTCCAAGACTTCCATTTCCTAGGCCACTCATCTTAGGTGAAGACACATCTCTTTGCCTTCTGCCACAACAGTGTCTGTCTGTATCTCTCCTTTTAAAAATAGATGTTGAAGTATTATATTTTCTTTCTGAAAAAATAATTTTTGTGTTCACACCCCTCTGAGCCCCTGTGGGTGGTGGTACGTAGAAAGAAGATATTGCCATCTTCAGTCATGTTGACTCTGGGGCAAAACTTGAGATTGGGTGAGGCTCTCATGTCCCAATCTTTTCTGGAATTGTCATAAGCAAGAACCTGTTCTGTGTCATCCATCTTTCTGACTCTTTGGCACTGAATTTAGGATGTGCTGTGAATGTCGACTGTCCTGGTGCCATCATCTGCACTTTGGTTGCCGGGCATCCTCTATCTCAGAGTTAAGGCCTTTGGGACTTGGCTACCCTTTACATATTACTTCTCCTATTGGTGCCAAATTAACCAACCTGCTTTTCTATTTTGATCCGTCTCTGAAAGCTTCCCAGCAGTTTCTTGTGACTATGTCTCGGCCCCAGTCTTAAAACCTTCAAGATTCGCCTTTCTCTTCCATCCTTATTTGATCAGTACAGACCGGGGCCAGGTCTGGTTTTGTGGGTGCTAGGCTGTGTGTTTGGGGGATTTGACTTCATGCCATCCACTTGTTGCCCCAGGTCTCAGCCCAGATTTGAAGCAGGTGGTTTGGTTGGCTTTTCCTCTTGGGCAGGTTCTGGTCTAGACACTGTCCTGGGCGTGGGGTTCTGGGGTTCTCCTTTCTTCCCAGTGGAGGTCTTAAGAGTCATTGTTTCCCCTGTGACATTAGTTGAACAACTACATCGAACAGTGGTTATACATAACTCTGAATATCTGCATCTATTTGGGAAAGCTTGAAAACAAATCTTAGGAGAGAAACTTCTAATCATGGAAAGTCAGTGAGGTAAATATTTTTAAGACGTATCTTATTTTTGTCTCAACTCACATCTGGTAGTTACTACCACATCTTAAGATATGCCCTGCTTTCCCCTTTTCTTTCCCTGTTTTTATGTTCCTGTCCTGGTGGCAGATGGTTTCTCCATTCAGGAGAGAGCAAACCAATCTGCCTGTGTTTGAATCGTCCTTTGGCCACTTATGAATGTACAGCTTTGTGTAGTTTTGAGGAAAAGCCACGACCACTCAAGCTAAACTCATTTACAGAACAAGTGAACAGTCCTTTGCTGGCTTCCCGTCTGGCACCAGCAGAGCCACCTTGTACTGGAAAGCTCATCAGCAAGTAGCCACCCAGGCCCTCAAGATGTTGCTGCTGATGTGGAAAAATAGGAAGGAAATATCACTGGGCCCGTGTGGCCCCTACACACACACAGTTATGGTGCTCGTACATTCTCTGCTATTCTTTAAAGGCCCCACAGAAGGCCTGAAAACTGCAAATATGTAAGCTAAAATAAATCTGTTTGATTTGATGGAAGTCATTTTGAATTCTTTTATAAGATATATAAAGATATTTGTGATCTTCTGTTAATTTTTACTAAAACTGAAACTTAACCCTTTGATCTTCAGTATATATTTTTGTATTCTACCTGTTGCCTAAAGGAGATGTGGATAAAGTTATGACCACAACACATGCACAATAAAAACAAAAAATTATTATTGGGAAAGAAAACAAATTTTATCCAAAGGAGGCTAATTGATTATGTAATGAACAGTTGATTTACTTGACTTTTAGCTTTCTGACAGCCAATGGGAAATGGAAATAGGCTAAATTATCAAAATCATAAAGACAAAAAAAATGTCAATTTCTTAATTCCTATATTATGAATATGGTTATATACTTGTCTACCTCACATTAAAAAATTTACTAACACCACAAGGACCAGAGTTCGATCCCCAGTACCAAAAAAAAAAAA
>NW_004624743.1:13743656-13824844 GCF_000247695.1 Heterocephalus glaber | reverse complement strand
CTTTTCTCATATTTTTTCTTTTCCCTTCTTTCCTTTCCCCTACCCCTCCCACTTCCCCTACTCCTTTAGACCTTTTCTTCCTGTTACACAATATCAATTGTACATTTTTAAAATTACAATATCAAAATAGGAGACCTAGGAGGTTTGAGAATTCACAAACTAGCTTAAAGTTATGTAATTATATAGGACTTAATTCCTTTGTGTTCGGCAGAGTCTAGTTTCACATCATTATTGTACTAGTAAAAATGAATATAAATGTTAATTTTCAGCTACATTGGAATTTTGAAGATTTCAGATTTTAGATCCAAAGAATAATTTTATTTCTTTTTGGTGGCTTATTTTGTCAAAACTAAAATAAATTCTGAAAATTTATCAACATCCATATGGTAACTTTATCTTTTCTATCATATCTTTTCAGATTGATATCAAGTGACACATATATGAAACAGGATTTCTTTTTGGGTACATTCATTCATTCATTTGATGTTGTGAATAGTCTTTTTAGATGATAGAGAAGGAAATATTTTTATTCATATTTTGTAAGGAAACCAGGAAGCAGGCAACTAGTAACTGAGGTGCATTTCTGGTTTCAATAACTTAATTCTTTCCTGGATTCCAGAATGGAATTGGAAATGAACACTTTAGGGGATTTGGCCCCATGTTTACCTGGCAGGAGACTAAAAAATTAAAAGCTGTAAAAATTAAATGTCTAGTAAAGAAGCTTTAGCAAAAAAGAATACATGAAGAGATTAGTACGCTGCTTTTGATAATGCAGAATTGAGTCTTTAAATCAGATAACTGACCCCAGAATAATTTAATGTTTATCTTTAAATGTAGCATCTCAGAGATCTTTTCCTCGTGCCTTAAATTTTTTCTTTTATTTATTTATTTTAACAATTAATTTGACAATGTAACTTCCTGCAAGCAAATTGGATATTCTTAGAGCATGGCCATCAGAATCAGTGCAAATCCCAGAAGGCATAAATGCTAGGGAGCTGTTGCATCCTTACCAGATTTTCCTTTCAGGTTTCAGTGTGCCGCTGCAGAGTTTGTCTTAGAAACATTCTCCATTGCTTTAAAAATGCAGCAGGGTTGGGGCAGTTGAAGGCCATTAATAAGAAGGCTGATAGCTTCATCTTCTAAGCTCACTTTCTTTGGAATATGCTTCATTCTCCTTGCATATTTCTGACTCCTGCCAAGCATAGATATTCAAATCACCAGTCAGTATTTTTCAGGTCATTTAATCTCCTGACCTACTTGTTCATTCTCTGTAAATGCACAGAAATCAAAAGTGCACAGTCAGCGGAGGGCATGCTAACTCAGTATGTTCCTGAACTGATAAGCTCCTTTTATTTACTTCAACCTTATAGATAACACTAATTAAGATATATGGAAAATGCAAATTATATTCGAAGCAAACCCTAAATCACCATTAACAGTATCTCGCTGAAGGCCATGGAGCTCTCACTTCCCTACATATTCTGTGGTGTAAAGAGATGAAAAGAGAGAAGGGAGGCTTTGCCTTTCCCTGATTTGTTGGCTTTTTCCTTAGTGTCCAGAGTTTCCTTGACTGCTGTACCCTGCTCTTTAAAGCTACCTGATTGGAATTTAAGAATTTTGCACTGGGCCCTCACAGAAATTTCCTTGCTTCCAGTTTTAGTATCCTAGCCTCCTCTCTGTCCAGGCTGACACTTTTCAAAGAAAATGTATAACTGACTGAAATAGCATTTACATATAATTAAAAGCACAAGATTTCAAGTGTACACTTTGATGAGTTTCATACACATGTGCACTGTAACCACATCAAGATGTGAACCCTTCTGTCATCCCCAAAGCCCCTGACCTCCTTTGCAGTCACTCACTGTCCCCCTTTCTCTCAGGTACCACTGCATGACTGTGTAAAGAACCAAACTTTATGTTCTAGTAAAACTTGGTTTGGAGACAACGGTAGTTTCACATGCAGTCGTAAGATACTGTAATGGAGAGATTCCATGTGCCTTTTATTCAATGTTGTCCAATGGTAATATCATGCAAAATTATGCTAGCATTTCATATTAATATGGTCCATTGAACTTATTCAGGATTCCTGGTTTTATATGTACTCATGTGTTTGTGTGTGTGTGTCTGTTCAGTTCTAAGCAACTCTCAACTTGACTGAGCCGTAGTACCCAGACACCTGGTCAGATACCATTCTGGATGTTTCTGTGAATATGTTTTTTGGGTGAGATTAACATTCAAATCAGTAGCTTTTGAGTAAAGCGCATTACTCTCCCTAATGTGAGTGGACCCCTCCAATCAGTCTAAGCCCTGAATAGAACAAAAACTGACCTCCCCGATCAAGAAGGAATTCTGCCAGCAGACTACGTTTCGAGTCTTCCCTGGGTCTGCAGTCTGCCCACACCTCATCCTTAACAAATCGTGAACTTGTTAAACCTCCAATTCCTTAAAATAAGTCTCTCCCTCTCCAGATATGGAAAGTAAACACACACACACACACACACACACACACACACACACACCCTGTATTCTTTTTCTAAAGAGATCTAACACCCACAATATATATGTATTATGTATATATATTTTCTTTCTTCATATACATATGTATGTGAATGTATATATATTATAGTTACAGATATTCCTTTTTATTCATTAGGTTTATTGGTACATATTAAGTATACAATATGATGATATTCATCATTGCGAATTTGTACCTTTACAGGATATATCTTGATTCTTATTTTTTTTCCTCATTCCCCTGCCTCCCTTCAACCCCTCCACCCCTCCCTGTTTACAAAGACTGCTTTCATTTTTCTCTTTTCTCATATTTATTCCTTTCCATTTATTTTTAATAAAAGATCTTTGGAGACAGTCTTTATGTTACTCCTTATTATGTTCCACAACCTATACATCAGTGCTGGGAATATACAATAAATGCATTTTTTAAAAAAACACTAAATTTGAACATTTGAAAAAACAGTTTTTAAGCCCTTTGCCATCCATTAGCTCATTTGATACTCTCAAGGATACAATAAGATCTATAAATAGGAAGTGCCACTATTTCACAGAGAAGAAATGTGGACCCCAAAGTACTGACTCTGATTTTGGTGTTAGAACCGAGTTTCTTGACTCTTAGCCCATCATTTGTCTATTGTCTATTGATGTCCTGATAGCAGTCCTGGAAAGCTGAAGAGTAATATAAATGTCAGGTTTTTCTGGCCTTGGGTTTGAGAAGAACTTCTTTTAATTTTTCTTCCTTGGAGGCTGAGTCAAGCTTGCTGGGGTAGTGTGTGGTGGCATCCTGCAGCATCTTGGCTAGTACCAGTGGGTGGGCCCTCATCAGCCTGTCTTGAACAACCCCTGTTTATGTGAAGGAAAGGTGGCTACTGAAAGGCATTTCCCCTTACACTTAAGATGCAATTGTACTGACCATCTGAACCTAGGCAGAAGCTATTTCAAGCAGTCATTACCAAAACCCAAAGCTGTCCTGGAGAAAGCTTTAGCATTTGATTTGAAAGTGGATTTTTTTTTACAGGACTCAGGTTTTGGGGTTTTCCTTCTTGCTTGGAGGATGACTTACTTTGGAGGTTCTTGTATTTCCTTCCATTTGCTAAATGTCCTTCTATTTTCTTCTCAGTTGAAAAGATAGCTTCATGAAGGAATAGAGGTGAAGGGTACCACTATTTGTTGAAACAGATGCTAATCAGCTGCATTGAATGGAAAACAAACTGAGTTTAAGAACATGAATTTGCTTTAAAGCTTCTTGTGCCATTTTCTACATGTTTGCTTTTCTTCAAGGCAGTAAGCATTCGAAGCTATACCTGTTCACTTAAACTTGCCAGACAATAATGAAATGTGTAGAAAGGCATGGGGAGCTAGAGACAAGCCATGCACTTGCATTTCACATTGAAGGATGAATTGCAATCTCACAGGATAATTTTCATTTGCAATTTTTACCTTTGAAAACTTGATTTAAAAGTACAACACGAGTTCCATTTTTTTTCTCATATCTAAAGAAAAACTGTTTTCTTCTTGTCTTTTCCTTAGTGTAACTAGAAGTATTTACCTAAGCATATGTCTTGTATCATTCTCTGGTCACTTGCCAAAAGCTTAGTAGTTGTTCCAATAACAAAATAAATGTTGAACTAAGGAAGATAGGGAAACACAATGGGAGAAATTAAAGTACGGAAAACATTATGCTACTTGGAAAATATAAATAGTTTTAAAATACCCAAATAAAATACAAGAAATTAGTAACTATCTTGTTGATTTGTAGAAACTTTTAGAATAATTACCATTAGTAATTAAAAATTTATTGAGTGCTTATTTTGTGTCAGCCTATGCCATAAAATAATCCACAGAGTCCATGTACTAACCCTCTGAAGCAGTCTCAGAATAGTTCCCATTTTACATATGAGTTATGTGAAGCAAGGGAGATGAAATAATTTGCCTAAAACCACACTGCTAATAAGTAATGGAACAAAGATTCCAACAGGAAGGCAATATTCTCTAGATTAAATATTGTTGAGCATGGCTACATCAAACGCTGATGTGATTTTGTTGTTGCTTACCACATTGATACTTTTTCAAGCGGGACTGTATGGAAACAGTTGTTTTGAAGTTGTGCTACACAATTTCTGGGTAAATTTAATGAAGCTTTCGATTTCTAAATTCAATGGTTGAATATGATATTTAAAATTTTTTACAAGTCTATTGATTATAGTGTAGCACTTTAAAAAATGTATTTATTAGCCTCAAACATTTGATCAAAATAATTCATGTATGCATATTGAATGGTCAAATAATGATAGATGTTTAAAATAAAAAGCTATAAATCTCTTCCTATCTTTTCTCAGATTCACCATATCTCCTTTACAATAAGGAGTTTTCCTCTCTCATGTTGTCTCTGCATTCTTTAACCATATCTCGATTAAATTTTCATTTAATGGATATTCAGTGTTTTTAGTTTTATGGCTGTGTAAATATATTTCACAGTTGAGTTGTGGCTAATTTTCTTTCAAGTGTAACTTGGTTTACCTGAAAAATTTTTTTTGTTTTTCATTTTCTTTGAATCTATACTAGGTCTTTACACACTCTGCAGTAGCTCCATAGTTTTTTACATGATCAAATTTGTCACATATATTGCTTATACGTTTTTTTCTTCTAGGAAACATTCTTCTGGAACCTTCCATTTTCTGGCTTCTATTTGGATTAATTGCTCCTGATGTTTTGTGAACCCTTGTCATCCAGGACCTTCTCTCTACTGGTGTTCTGGAAATTCCAATTTCTTCTCTCTTATGTTGGATCCCCTGTTTTATGGAGTCCATGTCTAGCTCTTTCTTGGTTTACTTCTTTGTGTTGGTGGAACAATCCTGTAATAGTTTTTACAGAAAAGTTATATAAGACAGAAATGATCTGTTAATTTTCATATACAATACTGAACTATCTCTAATAATCTCTAATATATTGTACCATTTGATTAATAGCTTTAGGCTAATTTCTTTTAAAATTTGAAGTTTTATTCTTTTAACTTGTGATTTCTAATATTTCTTTGAATTCAAACCATTCTGTTTCTTTGTCAATGGCCAGTTTTTACTCTTGAATTTAGGATCTTTTTTTTAATCCCTGATTTTGAAATTTCAAGATAATGAGCATTGATTTTTAAAAATATGCTGAATGCTTAAATATGCTGGATGCTATTTCATGTGATATTTGTTCCTCAGTTTGGGAATGTTGGTTTTCTTATTTTAGTCCTGTGGTCGAGGCAGAATAGAAAAAACAAAGACAGGCATAAAGGACACAGGGTGCATGATAATTTCAAAATTATACTTAAAACTGCAATTTCAGGACATAAAGTTTCCAAAGATGATAATACCTGTTTCATTCCTAAGCCTGTTATTTTTCCCCAGGCAACTCACTCCAAAATTTTGTAAGAATCTTAAAAGACACAATAAACCTGTAAACTGGGCTTCGGATTTTCTTCCAGTACTACAGATCCACAAATTCCACATAATTCCATCCACCAGACTCATAAACACTCTCAACCCCAGACCAATATGCTTCACCCCTCAGGCATCCATATTCCTTTCTGAGTATATGTACTTCTTTGATTTTGCTTAATAATTCTGCGGGTCTCATTGATGCATAAGAAATGAAATGCTTTTCTGTGATGAAAACTGGTTAACCTACTGCATGGGGTAGGGCCATCTAGTTATGGGTGCCATCTCATCTTTGAGGGGACCTCCTTGGACCTCACCCACTGACATAGTGATCTCTGTTTTCTTTTTAGAATAATCATTTACTCATTCACCAAGTAGTTATGCTCCTCCTCTCTGTCAGACATTGTAAACCATGCTAGTGGTGACAGCAGTAATAGGACATTAACCTGATGGAGCCATTTAGTCAGGTACTGGGCCTTCTTGATTATTTATTTATTTATTTATATTTTGTTTTTCCTATAGTCCTTCTTTTTAACTGCTTCCAAAAGGCTTTCCCTTCTAGTTACATACTTAATTTATTTTTAAATTCAGTTCTTTTATTCTTAATTTCCAATTACTTTCTTGTTCTCTAATGCCTTTTTCTAGAATCCTGTTTTTGTTTCGTATGGCTTTTTGAAAAATTGTTATTTTAAAAATTACTCTCTGTTATCTGCATAGTCTTTATTTATCCTAGTTCCTTTGCGTTTCATTTTGGACCCTTTCATGTTGGTGGCTTTCCTTAAATGCCTAATGTTCCTTGTGTTCATATATTAGTTAAGCACTAAAGTGCTTATTAGGTACTCTGCTTGCATATGTGAGTTTATATTCTGGTAAACTACTCTCTAGGTCAATTATATAGCCAGAAGGCAAAGGGGAGGAGAGGATGGATTTGAGCATGGATATAACTGTTAAGATTCAGAGTGTAGCAAGCCTGTGTACCAAGGTAAGCAGTTTAAACTTTAATCTGTACATTCTGAGAATCTAAATGACAGTCATATTTGAGGCAAGTCTTTTGTAGTCATTCACTTTAGTCCTAGGATATTAATTTCCTACCTTTCTTCTAGTCTCTCATATTTTTTCAGGCTATGATGATTATATTTTACATTTAGGGATGAAACACTAGTCTTTGGCTTCTATTTGTCATATCCATTGCCAGTGTAATTTACCTGTTGCATTCTGAATATAAGCATCAAGTAAAAATGCTAGCCATTCTTGTTGTTGTTATTGCTGTCCCAGGGAATCACTGAGTTCAAACATATTGTAATCATAGGTAACCTCATTGACTCTAACATGAACCAGTCAATAATGTGAACTTCCAGGTTTTTTAGTAACTATTCCTTTGGTGATGTGTCTTTTTTCCCCTGAGGATATATGGAAGGAAGGCACACAATACCACAAGAGACACCATAATTCTTCACTTGCTTCCTCATTCATTCAGCAAATATGTATTGTGGGTATTATTAACCATGCACCACTGAAAAGAAAAATTTACGTCTTGGTATATCTCTGCAGTGCTTCAGTAGTGCCAGGCATCAACCTGGCACCAAGTAAACATTTTTTATAAAGAATATGATCACTCATCTATGCCTGTCAAGAAGTCCAGGGGTTTTCTGGCACTTTGATAGTTTAGTAGTGTAGAATACTCAGTAAAGCTACCACTACAAGAAGAAGCCCTTAAAGTAATACAAATTGTGAGTATCTTTTGATAATTACTCGGGCTAAGTGACAATGGACTCGTAAGATTTAGCTCTTAAGTGTTTGCATGCAAAATACACTTACTCGCATTTTTATTGCTTTGCTATTGGAGAGGATTGTTTTGCTGTAAAGAGCTAAATGTATAGGTGCACCTGTTTGGAGCATTTAAGCTCTTAGGAAAGAAGAAAAATGAGAGAGAAATTCAGTGACATAGAGAAAAGTAAACACATTAAGTCCATTTTCTCCTTAGGGGAAATGTGTGAAAAGCTAGGTCTCCAGCAGTCTGAGCAATTTCCACCTCTGTACAGGAGGAGAGCTTGCTGTTAGTGGTACAGAGAGCAAGAGGTAACCTTTTGTCATTTCAAATATGCTGGGAGAGTGCTTTAATAAAGACCGTTTAGAGAATAGCTTATCAATAGTGGCCACAGAGTTGATATCACTGCCCACAGGGACTGAATCTGGCAGTAAAATGCTAACAGTAAGATTATAGAAACCTTGATCAGAAGCCCAGTTACACTGGAAGGAGGTGTTTACACGGTCATTACGAGTCCCAAGTGGGTGGCAGGTCTAACAGCAAGTCAGGTGCAAAGTTCTGCACCAACTGGGAATCAATGGGTAGAGGTCCAAGAGGGACAAAGACACAGACAACAGCCAGACAAAATTCAGAATGTGCAGTATTGTAAATCTCTTTGTTTGAGTTCAGATCAGAACTGAAGAAAGGAACTGAGTCTCAGAGTTGGAAACATGGAAACTCACAGGTCAGTATAACATAGATCATGGTTCTCTTTCTGATTGAGTTTTCAAGCAGCCCTTAGGAAGAAGTGCTGCATCTCAGAGTAAAGTGAGAGTTTGGCTACTGCAAGTCTTTGCAGCAAATAGCCAGATCTTCTGAAGATTCTGTAATTATTGCGTGTGTTTCTTTTTAATGTATACATCGTGTTTGAATTCCTCAAAGCATTCTCAACTATGAACTTGATTTTCATGGTAGACCTTTGCTATAGATTGGTAGAGATATATAATCACAATTTACCAGGAATTTACTAAGGTAACAGTTCCACACAAAATCATCAACTAGGCCAACTATGTTTCCACTACTTACTAAATATCATGTACTGTGTGTGACTACTAATATAGAAAGGAGAGATCCCAAATATATTCGGTGGTTTCTTTCTCCATTGGATAAAATAAAATGGTATAAGATGATTATTGTACCTATTTCCTTTAATTCCATACTCAGGTACTGATGATTAACTTTTCACCAAAATATTAGCTCTGCTTTTCTTTATTCAGAGTTGTCTCTGGAGAAGTGATTAAAAGAATTACATTTCTCTGTCCCTGTTGAATCTTGGTAGGACCCTATGACTACTCTCAATAATGACTTGCGAATGGGAACAATATCATTTCTGGACTGAAGCATTTAAAAAGTAGATATGCTTTACTGTTGGTGTTTGTCAGCTAGTGATTCTTTACTATCATTTAATTAAATCCCTTCCTTTTATAAAGAGTGAATCAAGGCCTAAAAAGTTATGAATATGTCCCCAAACCACACAGCTGATTAACACTACAAATCCCACTCACAGGATTTTTCTTACGTGTTCATTTCTTTGTTGTATAATGGAAATGCCTATTCTGGAAGCAAACTGAGGGAAAAAAGACCAGATTCTATTTCACCATTAAAAGAACAACATCGATGTTTAATTGCTTTTAAGAAAAGAACAGAACTTCCCAGTGATATGACACGTCTCTCTGATAAGGGTCAAATCAAAAAAATGTCAAGACACTTAAGTGGTTTACTGAATATGCACTATTGTGCAACCCCTGTTAAACAGTCCTTTTTGTAATGATAATGTCTTACAGACATTTCCTTTGAAACTGGAGGGATTTTGTCAGCAAGATCAAGCAAAAGAGCATTTGGACTGCTTTCATAATAAAGGATGGCTTTATTTATTTATTTATTTTTTTCTCACTTTATAAGATATCCCTTGGTTTATTTTAACTTAACCCTTGTGAATGCTTCACAAAAATACACATACAGAAGCAAATAAAACTATACAGTCCGACTAAATATCCAGCCCAGCAGATACAAGTAGTCAGAAGTTCAAAGATGGGTAAGTTGTATAAGTGGCTGATGAGGTTTCTGCATAATCAAAGGGGTACAAAAATCAACTTTGAATTAAAAAGCATTCTAGTTTTTTTTTAAAAAACAAATGGCTGAAAGGGTAACATGCACTGATCAGTACAGTGACCAATATTTACTGAATTCAAACTATTTACTGTTGTAAACATTTAACAAAAGCATTGAAATCTAAATACAATCTTTGACAATTCCAACAAAATAAGTGGTGTGTTTAAAAAATAAAGCTGATGAACAATAGATCCATTCTATATATTTTCTTTCAACAGTTCCAGAATGAGAAATAGCACAGTATTTTTAAAAAGTATATAGCAAAGATTGTTCCTATTGTAATGACAAACCCTGGAAACTGTAAACATAGTTGTTGAACAGTCAAATGGTCATATTCCTAGTCAGGAAAGTGTTACAGTGAGAACAGTCTACAGTTCAGTTATCCTTAGTTGTCCACAGAGAAAGCTTTTACTTGTCAGTTGGTTTCATAGTAAGGATGGCTTTTTAATGTCAGACTAGAGCCAATCAGGAAACATCAGCACATAGTAATTCTGATGCTGGGACCACGTGGATTTAACAGACAGTATCTGTCTAACCCTAAAGGTCACAGTATATGTCTCTTGACAACTGAGGTCTTCTTCATTCAGCAGTTACTGATCCTTTACGCAGTGACAGGCACTATACCTGGCCTTGGCACAATCAGAGCTTTTCTGACTCTTCTGAACTATATTCAATCTTCAACTCCTTATAAATAAATACAAAATTAAAATGGTATAAAATAGTCATTAAAGGCTGGTATTTTAGATAGATTCATGTAAAAAGGGAGCATAATTTGATTTGTCAGTTTTAAAAACTCTTACTTAAGAGCCAATAATTAAGATTCAGAAGGTCTGGATCACATGGACTTGTTCAAGGAGTAAAAACAATATTCCTAATATTTCTTTCCAATGTAGGCTATCTTTTGGATGACACATAGCGTTAAGTCCTAGTTCCTGCCAATATTGTTCCTTTGTTGAGTGGAGCCAGAAAATGGTGCCAAATGATGCTGCAGATTTTTATGTAAATCTTTGGGGAGAAGCACAAAGTGAAGTCATGTTCAAACTTGACAGATTAATGGGGTTAGTGACACAGAATCTCATTGTTACAGAATGAAGTAGGTTGTTACAGAAGCTGGGAGAAATGAAAGTAATCCAAAATTTTCCTTGCTACCAAAATGATGTTTGCAGCTTGCACAGTTTCACATTGGACCTTGGCATTCCATTAATATTCTGGCAGAAATGTCTCATAGCAGCACAAGGAGTCTTTCTGGAATAATCATTTTTTAAAAAAATAGTTTGAGGAAATTTTGCTGACATAATATATTTTATAGGTGGAGCCTCATGTGAGGTTGTTTGACTGTTTGCCTCATAGCCCATAAATAAACTGAAAGAGGAAGTCACTTTGTTTTTATTTTTATTTAATAGTCTCATTCCTCCCGTGGCTTTCTTCTCATATAATTTAAGGCCAACAAAGAAGTGTTAAAAAATCCTGTCAAGTAATTGCTTCATTTTTTCTCGAATATATGTTTGTATTATCTTCTGTTAAATTAAAAGACAACCCTCTTTTCCAAAGAAATATAAATCTGTTTGTAATGAGATAGATATACGGATGTAGATAAATGACATAGTTTACATGTTCATCATGTAGCATCACATTAGCAACATCATTTATCTTCCTCCAAAATATTATTTTAGCCTGCTTCCTACTTACTGCACACATAGTAGTGGAAAACTCCCTGCATACTAAAGAATCCAATCCTAAATGCCTGCTACAGACTTCTGACCTCCAAGTCCACATTGCCACCTGTCTATTTAGCATCTCAATGAGTGCTTCAAAGTTAACAACTTCCAAAATGACTGAAGTATCTTTCCTACAAAATGACTTTAGTTCTTGAGTTCTTCTGTGCCTCACCATATTCCTCTCTCTATAGGTGTAGAACAGAGCTATTTAGGAACACAGGCCTTGACACCAGACTGCCTGGGTTCAATTCCTGGGTTGTCTCTTTCTAGTTGGCGACTTTGGGCAAGTTACTCAATCTTTCTGTGCCTCAGTTTCCTGATCTTTAAAATGACTATCAGGGCTGTGGGTTTGGCTTAGTGGTTCCGCTGCCTGCCTTGCAAGTGCAGGGTCCTGAGTCCGATCCCCAGTAACAAAAAAATTAAAAATTAAAAAAATGAAATAAAGTTTCTTGGTGTCTAGTGAAGATGGAGTAAACAGATGTTTTAAAGTGGCACCTAGGATATGGCAAATGTCCTATAATTTGTTGCTATTGTTTACAAGTTCATAATATAGTCAGTCCTCAAATTAGAAACTAGTAATTCTCCTTAGAATCAGTTTTATCATCTGCTCAGGCCATTTCTACTCCCCAGAGATCTACCTGCCTTTTTGTTTTTCTCAATGCCAGTATTTTAATTCAAGTCCTCATTATTTCTCACTCAGCATAAGGTATCTCCCTTATGCTGATTCTCTCTCACTATTTACAGTTTGTCTAATCATATCACTTCTTTAGCCACAAAACTTTAGTAACTCTCTCTGGCACACAATATAAAATCAAAACTTCTAGCATCTCCTACAAGGCCCTTTAAGTTTAACTTCAATTTGCTTTTCCAGCTTCTCCCAACTTTTCCACTTGTATGCCTTTCATCCAAAAGTAGATAATTGCAATTCCCAAACACACCATACTGTTCTCATCCTTTTCTTTATTCCCACCTATTTCACCTCTGCCTACTTATCTCCTTCATGACTTTCCTATTTATGAAGGTTTGTCTTCAAGGCTGCCTCTTCAGACATCTCTGTAATCTCTCCACGTAGAATTTGATGGTCTGTCTTCATATTTCTTATTTAGTCATGGTTCTTTCCTTTTTTCCATACTACTTTACATCTTGCAAAAATAACTCAAACTTCTATGTACTACAGAATCCACTAGTGGAATTTGCACAAATTCACATTTATGGGTCTCATCCTCAGAAATTCTAATGCAGTGGGTTTGGATGGAGACTAAGCTTCTGTATATTGATAAAAATCCAAAGATATATCTAGTGCATACCCATGTTTTAGAACTATAGCACTGTTTCAGAGATCTCTTGATCATTAAGACTGAATAAAGTACATGGAATGTATATTATGATTATTTCATAAATGTTTGTTGAAAACAAAATATAGCATTGTTTCATGTGAGCTGCATACATAATGTTAAACAGCTAATGCACCTTGATGATAGGTTATCATCAAGTGTGTGGTGTTTGGATTTGTGAACAAATAAATGAATGAATGAATGTGTGCATGAATACAAAGACCTTAGGGAGTTTAGAGAAATTTATAATTAACATAGCCTCTTGAATCAAATATCACAAATGTCATATATATTGTCTGAACTTTGGGTAATTGGGATTTGAAGTCCGGGACTGATCCCTTTGAAGGTATATTTGGGGACCTAATATAGTAATTTGGACATTTTATACTAGATGAGTGAGCAATCTTTTGTAGAGTTCACATTCTTTTTTTTTTTTTTTACAACAAACCCCTATCTGTTTTTTCCTGGAACTCTTCCCTCACCACACATATGTTCATGCTCCCTCCCTCTTTCCTTTCCTTCCTTTCCTTTCCTTTCCTTCTCCTCCCCCTCCCCCCTCCCCCCTCCCCCTCCCACTTAATATAATAAGTTATATTAATTAAATTTCTTCTGAGGTTAGCCATTTATCTAACTGAATTAAATGCTTTTGGAAAATCCTGGAAATAAGCTTGACATTCCTTGGTGTGAATTTATTTAACAATGATATCCCTCTTAAAAGATACTAGATTTACAAACATTTACTGTAATCTAAACAGTTATCAGAAGCTTTATATATTTCTGTTATCATTCTGTTTTTCACCAGGCTCTGGGTAATATGTGCACAGAGTTGTGCACTTTTACAAGGCTGCATAACACAAAAGACTATGGATCAGGGGTTCCAAACCTCTGGGGCCATGGATCCATGCAGGTCCTGTTGGACAGCAGGGTTGAGTGAAAGATAAGCAATTGAAACTTAATGTTTTGTAGCCATTTCCCATCACTTACATTACTGCCTGTCAGATCAGCAGTGACGTTAGATTCAAATAGGAGCTCGAACCCTACTCTGGACTGCTCATGCGAAGGATCTAGATTGCATTCTCCTTATGAGAATCTAATGCCTGATAGTCTGAGGTGGAGCTGAGCATGTGAATGGTAATGCTGAGGAGTGGTTGCAAGTTCAGATTAACATTAGTGGGGAGGCTGGACTGCACAAAGATCATAATAAATCAATTGCTTGCAGATTTGTATCAAAACCCTATCAGTGAGTGCCAACTGACAAGCTGCATCTGCTGGCAGACTTTAAGAATCTGTCTCTCATTTTAGTCTGCACATGAGCTACCCATTATTTTATTTAACACTTCCATTCATACCTCTTTCCCATACTACACACTTGTCTCAGTCATTTTTGATAAGCCCACAAGACAATCCTAGCAAAAGTGAGTAAAAAAACAAATATCACTGGAGAGCCTCTTTGAAAAATGGGAAAGAACCAAGATCAAGACAGCAGAAGACTGTACAATTGCCAACAAAAAGAAAGCTGCATTTAAGAGAAAATACCAAGAGTCCTATTTAAAGTATGAGTTAATTGTAACAGGTGATTCACATTCTTCAAGCCCACTTTGTGTAATATGTGGCATCCAGCTATCCAGTGAAGCCATGAAGCCTTCAAAACTGCTTTGCCTCATAGAGACCAAGCACCTAGTACTAAAAGACAAGTCTTCTAGTTTTTCAAAAGAAAAAAACCATGAACAGAATCAATTAGTGAAGGCCACCACTTTATCAAATGTGTCTGTACTGAGAGCATTATTCTTAGTGGCTAACTGCTTTGCTAAAGCTAAGAAGCCCTTTACTGTTGGTGAAGAGTTGATCTTGCCTGCTGCTAAGAATATTTGTCATGACGTTTTAGGACAGGCTGTAGTTCAAAAGGTGACACATGTTCCCTTTTCAGCTAGCAGCATAATTAGATGAGTGCCTGGAATAGAGAATATTGAGGCACAATTGGTAGAGAAGACGAATGAGTCACTGTGGTACACAACACAGGTTGATAGCAAGGCAACAATGTTGGTACTTGTGTGATGCATTTTTCAGGAGGATGTGCATGAGGATATGTTATGTTCACTTTCATTGCTAGTACTGCAGCCAGAACTATTCAAATCTTTGAATAATAATGTATAAGGAAAACTAAATTGATCTTGAACATTTTGTGTTAATATATACATAGACAGAGTGACTGTCATGACTGGATCAATTTCTGGTTGTACTATTTTATTTATTTATTTATTTATTTATTTGGTACTGGGGATTGAACTTGGGTCCTTGTGCTTGCACAGCAGGCATCAAAACCACTGAGCTAAACCCCCGGCTATTTACTATTTTAATCAAAGAGTTTACTTCTGCATGTGAGTCTGTATACTATGTCATCCATCAAGAAATGCTGGCCAGCTGAAAAATATTACCTGAAGTTAATATTTTGCAGTATTATTGATGTTGATTAAAATTATCAACCACTTTAAAGTATATGTCTTTAACTTATGTCTGTTTACATAGCTCTGTTAGAGAGAGATGCAGAGCACATGCATCTTTTATACACAGAAGGTACATCACTGGCCATAATTTTTGAGTTATGAAACCAATTCCAGAGATTTATTTTAGAAAAACAGTTACTACTGGCAGCGCATTTCTGTGACACAGAATGGGTTCCAAAACATGCTTACTGGAGTGACACACTCAACTTGCTGAACAAACTCAATCTGCAGCTTCAGGAGCGAACAATGAATGTGTTCAAGTTAGCAGATAAAGTGGATGCATTCAAATACAAACTGTAATTACAAGGGTGATGAGTGAACATTGAGATTTTTAACATGTTTCAAAAATTAGCAGAGATTTGTAAAGAGACTGAGCCAGGGCCTCCTTCTCCCAGCTGGTGCATAATCACCTACCTCAGCTTTTACGAGTGAACATTACTTCCCAGCTACAAAAGACTCCTGAACTGGAAAGATTAGGCCTGTGAATAAGCCAGGTGAACTGACTTTGTCTGTGCTGGAAAAAGATCACCTGCTTGAGATCATAAATGATCGTGGCTTTGAGAGTGTGTCTGAGACAACTTAAGATCTCCACATGTTCTGGATTAAAGTCAAGGGGGAAATATCCTGAGATTGCCACAAAACCTTGAAAACCTGCTTCCATTTCCAACATCCTATCTTTGTGAAGTAGGCTTTTCTGCACTAACAGCAACCAAGTGAGATTACAGAATAGACTGAACATAAGCAACATATTTTGGAGTCACTATCTCCCATCAGCCCCAGATAGGGCCATCTAGTTGCAGGAAAATAAACTCAAGAGTTCCCACTGATTCTTCATTATGGTGAATTGTATAATTGTTTCATTATTTATTATAATGTAATAATAGAAAGTACACAATAAATGTAATGAGCTTGAATCATCCCTCACCCTCCCCTGGTCCATTGAAAACTTGTCTTCCATGAAACCAGTCCTTGGTGGCAAAAGGTTGGGGAACTGTTGCTATAGAAGAGTGAAATTCATCAAAAAACGTTTTGTGACTAAAATCTTAATTTGGTCTTTGTAATAAAAGAATCATATTGAATGATGAAAATATCAATGGAACATGTTTACCATTTTAAAATATTTATAAAAAGAGCAAGATGTCATTTAATGCCTATTTCTTCATTACTAAGTACTTATCCCACACTATGACCCAACTCCTGCAGTTTGAAGTAAGACAGCATGAACTTCTTTTGCCTTTTTGACTATTTCATGAATAGAAGGTTCGTTCTTACCCTAGCAATCTCAGCAAATGATTTATTTCTTTCCTTATTATTTCAAGAACTTTTCACCATTTCACTTAAAGAAAGCACTTTTATATTTGTTTATCCTTGTGACTATGGAACAGAGGTTTCTATTTTCCTCTAAGCTCACGGCGAGGGATTGTTCTTATCTCCAAGAGGGCACCTCAGGGTCCTCATCATGTGGCAAAAAGTCATATACATAATCACTTTTTAAATGTTTAATGTACATTTGAATGAATTTTATACTGAGACATTATATAAAGAAGATTTCAACAATCTTGCCAAAAACCTTGCATAGAATGTAGGATGTGCCCAGCCTGATTTCTGCAAATGATATACTACTTTCTGCTTTTCTCTTATAACATGTGCCTCTATAATATGCCTTTAATTTCAGCTCAAAATCTATTTGCCTGTATCTTTCTACTCCACTGATATAATCATTGGTTATTTTTTTAGTGATTCTGGTCTATAAACTACAGAATCTGATTAAAACTCTAAATAATGAACATTTTTCTGTAAAACAAAAGCTTAAATTTTTTTTTGATTTTGTTAATAATTATTGTGTGTTTACATTCTGAAATTCATCTATTTTGTCTCTATTCATATTTTTATGCAATTATACAGGCTTCTGCTTTCTATGTACAAAACATGGGTACCTAGCATAGTGCCTAAATTGTGATCTTCCCGATAAACCATGCAACTCTTCATACTTTAATCAATATATGTTTATGTATTGAAAAAGATTTTCTGTAAGTAGTACATCCATCAAAGTTTACTCTCAGACAGCATGAGAAAGACAGAATTTATCTACCATTGCCATACTTTTTATTTTTTATAAAAACCATTCCTTGTATTTAATATGAAAGACACCATAAAATGAAATTTCAGTTACTCTAATATTTATTAGCTTTCTTTGTTGTTTCACTCATTTCAAAAATCAATTCATGCAAGAATTTAGGGCAGTCTCCACAAAATTTTGGTTTTAAGACTGAATATGTTATTTCCCATAATTCTATCGAACCCCAGTTTCTTGTTTGGGTTTTTGGTTCTTAGCTATATGATTTTATTGTGAAGAAGTTAGCTTATTCAAGCTAAGATATTAATTAGAGTGCAAATGTGGTGCCCGCTGTCATGCACATTAGGTGGGATGTTAGAACTGTATAGCTGAATGGGCCATATTGTCCAATTCATTTTATTTCTTTATTTCATGAACAAGGAAAGCAGTATCGAGGGAGTCATTGTCTAGTAGCAGTATGTTCACAGGTTGAGAAAAGGTCCTTAGGGTTTGTTTGGCTTTTTTTTTTTTTTTGGTACTGGGGATGGAACTCAGGTCCTTGAGCTTGCAAGGCGGGTGGCAGAACCACTGAGCTAAATCCCCAGCCATGGCCTTAGGTTTCTGTTGGCATAAATTTCACATTTGTGTATGAACACACTGCACTCCTGATTGTGCTTTAAACCTGTGGGCTTTTGTGAGTAAGAAACAGCAGAGCCCCGAGCAGGCACCTAGTTCACCACAGAGGAGAACACTGTGTGTCAAACACCTCTCCCTGAGTGACACAGTGCCACAAGATGAGCACAGGCACAGCAGCAGGGCATCACGCAGCCGCAGCATGATGGCCAGCTACTGAATGGTTTCTGTCTGCAAATATCTTTGTTAGGACATCAGACTGTAAGTGGATGAAATGATAAGGGTACTTTATAAAAGAGGAACATTCTTTTCATCATTAAAATTATTACAGATTTCTTCTAGATATGATTTTCAGAGAAGAGAGATAAAAGTATACTTAATATAGTTTCAGAAATACAATAAAGACCTTTGTATATAGAAAGAGGAGCACAGGTAATTCAGAGTCCTCTGATTACTCATTTTCTTTGGAAAGGAAAAAAAGTCTTTAAAACAAAGACAGCTCCTAATGAGGTTTGAGAATTCTGCAGATATTCCTGGCAGGGAAAAGCCCCATTTCCTCTTATGGGAAAGCATTCTGGCTCACTACCCCTTTAGAACTCCTCTGAGAGAGCGCCGCAAAGCATCTTAGATTGAGGACATATTTGTCATTACTTGAAAACTTGTGTATCTGTTGCGGTTACACTGAGCTTTGCAAACTTCTTGCAAACTTTAATTTTGGGGAACATTTTCTCCCCTTTCATTCTCTGCCTTTCTCTCCACATGCAGATGTGAAGGTCAAATGTAGACACGCGAGAGCCACGGAGCTGTCATGGGCACAGCTCATTGTGCGTGTGGTCTACGGGTCATGATTCAGCTTTGGACCACTGACTTCTTGTGTATGTAAATGATCACAATCATGGCATGTTGTTGGTTAAGGAAAGTGGCTACTGCTTTCTTTTAATTTTTTTTCTCTCAGGGGAAATGATGGATTTAATGACCACGTTCCCATATCCCTACTGTGTGCTTTTTCTCCTCTGTAAGATGACTGTTCAGAAATAGGAAAGTACATACTCTATCTGGAAAGGAGAGGCTGTCTGGGACCATTTCCTGTTTTTGGTGTATTAGGCAGCTGATGCAGCCAGCCACAACCGTATGATGACAGTTCTTCCTGTATCTGATTAGTTGTGTGAATGTTTTTCCCTTTGGCAATCACCACACACACACGGGAATATACATAGAGAATAAACTCAAAAGTTATTTTTCTTACTGGCCTCTAGGAATGCTTGGTGAAAGAATAAACCAAAAGGATAGAGTTTAATCAGAACCCTTATTAATGAAACTAAGTAGGTCTAGACTCACTTTCTAGGCCCAAACTTCTTCAGTTTCTACAGTGAATTTTTTCACATATCCCCTACCATATTCTGGTTTATAATTGGAGAATTACCCTAGACATTATTGTTCACATATCTTGTGATGAACCTGCAAAAAGAATGGCTGAGTTAAGACTCAGAGCATATGAAAGTATTAGCCTTTGACCCAGAATGCATTTCTCTGGCTGTTGACTTTCAGTGCCCGAGTCTTCTTACCCAAGCTAGTTTCTTTCGCATGCCTAATTTGAAGATGCAAAAATAGTGGAATAGAATCTGGAATGATCCTGGTGTTTTGATTAGATTTAAATTAGGAAGAAATCCAAATCAGTTTATCTCTCATTTCTTAATTCCTGTTGACACTTACGAGGGTGATAGAGAGCAAGTAACAGGACTTTCAGGGTTTAATTTTCTTTAGTTATTGTTTTGATTATAGTAAACAATTTTAAGTTTTAAAAACAAGTTCTAAATGCACTTACCATCCAAAGCCTTTTTTATACTGTTTAAATAGTTTAAAGAAAAGATAAATGCCAAAGTATTATCTTTGGCTATAACCTAGAATATTCATCAGTAAAGTTTTCAGCAAATGTTGGCATTTACCACTGCTGGCTGACTCCGGAGGGGAGCCAAAGGATATCACTAGGCAATGTGTGCCATGTGCATGTGTGTGTGCGTGTGTGCACGTGTGTGTAAAGGACTGTGGTCGGGGATTGCTCTGAAAGTGCTGGCCTCTGTGGTTAGATGGAGGCATTGACTCCAAGTATGAAGTAGAGAGGAAATGCCAAGGTAAGAGACACAGGCAATGTCTTTGGAAAGGATTTTGCTTAAAAGTTTAAACAGGTGGCAGATGGTGGGAACTGCTGATGCTAATAGCCATGCAGAAGGCAGGCAAATAAGGGAGCAAATGAATAAAGATGGAGACACAGCTTTGCACAGAGCCCAGGCTGGTATCAATAGTGGGCTATAGTACAGTGTTCTTAACTGCTCAGTCCTTCTGGCTGTCCAGGATGTGAAATAATGGCCCTTTCAGAAACTATCATATGATAGTAAGCTTAATTAAATGATATCAAATATATATGAAAATAGATATATTAAGTTTGTGAACTGAGGCACCACTATATATATATGAATATATATGAATATATATATATGTATGAATCAAAGTTCCCCATAAGATCAGCATTGAACATAGCCATTGAATTTGCTTCAGTTCTAGACCAATTTGGCTTGTGACCAGAATCATGGAAAGAATTATGTTCATGAATCAAGGCACCACTGGATATATATAATGAAATGATATGGTGACCATATTTTCTAGTAGAAATATATTCAATTGATTTATAAGTTGGATTTTTTTGTTATTGTTAATTTGATGTCTTTGTTTTAAATCAAAAGTAACTGAATAAGACCATGAATGAGAAAAGCTCTCAGAGTCGCAAGTTTTACTCCTAGGCCTCACATAGAGCTCATTGAGTCTTACTTAAGATGTTATAGCATTAAAGTTAGTTAGTTTTTCCCCAAATGATAGGACAGTTATGCTTTAGAGGTTGGCAAGTTTTATAGCTTAATGATAAGCAGAAATTACAGTTTCATGTCAAGAGAAAATAGAAATTAGAAAGCAGAGACAGTTACTGCATTAATGAAATAAAGATCCTTATAACATTCCATCCATCAGCAAGAGCTGGAATTATTACCACTGCCTCATACACTTAAAGCCAATGTGGGGAAGGGTGCTGCATTATAAAAAGCTTTCATTAAAAATCATCATGAATGTCAAAACACTCTTTTTTTCATCTGAGACATTGAGTGTCTGTTTCCTAGAAATCTTATTTCTTTGTGTTAAGCCACTCATTCCACAACTTTGTAGCAAAATGTGTTGCTTGTGAAGAAGTGGGCTAATGTGGAATGTGGAATGGAGAAAAGATTTTGTTAAAACCTACGGGCCTATTGGTGAGGATGAGTCTATTTCCCATGAAGAACCAATGAAAAGGAACTAGGCTTCATCCTGTTTCTTTGGTTCTTCTGCCTGGGATGAGACAGTGTCACAGGGGGTGGCACTGTGGAAGAAGGGACTGCCAGTGACACATGGTAATCATCTTTGGCAGGGTAAAGAAAATGCTTCTTAGTAACCCATATTTTGTTATGTTTTGGCCATTGGGCCTTCTGTCTTTCCCTTTAGGATTCTAATTTTCTTGTCATTTGGGAAAATAGTATCTTTTATTTGCACAGTAATACTGATAGTTTATATTTTACTTCTACATCTATCATTGTATTTAAAGCAGTAATTTTTCTTCCCTGGCTTGGGTAGCTCCGTGACTTTAGCTCTTACTATGCCATGCTCTCTTTGTTTTCTTTATATACTATTTTGTGTTACTTAATAATCAAGGTTTCGTGGTATCCACACTGGTCCAGGGTGAAAGGTATGGGGAAATCATTGACCAGTGACCAATAGGCTTTTTATTGCCATTAATTCTATGCAAATAGATTCTAAATTGTGACTTGAAAACAGATTTTTATTAGGATATTTGTTCACGTTAAACTGAAATTTTACTTAAAAGTCAGCTTTGCATAACTATGCTCTGGATTTATAGTCAGTGCTTATATTTTATTTATTTTCTTTTTTTAAACACAATGAGTGTAATAATGGAAAAGACAAATATAACTTTCAGTTTTCTTGGAACTGAAGGTTTTGATTATATGTCTGCAAGGAAATATGACATAGGGCCCAAACTGGAATGAAATTTCCAAACATGCTGGAAACTTAGTCCTTCTCATGTTTGATTCCTAATTAGAAGCTCAGGTTCTATTGTAAAAAGTTATTATGTTTCCTGTTAGCTTTATTCTTGGCAGACAGTTCCAATTAATAATGATAGAGATATATAGTAAGCCATGATTCTTATTAACTGGAGACGTGGCACATGGGGAAAATCACATATTGCTGGAGACAATGACCAAGCTAAAGTCTGTATTATTAAAATATCTAACAACTGAAGTTAACTTTATATGCAGTCTCCATGAGACCTGAATTTTAGAAAATTAATTATGTAATAAAAAGAAATAATGTGGAACATTCTAATGACACATCAGTTTGAACCAATGATGAAGGAAGAATTTGTGAATATACTTGGAAAGGAATGAAGTTAATTCATTGCTGTTCTTCTACAAAAGCCTTTTTTAAAGCATTCAGCGAATGGCTGTGGTCACTATTGTTAAAAGTAGAAATTAGCTGTAAGTGAAGATTTTATGCATTTAGTCAAGTTGTTTTGTTTCATCGCTAATAATTTTTCTAAAGAAAAACACTTTAGCTTGCCATTTACTGCCTACAGTAGACTTTGGAGCTGCTCTAAAAGAATTCTGGTCTGAAGGAAGGTAAAAGTTACATTTCTATGTGAAAACTAGCACTGGGATAATTAAAAAAAAGTAGAATGGAAAGAATGATTAATATGACATTTTATATGTATCAATTCCCTAGGATTATTATGTATTGCAAAAATATACCAATTTTTTTAAAAAGGACAAAGAAATAAAAGAAAAAGAGGAAAAGAAAAACTAGGTAAACAGTGAGGTTGAGGAGACCGGTGATTACCAGGTCCCAGAACAAGAAGATATTCTATTGATTCTTTGGTGTCAGATGACAGAAGAGGTAAAACAACAAAGACCTCAGGCCTCTTCTTCATAAACATGGCCAAACTCTCCAGTTGTTGCACATTTACAGCAGTGATCTAAACTGAGCCAGGATCCACCATGTGTGGGAGGGAGGGCTAGGCTCCGTGGCAGACATTTTTGATTTGACTTTCCAGGTTTTATAGACTATTCTCTTGAGTAATGAGCATACTCCCATTGCAATCATATTGTACGTTTTATGTGATTGGTCACGTTCTTTTTTTTTTTTTTTTTTTGGTACCAGGGATCAATCAAACTCTGGTCCTTGTGCTTGCGCAGCAGGCGGCGAAACCATTGAGCTAAATCCCCGGCCCCTCTAGTCACGTTCTTTTAAAAGTCCACAATGAAAGCAAAGGTTAGATTTCTGATAATAAATTCCAAATACTTAGGAATCACATCAGTGAGATTTTACTGAAATATCAAAATTTGTATTTCTTGGCTAACAAACAAGAATTATGTGTCTAAGTCAATAATTAATAAATTGAAGTGAAAAAAGAAGAGATGCACAATCTTTTCTAGTAAATTTTCATGAAATTTTTCTAAAAGCAAAATAGCCCAAAGGTTTATTGGCACAACTGTTTTTCAGAGATTGAAGAAACAGGAAAGGTTTTTTGCCCTTTGAAATTTTTCAGTTCTTCAAAATACTTGTATGTTGTAAAAGTTTCTATTTAAAGTAACATCTTGCTTGATGAGAACTTCCTATCAGGCTTTCTCCTGTAATACAGAGAAGTCAGAAAAGAAGCAACCGTGTCCACTTTTTCCTACTACTGATTGGCAGAGAACACCTTCAATATGGTGAGGTAACCCTCCAGATTGCATACAAGGACAGGTACGAGAGCTGGCACTGTGAGAAACAGACTTAGTTGAAACAGAGGGCAAAAAATCACATCTTTCCAAATAGAATATTTTAAGGAGGAAGTGAATGACTTCGCTCTCAAAGGTAAAAACCTATCCATTCTCTTTAGAAATGAGCCCGTTTTTCTGCAATTCCTAATCCTGTCTCTGGGAGCATCTGGGAGCAGAGAGAGGAGAGGAAGGCCAGGCTCAGGCTGATGTGAAAGGGAGTTGGGTTTTGATGAGGGGATTCCAGGCCTGAAAAGGAGCCCCTCAGGTTCACTGTAAAGATCTCTCTAAACATTCCATTTGCATATTTAATAATTTTTAAAATTTCTCCTTTTCTGGATAATCTGTTTAAAATCAAAGCTTATAGTTATGAAAGTTGATCGCCCTTCCCATATTCATTTATTATTCAGCCATTTATTAAGCGACAGGGGTCAGGCTGTGTGATAGGTCGTAAGGTGAAAATTAATGACAAGTTTCACTTCTAAGGAGCTGATAGTTTGGTGGGGAGTGGGGCCAGTACCATTTGATGTTGTCTGTAAAGAAGCAACTTCTGTGGATCTGCAGTTATGGACTTGTATTTCTGGATAAGTAGCTAAAAATAGAAAGCAATCTTTCATGAGCGGCAAGAATTCTTATTAAGCATCAGGCAACATCTATCTGTTTTAATTAACTTTTTGAAATATGGTTGATTTTGAGGCTCCTTTTAAAGACTCCTTTGGCTAGAATAGTTTTGAAAAAAGAATAAAAATGTAAAAAGGAGCTCTCTTGTTCCTGAAGCGAGAGGCAAAGATAATGCAACAGGCAAATTGGGCTCTCACCTGCACTCATTTTCATTTGACATGCTGCAATTTTTAGATCTTTTTATTTCCTTAAGAAATTTGCATTTTCCAGAAAGAAAACCATGCAAATATCTGTAAATCTCTGACCTGTTTTCTCATGTTGGATATATACTCACAAAGCCTCTTAGATTACAAACACATTAAGAACAATATTATCTAGATCCATTTTCTTTGTTTTGAGCAGCAACTGTTTCTGGTAATCAGCATAGATCCGTTAAGTTTTCTATTCTTGGTATTTATATTTTGGGCTTTTAACATAAAGTTCTAACTTTTTTGTATTAAATCAAAACTGTTTTTCTTATCTCATGTTAAACTAACGACTATTTGAAAGAAAAAATAAACATTTCATATGAGTTCCAAATATTTTGAAAATGTAAGCTCTAAGATCACACTGACATCCTTGCAAATGATTCTTAAATATGCATATGTGTAGAATGTGTAGATATGGAAATAAATGAAGGCCCTGACAAAGCCCACACATTAGAAAAGTTTAATTGCAAACAGCTGATAATGAGATTATTCAGATACAATGAAACTAGCTGAAAATTTTCTACCCAGCTAAAGGGCAAGATCTACTTTGTACTCTGGAGGCAGCAACAGTTCAAAACAAATCTGAGCACAATATAAAGAAAATAGTAACACTTTGTGATACGAAATCCAAAGGGAGATGTGATGGGAGAGGGCAGTGGAGGCACACCTGCTTGATGGCTGTCAGGGAAGGTCTCTGGGAGGAGATGACAGCTGTTTTGTGTGTTGTTAGGTGAGAAAGTTATTTGTTTGGTTAGTAAACCTTCTCCTAAATACTTCAGAGGCACTGCCAGACCAATAGCAGTAGTTCCATGAAATTTCTGTTCAAGTAGTGTGTCCTCAGATAATAAGGTGCTTTAGAAAGGAAACTTAAAGTGAATGAATGGGTAATTCCTTCTGTGTTTATGTGACTTATTTTGTGTTCTGTACTGTTACAGTTTGGATCTTGAATTTCACCCAAAGGGCCACCCACCCGTGGTTATCCAACCATGGCATTCATTGGAGGTAGTGGAGCCATTGGGCATTGGGGATCAATGGAAGGAAGTCACATTATTGGGAGTGTGCCCTTGAAGGAGATGTTGGAACCTCTATCCCTCATTTTTTTTTCTTTCTGCTTTGTGGCCACCGTGAGGTCTCCAGACCTCCTCATCCATCATGTATTCCCACCATGATGTATGGTCCCACCCCACACCCAAAGCAACAGGGCCAAGGGAGTATGGACTGAAACCTCTGAAACACTGAGGCAGACTGAACCTTCTTATAATTTATATCAGGTATTTTGTCACAGTGATGGAAAGCTGACTCACACAGCTATGATACCTGTTATTGAAAGGTATAGGAAAGTTTGGTGAGAAGGTTCCACATGGGCACTGAGGAAGCCATGTTCTTGCTTAGCTCTGCCACTGCTGTCTATACCACAAAACGTTTTTCCCATCAGAGAAATGATATAGCTGAGTCCTATCCAGCTCCCAAAATATGTATTATTCTAATGGAGGTCTTTATGTCTATGAATGCATCTTGTATAATTATGGTGAGTTCACTTCCATACCCAGCTCAAACTCTTCTGCAAGAATGAGAAAGAGATATTATTGAAATTATTATGAAAGATGAGAAAAATGTGGAAAAATATATCCTATTGAAAAATAAATTTGAAGTATTTTGAAGACATTTAAAACTTGCATGATTATTGTCTAGAACTGGAATATTTTCTATAAGACTTTTTATTAAGTATCATACTCTTTGTAATTTCAAATTCCTGTATTAATTTAGTAAATCTTTTCTAAGAATATGTTGCATGCAAATCATAAGCTAAATTTTGGGGAGAACCCACATATTCCCTACTTTTGAGGATAAATCTTTCTTGGTAGTTTAGCAGATGTAGAAACAAGCAAAATCATTGATTTATTTATTACTTTTGCTTTAACTTACATATAAATTAAAGCAAATTACAGCAATTTGTATACTAATACAAACAAATATCAAAATGAGGGAAAATAGAGAAAAAATGGATAACATTCTTAGATTAGATATCAGCAAAAACTGGCATTCCAAAAAGCTACTAAGGTTGAGATGAAATTTTATCTCTAGGGGGAGGGGATTTAGCTTAGCGTTTCCGCTGCCTGTCTTGCAAGCACAGGGACCTGAGTTCGATCCCCAATACCCCCCCCAAAAGAAATTTTATCTCTAATTGTAATAGTGTTCAAAGATAAAAGAGAAATTTGGTGTCCATAAAAAGAAAAGCGTATTAGTACATTAGAAAAGGCTATGTTTTCTAAAACATAGGCTACAAAGAAATTTTGTGGAACACAATTGGAGAGTACTATTTGACAGTGACATTTATTGAGTGCCTACTATGTGCTAGGCATAGTACTCTTTTCACAAGCATTGTCTCAGTAAACTTCACAACAAATCTCTGAGCTAGGGACCGTTATATCATTAGTCATTAAGCTGAGGTTTAGAGAACCCAAATAAACTTTATATACCACATACTGAGCAATAATTGAAGGCAGGACTTTTGAATGACTGCAGAAACTGTCTCCTCATCACTGGGTGACATCTGCCCTGAATGACATTCCCTGCCTCTTCTAGAAGAGACCAGGGTCCTCTGCAGCAAGCCTGAAACACAGCATGAGATTCCATAAGGCTGTCATATATAACATCTCTGAAAGTGAGCTCGGGTGTCACATTGAAAGAACTTGAGGAAAGAACTTCTTTTGTAAACTGCGAATGAGTATATCAAATACTTACTAATTCCTTTAATTGTTGACGTTTAAAATCTATACTGTGTAGATGAATAGATGGGATGTACTTCACAAATAATCTTTGTAAAGTGTATTTTTTTCTCCATTGTGGTCTTGATGACATTGCTGAAGACAGATCCGGAGAATGGACTTACCTTTTGTTCGATGGATTCCACTGTGAGGTAGAAAGGCTTAGTGGCAGTTGCTGTGACTTGGGGATGTCTAGACACTTTTTAACGCTATTGCCCTTCTTCTTACTGATATTCTGGATGAGATAGCCGTATCTCTGTGCCTCCGTTTCTTTATCCATAAAGTGGGAATAATGATAGCCTTTCCCTTACAAAATTATTATAAGGCAATATATGTTATCTTTTAAAAACCTACAGTCAGACATGCCATAAGCTCTGTGAGGTCTAGAACTGCTTCTTTTCCTTATGTCCCTTCTTTCCTCGACTTAACTTCCTCCCAGATTCTTTTCTTTCTCAGTTTCCTCCTCCTTGATTTTCGTTTTCCCTGAAACCCTCCATTTCCTCTTTCTTCAGCTTCCCCTTTTCTCTTTCCTCATCCCAATCTGTTGTCTTTTTTGTAACTCAGATCAATGACTTGATATGACATCTCCTTATGAACCTGAGGTACCCATCTGTGTTAGTTACTTTCTCATTGCTGAGATAAAATACCAGACACCCAAAGTTAAAGGAGGAAAGGTTTATTTGGCTCACAGTTTTTAGTGGTTTCAGTCCATAATCAACTGGCTCCAAGGCATGTGGGATGGCAGACAGGCATCACAGAGGAGAAATAGTTCATGGTAGGCAAAAGGTAGCAAAGCAAGCAAGGGATGACTACAGTTCCTTCTATCCCTTATATCTAATCCAGGTCACTTAGGGCAGATAGCATTCACACGCTTAATCCTAGGATTGCACCTTGAATCAGTTCCAGCATCACAGACTTTAGAGCCACCCACTGCTGAAAAACCTCACCTATGACTGCACGAGGCTTTGGGGGGACATCTAGACACAAACCATAACACCATCCTCAGCTCTTCCTAAATAGATAGAGCCATTGGCCTAGAAAAGCAGCCCATAGGCTAGCAAGGATTGCCAGGGGACACAAAGGAGCTTAAGGGTTGTGAGAGTACCCAGGAGGGAGTTATCTCTGTTTAGGGCTCTGAAGAAGGATGCATGGCAAAGTCACATTTGACTGAATCTTTCGAAAGGAAAAGAATGCATCCAGCTGAAAAGAGAAAGATGTTAAGGGTTAAGAATAGGGATTATATCCTTCATTATGTGAAGGAATCAAGTGTTTTAATATACTGGGAGGGTAGGAGATTCTTGCTGTGTGGGAGAGGAGAATAATAAAGTAATTTAGGGACATATTTTGAAAACTTACTCCGGTTATACTGATATCTACTGGCATGCAAAGTTCCAAGTGAGTGCAATGACTGGCTCACAATATGTGGGTTAACCTTTAAAATACATAATGCTTTAAGAACTGGTTTGAGCCAGAATACCTGGATATGTTTTTTCTTAGATTTTTTTGAAAGTAGAACACTATAATGTCACTCATCTCAGTGTTTCATCTGAATTGAGGGCCTACAAATTTTACAGGACATTTTGAATTCAGATTTATATAATAAGTCCTAATAATTAATGCCTTCAATTTATTACCATTATATATATATATTTATTTATTTTTGTGGTCCTTTGGTATTTCTGATCCTTGTAAGGAAAGTTGAGGACATGTTATTATTTTTATTCACTATATTTTTCATATTATAGAAACTGACTCCGTATTTGTTCTGCAAACATGTATTTTCTTCAGTTTTATTCCTCTGTACTGGTATTGGAACTATGCCTAATCTAATGAAATATTGATTTTCACATACCTCAGTGTCTGAGTCTGACCTGCTTTTCTAATTTGAAAATGAAGGAAATTTTGTTTTTTGCCACAAGGCAAAAGTAAATCAAAATCCTAGAAAAGCAATGTAACACAGATGTTGTAATAAAGCACAACTGCTGTCCAGCGACTGCCCACTATTTTATCAAAAGCAGGAACTGCCATTATGCTTTGAAAACTGAAAAGAAAGATTATTCTGATTAGTTTATTATACTCTGCCATAACGTGCCATGGTAATTGCTTCCAGTTAATCAGGCCTGCCCACATCAACGTCTCACACTTTGAGCTTGACCATATGATTTGCTTTGACCAATAGGATATTAGCAAGGTGTTGCAAAGAGAACCCTGAAGAGCATTTCAGCATTGGGGCTGTTTCTTTTGCTGCTTTTAGATCACAGCTTTTGTACAAAGAAGCCCTGGCTACCCTGCTAGAGACCTGTGCCCCAGCTAATAATTAACACCAATACAAGCCGAGACCCCCCCTATTCCAGAGCATTCGGCCCCACCTGAAGCTATCAGGTAGGGCTGCATGGGTGAGTCCAGCAAGAGAACGGTCCAGTTAAAGCAGATCAGATTGCCAACCCAGTGACTTTGGACCTGGGAAGTGATTGCTGTTTAGAGTCATCGTGTTGGAGAGGTTTGTTACCAAGCAATACCAACAGCCATAATGCCATTTCTAACATTTTTATTAGTTTGCAGAACAGAATGAGTATATTGCTTGTGGGGGGGTGGTATAACACATCTTGATTCTTCGTCCTTCCATGTCTTGATCCTCTTCCCTTTTGCAAAAGAACGATCTCCCTATTTCCTTTTATCTTTTATTTTGCTTTTTATATTTTGGGTTTCTCAGCTGGGGATTTAACTTAGTGGTTCCGCCACCTGCCTTGCAAGCGCAAGGACCGGAGTTCTATCCCCCATACCAAAAAAACAAAAAAAAAGCCAAAACAAAAAACAAAAAAATATTTTGGGTTTCTCATATGAAACAAATCACGTGATATTTATACTGATACATTGAATGCCATTCTTTTATATGTAATCTCACTTATACTCCATTTGCCAGAGGCCATATAAAGTAATCAAAAGCTTTTAATGAAATATATTTAAAAACTAAAGACATCTTGAACAATCGAGTTTCAAAAAGCATAAAGTTACTAAAATGATTAAAACACTTAACATGGAAAATAATGATCTGATATATACTTATTCTTTCCCATCCCACTTGTTTACAGAATCCTTACAGTATTAAGACATTTAGCCAATATAATTAAAGAGTAAAACACAAACTGATTCGGAGGATCAGAGAAAGAGATGAAAAGTTAGTGCCAAGTATATTCTAATTATTATTAAAAGGAGCACAACTTCAGTCCAATCTCTGTCAGCCAGTAGAAAGTAAAAAAATTTGCATTTATGCAATTCTTATTTGAGTAGAAAATAAATAAATTCTTGTGAAGAAAAGAATCCTTTTTATTTCTATAGGAGAAACTGCATGAGTCTTAATTGCATGGATCATAATAATTTTTTTTTTAACTGGTGTGTTGCAAAAGCTACAAAAATATTGTTGCAATAGACAATTCTTATATTGTCTCCAGTAAGAAGTTTAGGATGTGATCAAATCTTAAATCAAGTCCAACTTCCTTAGAGAGATCAGGTAACTAGGTGTGATGGTTTTCATAGAAGTCCCTCCAGTAAAGGAAAGAGCGTGTTCAGAATCTAGGAATATTCAGCTGTCGTTTCTCCAGAACCTCACCTGGTTTCCAGCGGGAGTCCAGCATTTGAAAATCAAGTGAATAATGCATGTATGTTTTATTGAGCACCTACTTGTACAGGGCTCAACAACAGACCTGGAGAGACTATGGTGAGTAGAACATCACTGTTCTGCCTTGTGTTCCTAAGATTACTGTGGAGACTGTAATGAAATACCCAAGAAAAACAACTAAAGGAGAAAGGTTTATTTTGGCTTAAGGTGTCAGTCTGTGGTAGGCTGGCCTCATTGTTTCTGGGCCTGTGGTGAAGCAGAAAATCATGGCAAAAGGAAAGAAAGTTTCTCACTTCATGCCAGCCAAAAGGCAGAGAAAGAGCCAGACAGGAAGGGGTCATGGGCAATTATAGTCTCCAGGGACATGCCTCCATGTCCTTCAGTTAGGTCTCCCCTCTGAAGTTGCTGTTACTTCTCCAAAATGCCATGAAATCTTTAGTCTGTCAATGGATAAATCCACAGATTACATTAGAGCCAGCATGACTCAGTCACCTTCCAACAGCCCGGTTCTGAACCTCACTGTATTGGGCACCACCCTTCCACACCTGAGCCTTTGGGGGGCATTCCAGATCCAAACCATACCAAGTAGGAAGCAAGTGGTCACACAGCATGTAACCACTGCTGTGAAACTGCAAAGCCAAACTTAAGGGACTTGACCTACCCGGAATGATTGAAGCAAGAAAAGGCTCCCCTGAGGAGGAAATGCTAGAGCTAGGATCACCTCGGCGCTGCCAGATGAAGGGAGGGATGGCAAAGCTGGTACAGCTGGTGGAAGAAAGAGCCATTTGCCTAAGTGCTGGGGTGGTAGGACCACAGAGCAGAGGTGTGAGGGGTCTGTAAGAAGGCAAGTGTGCCTGCTAAGCACACAGGGAGACTGGCTGCGACAGAGTTGCCACCATCAGGCCTTCTTCACACTCCCTCCCTGTACACAGCAGAATTCCACCACAGCACCTCTCGTGTTTTTCCATTGAACACAATACTTTTCTTTTTTGAGACAGCATCTCGCTATGTAGTCCAGGCTGGCCTTGAACTCATGGCCATCCTCCTGTCTCAGCCTCCCAACTACTAGGATTACAGGTGTGTGCCACCACGCCTGGCAAAACACATATTTTTGCTTGAAAAAAACATTGCAAAAGGTAACCCAATAAAATACATTATAGAAAAGTGTCACTTTGTTAATGTTTCATGTCTTTTTTTATGTTCTACTCAGCCCAGTGTACTTAATTTTAAAGTTTAGCTAAAGCTGCAAGAGATGAATGACAAAACATGCAGGAATAAAAAATACACTGTCAAATGTGATTATCTAAATGCCTCCTGAAAGGTAAGAGCTATGCAGTGCATCCAACTACAGATGTTATGTGCAGTATGCACTGACAGCCATAACATCGCAGAATGCTTCCAGGGCTCCTTTGCTTCAGTTCTGGTGACAGGGCAAGGAGATGTTGTTGTTTTTGTTAATTCTCCGTGGAATGAGTGCAGGTCTTTTCCTTTTCCTTGACCTGAGGGAAGAAATAAAGGTCATTTGAAACAAAGTTCTATAAAAACAGATGATCACGCTGAAAAATATTGCTACAGTGAAAAGTAAAATACAACTGCGAAGTAATAAGCCTGATTCTGGAGCTTATAAAGTAAGACTTAAGAAACTGTAAATATTTTTTAAGTGATGGCATAACAACAATGAGCATTGAGTCCCCTGGGGTAACGGTTTTAAGGAACAATACACTTACATAATTAAGAATTTTGAAATGCACATTAAAAGCTCAATGTAGTCAATTTGATGAGACATATCCATTTACTCACTTATTCAACCAGTCTTAATTTAATGTTGACTCTGGGACCAGGTGTATTCTAGAACATGTCAGTGAATAAAGCTGGCAGAGGTTTCTGTCCTATAAAAATTTATGTTTCTTTGTAGTGTAGACAGATACAGAGGTAATGAAATAAGTAAATCATGTATTTTGTTAAAGGTAATAACGGCTATAAAAAAGAAAAAAAGTTGAGGAAACTGAGGGTGATAAAACTATACCAAACCTATGCACCTAACGTTATATAACCCCAAATCGTATCGAAACATGGCAATACGAAGGTTTACTTTTAAAATTTCTCTTTATCATTAAAAAGCCTTGCCATGTTAAGTCCTCGTTCTAAGTTCTATTTCATAATCACAATGTTGGCTGAATCCAGTGATCCAATGAGTAAGAGGAAAGTACTGAGCATCAAATGCAGCCACACGAACAGAGCCACATCGACTGCAATCAAACCCTGTCCCCTTAAATCACATTTTTCAGGAGCTCAGCCTGGCTTTATTAATAACTGTTTCTCACATGCTTGACCTTGACCTTTCTCTCCACTCTTTCTTTCAGTGGATAAGATCTGAAAGCTATGCAGTAGTGGTGCAAGAAAGGCAGAGTTTCCTTCCCTGTTCTCAGAGGCAACTCTGACAACACTGAGATCTTGAGGAAACAACTCTATTCCTACTCATGCAAAAGAGCACTGGTAGAAGAATTTCACTTAAAGCAAAAATCCTGTAGTTTCCTTAAAACAAATTTCAAGGCAAGAAAATAATGCATTGAATGAATAATTCTTACCCTTAAGTTTGAATGCCTTTTTCCAAGCTGCCTGTGCCCACTGACCAAGGCCATATGTTGAAATTCTAACTCCCGGTATCTCACAATATGACTGCATGTAGAAAGGAGATCATGACAGGACTAAGTTTAAATGAGGCCCATTTTGGAGGGTCCTAGTCCAGTATAAGTAGCCTCATAAGAAGAGAAAATCAGGCCACAGGTACACACAGCAGAAAGGTCATGTGAAGACACAGAAAGAAGATGGTCATTTGCAGTCTAGGAAGGACCTCAGAAGGAACCAACCCTGCCAACACTTTGATCTCTAGGACTTCAGCCTCCAAGACTGGGAGACAGTCAATTTCTCCTGGTAAAATCACCCACTCTATTCTACTTTTCTTCAGCAGCCCTTGCAGACTAATAAACTGAGAATAAGCTGAGTCTGGGATCCCTACTTACTGGTCATTAGATACCAAAATAATTTAAAAGCTTAAATCAGCAGATAGGTAAGCCATTTGTTGCTGCCGCCTGTCCCTCTCACTGCTCCATTTTGTTTTCTGTCTCTCCCCAGTGGAAGTGAAGTGCTGATGCTTTGCCTGCAGAATATCAGCTGCCCATCCGTGTAATCTACCTTCATGAAACCTGTGGGGAGGGGAAAGACTGTGTCTCTCTGTATTACGGTTCCCCAGAAAAGCAGAACCAGTACGATATACATACTTATATAAAATGAGATTTATCATGGGAATTGGCCCACCTCATCTTGAGGGCTGAAAAGTCTCCAGTATACTGCCTGTATGCCAGAGAACCAGGGAAGCCAGTGGATGTTGTAACTCAGTGCTAATCTGAAAGTCTGAGAAGCTGGGTGGGGGCCCCCTGGTATAAGTCCTAGTGTGGAGGTCTGAGAAGCAGAAGAGCTGATGTTCGAGGGCAGGAGAGGATGGGTGTCCCTGTCCCTGGTGGGGCTGTGGTGGTGGTTTAAAGAACTACTGAATTATTTTCCAAAGTTTTCCTCCACTCTCTGGTTTGGGCCATCATAACCAGCTATGATGATGGTCATGACCTTTGCCGTGGGGCTTTAGACAAGTGTACGGTGCTCACCGCTCACCACCTTCCTCCCTATTTGTCCTTTTAGCCTCCAGCCTTTTCCTCTTCCAACCCCTACCTAGAGGCCAATGAGAACTGTCTAAAATGCATATGTAACTACATTATTTCCTGTTTCAACCCTAACCCTACAGCATCCTGTTCCCACCTGATGGTATCCAAACCTTTGCAACGAGATGCACAGGAGCCCCCACCCTCTGCTGCTGCCCAGATCTCCAGCCTTGTTTTCCTCTAATCGTTATGTGCTGTTTTAGCTTCCAGGAGCCCCTGATGGCTCTGCCTCCCCTCAGTCATCACACTCTGCCCTTAACTCCTATGCATCTACTGTTTCTAGGTCCAAGCTGGGTTCTATCCACCCCAGAGTTCTTGGATGTTCCACCTGACTTTTCTGAGTTGAAGTCTACTTACAGCAGAGGGTGAAGCTGTTAGCTGACCACTCACCCTCCTTAGATGTTTCCAGAGCTTCCTTCTCCCATTATTTCACCCAGATGCAGCCCCTGCCCTCACGATCCGTCCCCCCTGGCTGGGCTAGTACACCTACTCTATGATCCTTATTGACCCTACGCATTCTTAAAATATTGAAATCCTTCCTTACTTATTGGCAAATGGATACCATTCCAAGCTTCACCAGAGCCATACCATCTCTGTTGCCCTCAACCCTGCCCAGAGCTCCCCAGATTTCTTCCTGTCTCAGCAACTGAAGGAGGAGGCCAGCGAGGAACCTCTAGAACCTGCTCCAGCGTGGTGGCAGGTCCACTGTGCTTCAGCGCCCCGTGACGTTTGTTGTTACTTACTGAGAATGTCACCCCTGCATATCCCACTGAAGAGGATTTTTCCACTTGTCGTTCAAAAGATGCACAAGAGATATTGATGGAATGAACAAATTAAATACAAGCATTTTTTTCTTTTTTATTTGAAAGTTAGATATCAAAGGAGAACACCTTTCTTTAGACACAATGTCAGTTTCTCTGGCACTGACACTTCAGAGATATTTTATCCATCTGCCATCCAAAAGACATTAATATTTACTGAGGAATTTCCCTAATGTATTTTTGCAGTCACCAAAATAGGGTCAAGGTCTTCCTTGCTCTGCTCCATTTTAAAAACATCATTTCAAAACTGCAGCTCTACCCACTGCTTTGATTTCCTTTCCTAAAATGGAGAACCCAAGATCATTTGAAAAATTCAAAATAATAAAAAGCAGTTATTTTAAAAATAGTGATTTCCAGTAATTTTTAAAGTAAGAGAAAATACAGTTGTTTTCTGCTTATATATTTTTATCATTAAAGATATTTTCAAGAAACAAAAGGACCTGGCCACATGGAATTTACCAGAAAGAATTTCCCACTGATGGCAACACAGTCTTCTTAAGTGCTTCACATATTGTACCTTAACCAAAATTGTGAACAATCACTTTTATATCAGAGAATGTACCATGCAGATAGAGTAATACATAACTCCAGTATTTGCTTCAATTTGTCAAGGTGCAATAAAATAATGACGTGCAAATATCAAAAATAACAGAGGGCTAGGACATCACATCTGTCTTCAGGAAAAACGAAATGTGTACATATGTGTGTCAGGGTGTTTATAAGGCTAAACAAATTCAATTTAACAATCAAGTTCCATTTGTGGACCTGTGTCTTTAACAGAAGCAGGGCTTTTCCTTCACCAGATCATTAGACACATGAAAATTAAAAACTAGAAGTAGTGCATGCATAGTTTTCTGTTCTTTCTCTTTGTTATGGCTTTTAGTATATGTGCTGCCAAAGTGAGCACATCTTTGTTATGGCTTTTATTTATGACTTGTTTAATTCCTGTGACTGCCAAGAAAAATACAAATAACTCTTAAATATAACAATTTTAACTTTACCACTATTGATACTATTCAATAAGTGAGAAGAACACTAAAATTGTCTCTAGCTCAGTTTGCTTCTTGTGTCTCTAGATACAGAGGTAACTAACTTCTTGTTACCCTTATTCAACTGTAAAGGTCTAAAAGTAAGAGATTGTTAGTTTTACCTTCTCCCCCTTCTTGTATCCTCCTACATACATATGGTAGAGATTTAAAACAAAAGAAAATGCTTAATTTATTTTATAAATTGACTTGGTTCTTTATTTAAAAAAAAATTAAACAGACACAAAATTTTATATCTTTTTCTATAGTTTTATGTTGTATATATTTTTATAGATAATATATTCTACTCATATCTACCTTTTAATGTTCCATGGTTTCAGTTATATATGGTCAGTTGTGGTCCAGAAGTATTAAGTATAATGTTCCAGCACCCTACCGACCATCTCAGCATGGCTGATGGTACCTTTCATCAACCATTCCATGCTGTAGACCTTTGTAAACCATGCGGAGTTAAATTTTAATTGTACCATTGATTTAATTTCTGGCTTATTTGCTTTTCCCTCTGAGTCTCATTTGTTGGCTCCTTATCCTCTGTAAGATCTCCAAAGATTATCGTTTCCTAGAACTGTGTCCTCAGCCCTCTTCCAGATTTACAGCTTACAAACCCATCTCTGAACTACTGATTCATGCCGTCTCTGTGCTGGTCCCCTTTCATGAGTTCTAGACTTAACATAGCCAATTGTCTACCCAACGTATCCACTTTGATTTTTGATAGTCATCTCATTCCTAACTTAGCAATGACCAAAATAAAACCATTGATTCTTTCCTCCATCCATCCCTGCAACAGTTCTCCTTCCAAAAGGCTCTGAGTCTCTGGAAGTGGCCAAAAGCCTATGGCAAATTTGTAAGTGTATCAGTGAAAATTGAACTTGGTTCTCTTTGGAGTGCTAGTCTGGATACCCCTGTCAATATCTGAATAGGTGCTGAAGTCCTGGAGAGAGAGCCGTGCATGGAACATGAGCACTAGCTTTCTACTGTCTTGATCAGGCCGGCAATGTGCTGCAGGTACCAGGAAATTATGTTTTTGGCCACAGGATCACAGCAGAATGATAAGAGGGGATTGTGAATCACAAGCTGAAACTAGCTTTTAAGGCGATAACATTTTAAAGCATTGATTCGAGTCCTTTGTTGAATCTATATACTTTTTGTGTCAGATTTTCCTATTTTATAAAGTGCCTTTTCCCATTTCATAAAGACAGTCTGACAGTGTGTACTTTCCCACGCAAATCTGTCAGTTCACTCATCTTTACCCACCACACCCACCTATAGTTCAAATTTGAAACCTTTCTGAAGTAGAGAATGCCAGTCAGCTAGAGGCAGTTTGGTGAAAATTCAAAAGTAAAAACTCATCCAACTGTGTGCCTGGTATCTTAATGGCACCACCATAAGTTACCTGCTGGATAAAGGTCTTCATCTTCTAGAAGTTTTATCGCACCTCTGAAACCCCAGGTTAAATACACAAATAACATCTACTCTTAACCTTGAATATATCATTCTTTAAAAAATCTTTGCACATTTAGACATCCAAGAATATCTCAGAAACCTCATATTTGTATATTACTACATGGCTTTACCCCAAAATATCTGATCTTGTTAAAATTCAAGTGTTTTCTTAGAAACTGAAGTATGCGTCTTATACTGAATGGTGAATTCACCCCTCAAGAAGCCCAGTGATATCTTTAATGAGAGAGGCTTACATATCCTTCACATGCACAAAGGGGGATATTTTTTCTTGTGAAACCTAGAATGGTGACATCTCTTAAAGAAAAAATACTTCATCTTCTGAAGTATATATTGTGGATCCTCAGTGAAATTTAAATTATAAGGCCTGCATTGAGTCTGGCCTCATATAGCTTGTTTACAGGTTTTTTTTTAATCAAGCCCTTGTCATATTCTGCTAACCCAGTTTTGTCAGAGAATAAAGGCTATTTCATTTTATTTTTAAATTTTGCACAATGATGAATTGAGCTAGGCACAATGGCACACACCTGTAATACCAGCCTCTTTTTAAGTGGAGACTGGAAGATCACACCTTGATAAGTCAGCAAGACCCTGTCTCAAAATAAAATAAAACGAACTGGGGCTGTAGCTCAGCGATAGAGCACTTGCCTAGATGCCTGAGCCCCTGATTCAAACTCCGGTACTGAAATCAACCAACCAACCAACCAAATTGGAACTGTGGTAAAGTAAATAAATGGGAGTTTGCTAGGTCTCTACTGAGAGCTCTCAGTGAAGGTTAAAAACATTTCAAGCTTATTCCCAATCATTTATTTCTTTTAGACTAGGTTACAGTGTGATAAATTTAGCTAACATTTAAAAATACAATATTATGGTTTTCAAAAGTCATTGCAAGTTGTAGTTGAAATAATGTGGAAAAGTTTAAGTACAATGTTTAGGAAGGTGGTTAACTCTGTATACTTTTAAAATGCTAGTGTTTTGGTCTTTGTTATAGGTATAATTCCACTAAAATTAACTTGAGAGTCATCGTCTAGCATTGTTGAGAGAGAAGATGAGTTATTGGGAAAGTGTCAAAGAGATTTCCACATAGATACTTGTCACAAGTACAAGGTACAGAAACAGCATTCTCATCTGTATTGACATTCAGATGTGAGCTAATTTCCCATAAGACAGATGTGAGCCCTGTGGATAGTGTTCTATGGTGTGAATGTGCTTCTTTTAAAACATGTTTAGATGCAAGTTTCTACATACATGACCTTGTATACCAGAGTACAAGAGAGACCATGATAATTCAGATGTGAATGCTTGCTCAGAGCTGAGGTCTATTAATGTGGAGAGGCAGTGTATAAATAGCTAGAAAAACAAGTTAGAGAGTAATCAGTACCATAAAGGTACATAGAGACATTACATCTGCCAGAGAAAAATAAGGAAAGCTTCATGAAGAATATATTTCTACAAAATACCAGTAGAAAATAGTCATTTGGTTTCAATTACAGGAAAAAGTCCATTTCACTGACTTTCCATGTTCAACTCAATTGAGGTAAACCCTTTTCCAAGAATAATAATGGTATTGTTTTGTATGTATGGTTTTAAGTGAAAAGACCTGTCTACTCTAAACTCTTTTTGGGTAAACTGATCTTATTGGATGAATGTAACACAAATTCAAAGGGGGTGAAATTGCGTACAGGTTTGAGAATCTGTGCTATGTAAGGAATGTTGGAGAATTAACGGTCCTGGCTAAGCTGGAAATGCACTCTGATGTGAAGGATGAAAATCTCAGACTCGTTCATTCTATGCCATAAGCTGTGATTAAAAAAACAAAAAACAAAACAAAACAAAAAAATGTTGTGGACTCTTCTTATTTCAAGCTTTTTTTTTTTTTCTTTTGATACTGAGATTGAACCCAGGGCCTTCGCACTGAGCTATATACCCAGCCCTTTTGAATCTTGGAACAGTATCTTGCTAAATTGGTAAGTTGCCCAGGCTAGGCTCAAACTTGTGATTCTCAAGCTTCAGCCTTCTAGAGTGCTGGAATTACAGACCTGTGCCACCATGCCTGGCTGAATCTTTTTTCTTGAAGCCTTTCACAGTAGTGAAAGAAACATACCTTCAGGGTCACATTTTGCCAGTTCAGTCCTGGATCAGTAAACAGCTCACCTTTTCTGCTTGTTTTCTTTTTAATAAGGCACTGTTTTCACTAATTACCGTATAACCAGATACAAAACATTTCCATTAGAATTTATCACTTAAATTGATGTTTATTTGATATAGATTTATACCTTGTATTTTTTTTCATTAAAAAGGAAGCACAGATTTACTTTCAGTCAGAGCCTGGGACATCTGAACACATTTTAGGACTTTGTTTATTGGAGATCATAAACTGCCTCCAGAACAATCCCTTAGACTGGGACCAGGGAATTGTTCCTTTCTTTTTTCCCCTTACAAAATAATAAATCCTTTCACATGGACTGTTGGAAAAGAGAGGTTGTTTTTTTGCTAACATCTTAAAATAAAGAGCCCCAAGGAAACACTCTTGAATTTCATAGACTTCCAGAAATGTGATTTATGGTAGAAATCTGAAGTTAGGTTCAACTTCAGTGGCTTTGTCATCTGCAACAGTGGCAGAGTATAGACCATAATACTCCGTTCAGTCTGACCATAAGAACTGAATTTTGGCTGCATTTAGTTATATCCTAGCTTGTGACTGTGATCTTGGGAGCATGGTAAACAGAGGAGAAATTTAATGATAAAATTGATGTATTTCTCCCCATTTATCAACTGCTATTACCATCTGGACACCAAGAACATTCTGCCCCTGAATGTATCTAATAAAGTCATTGTGTTAATTGGGGTTTTGCTAATGGCTCTAAAATAAACTCCAAACTTTCAGTGGCTTGCACAGTAGAAGTGTATTTCTCATACAACATCCAACATGGTTTTTTTTTTCCCCCTATTGGAATTGTGCCATTTGCTGATGGTCTTGGAGTCTTCAGTGGGCAGGCAGAAAAGAAAGATGGAGGAGCCTTTCTCATCCATATTTGCTGTTAGGAGACACAGCTTTTACACTTAGGTTCCACTGATGAGAACATTTCATATGGTCCCACCTAGATGCAAGACTTGCTTGGAAGTATTGCAACTGGGCAGCTGCTCTCCAGCAAAACATTAAAAAGACAAAAAAGGAAAAAAGAAGAAAGAAAAACAGTGTAGGTTTGCTGGATTTACAAGATCTGTATTCTGGCAGGGAAGTCCATAAATTCTGTTAATAGAGTCAGCTCTCCTCATAGTTAAAGTTGATCACACTAGGTCAGAAAGAAAACCATGAAAACTCCAATTGTAATTTGTTTTGCAAAGTTGAGCTGCTTTTTGGAAAATATTTCATGGCTAGCCACTGGATGTTTATAAATTCCTTGAGAGAGGTAGGTGGGATATATGGGTAGTAAATATCAGTCTACCACACACTAAATATTTTACTTGTTACAGGCATAGTCTAGGAATGGCTCTGTTAGGTGATTTTACAGATCCAGAAAACCCACCTACTCTTTGTATTTTAAGTTTTGCATATCCCTTCTAGAAGGAAATGGGAATGTATGCAAAAGTACTTCTGATTTATTTTGCTTGTCTGCAAACATTTGAGCTGATGAAGTATTGATACAAGGAAATTGTCTTCTGACAAAGGGATTAACCTACAGCAGAATGTAATGACTAAGAACTGCTGGACTCAGAGACTTAAGGTAGGTGGATAAGAAACAGCTCCCTCATTACAGCCAGCAGAGTTGTCCTCTGATGTGATTTTCTGCCTCTGTGTAACCCTAGGCAAATCCTCACCATCCTCAGCTGTAAAATTAGACTTGAACTTGGTTATCCAACTTTGGATCCTTCTGGTAATAAAAATTTTATTCAATCTATAATTAAAAGATGGGAGTTTAAAAGGACAGAGTCAGATTCTAAAGAGTTCATTATATAAAGAGTAGCATGAGGGATTAAGAGTAAAAACAAAATTGCTAGCATAAAAAGCACATTCTTGTTCAGCAGTAAGTTCCTATCTTCTAAAAATTTATATTCAGAGAAAACATACTTAAAATCAATCTGTGAATGATTCTGCAATTATCTGCCCATTTGGGGGGACTTGTAGAATTTTTATATTGACTAGTTTATAATGTTCTTACTTTCACATCAATACTCTGCCTTTTGCTTAAATAGTGCATTTTCCTATAGTAGGAAATAGATTTTTTTTTATTGGTGTTAGGGGAAAAACTAAGTGGTCAAGACTGTGTTGAATATGAAGTCCTGAGCTCTCTCCATGGTCTATGAGGGCAGCTGAGGCCCCTGCAGAAAATGTCACTGGCCTCAGTTTAAATGTGCCAGTGAGTCCAGACTCTCGGTAAACTTGTAAGTGAATATGCTCTTCTCAGGTGCTCCCAAGTGTCACATATGAACCATTTATACATCTGAAACAATTTTACTTCTGTGGAGTACCACTTTTATTTTGTGATTTCTTCAAGTGGTATATTGTGTTATTTCAATAAAAATGTGGCTCTAGTTACCTATTGTTACTACTGATTAATATATTTTTCCAGGGTCTTCATCCTTTCAGTGATGTATTGTTTCCTTTGGAGTGTTTTTGACCAATGCTAACACCTCTTTAAAATATCTATTAACATTCATTGGGTGTGACCGACCTTCTTATGAGTACTGTTGGATATTGTGATACATAGGTAACAATATCAGAGGGTGTAAAGGGGAAAGGTATCTGGCTATGGGTGGTTTCCTACTTGTTAGTAAAGCCTGCTTCTTTTTATGATAGATGGGATATATATTATGAAACTTTTGATTTGAGAGTGCTTATTGATCTGAAGACTTTGCAATCTGCTTAGCTCTCTGATATTCCACTGTAACACTCCATTCTCTCAGCTTTGAAGTTACTTTCTTTAAAATATATTACTAGCTTGAGTTTGAGACCATAACAGAGTAAGATGATTCTTAATCATTAACACCTTGCTGAGCATCACTTTGTGCAGTTGCTTTGTGACACTGAAGCTTGGGACTCAGCAGAAAGGAGTTGCCCTGACTCAGCAGAAGTTCTTCCTTTCCATCTGGCCCTCTTTGTGAGCTGGCTGCTCTCCTAGTTATACCTGGAACAAAGAGCACTTGAAGGGAAAGTGACAAAATCTCTTTAGCTCAGATCAGGTAAGCCCAAACCTTGGTATATGGAAAAAAATAAACCTTGGTATATGAAAACAGAGGAATGCAAAGCACAGATTTCTTAACTATAGCACATCTTCCGCTGGGCTTGCCTGGTTCCTTCACCTTGACTTACTATTATTGGTAACCCAACCCCAGTTCCCTTTTGATGCAGCAATGTCATATTGCTTTCAAATGGTAAGATGAGACAGAGTGAAAACTGAAGTTTTCCTAGCCCTGTACCACCTAAAGAAATAGCTTTTTCAACTCTACACCAGTATAAGGTTCCTCTCTGCTCAACAATTGTGAATGGTCAATACTTGGACAAAAGGAGAGGAATTCCCTTAGAATTTCAAGAACTTCACAGATTAATAGGGATTGCAGGTGCATGGCACCTGATGAGTGATATACAGACTGAGAGGCTGAGAAAAGTGGGAGTTGAAGCCGAACTTCACTTCTTTTAGTACTTGACAGCCTTGGCATTCCTATCAGATTTATTTCTGTAAAACTGCTACTGTATGCTAATTCTTATTTTACCTTTTTGCTATGATCTATTTAAAAAACTTTGGTAATAAAGTATTACTTTTATTTATAAATGGTGAATGATACTAATGTGAGATTTGGAGAAATGTCTCTTTTGATTCATCTAGTTTTATGAAGGGTGTTGCTATATAATTCTTCATCTAATTTTTTTGACTTCAAATCCTTGGTTTGTTTTTATTATTTTAGTTTATTAACACATGAGAGCATAATGTTATAATGTTTACATTCCTTGTGGGAAGTTGGTACATGTACACAACCACTGCATCTTAATTCTTTTTTTGTCCCTTTTTCCTTAAGCAGATGTCCTCAAGTATTTCAGTCCCATGACCCCTGAGGTACCTGATTCATACCACGAACTGAGATGTCCATTTAAAACAATAAGCTCTTTCATCATGTATTTTGAGATTGAAAATTAGTAGTGAGTAATGGTATCAAAATAAGTTATTCAAAATACAAAAATATCTAAATGAACTCCTCAATTATTGAGTACCCATGTTTCATGTTCTCTCTGGGTTCATTTTTTTAGACCTCCATCATAGTTAATACTCAACCAAATTTAGCGCTCTTTTTTCTACATCCTTATTTTCATTGCAATAGGCTTTGAATAATATATTTACTATTGTGTTCTAGAAATATTCGGTTCTAGAAATATTGTGTCCTAGAAATATTCTGCTTCTCATTGAATAGCTTCTTAAAGATAACTTTATTCTTTGCTTATTCGTCTGTGAAAACATTCTGCCAGGTTTGTGTTTTTTAAGTGTGCATGCTACTTGGGTATTATTTCCTTTTCTTGCCCTTCAGAATGACTGTTCTGGTCTAGTGAAATGGGGTAAGTATCGACAGCCATGAACTGTGATTGCAGAATGGCATATAGCCAGCTAAGCTGTAGGTTTACTGCCAAACACAGTACTCACAAGAGATCAGGCAATCTGTCTTATTCATATTTGTAGCCCCAGAACCTAGCAGTGTCTCGCCCTCAGTAGATCCTCAGTTTATGTCTGTAAATTGAAATGAATAGAAATATAGGCAAATTAGTGATGATTCTTTGGTTTTCAGTGATAGAAAAGCCAGCAGAAACCAGCTTGAGAAAATCAGGGATATTTTTTGGCCCAGTATCTGAGCTATTCCAGGGATAGTCACCGATTCAGCGTCAACAGGATTCAAGAGTCTCCCCGGTGTCGCCAGGACACCGTGCTTCTCTTCTCTTGCTGCTCTAGACTCCTCTCCTCTGGGCTGATGTGCTTTCTGTGACTGGAGACAAAGACCACTGGTGGCTCCAGACTTCTGTTACCCTGGGAGCTGGGCTTCCCTAGAAGAGAAGGGTCCTGCAGTTGGCCTTAGTCCCCATCTGACCTTTGGTGTCTCAGTGGCCTGGCTCAATTGACCTCACCATCCCTGAACCCACAACTTTGTACAAAAGAGAAGTATTTTCTGGCCAGACCTGGATCAGGGATAGCCCACCAGTGGTCAGTTCCACCCAAATCACATGCTCTAAGAGTGGGGAGTGCTAGTTCTCCAGAAAGAGGCCAACAGATGGTCACTACCTCAAGGAAATGTTACACAATAAGGACTGGCAGCAGTTGACATCTGATCACAAACAAAATAGACTAAATTTGAAATGAGATTAACCTCCTCCCCTTGGGCTATTTGCTCCTCACAGACTTGGTGTTTTAGGGACTGAATAACAGGTTCAAGGGTCCATTTGGTGTGTGTGTGTGTGTGTGTGTGTGTGTGTGTGTGTGAGAGAGAGAGAGAGAGATATGAACCTGTCATATACATATGATAGATTTATACATGTACACAGGTACACACAGTCTAACAATATTAATAATAGCTAACTCACCCTGAGCACTCCTTATGTGTAACCAGATACCATGGTAACCAGATACCATGGTATCAGGATATCATGGTAACACATTCAATTTGATGGTGGTCAGGTATATAATGTAATGATTAAGTGCACAGACTCTAATGCTAGTCTGCCTGAGCTCAGTTGCCATCTCTATAGTTTATGAAATTTTTGCTAAAGTAGCTTCCATTCACTGAGAGTAACTCCATTATGAGAATTATACAAAATATATATTTTAAGGAAGTTTTAAACACCACTTGGGGTACCATTAAATAGGGCACATGAATATGTAGAACTTAATAAATTTTTCATAGTAGATAATAGTAATGGGAGACCTCAATGGATTTCAGTCATCAAAAGAAATATTTTATTTTAATCTCACTTGTCCTGCCTTTTTAAATGTACAGTTGAGAAGAGAGGCAGTACAAAAGCAAGGAAGAATCACTGTGTGTTGAACATGATGACCAAACTTTCCCAATCTAGTCAGAAATTTTATAACTGCAGAAAATTCTGCCTTTTGTTATAAGAAGTTCTACTATTCCTATCCTATCTTACGCATATTCTTATCGTAGAGTTTGGTACAGCAGCTAACCTTCAAACCAGTCAAGGTAGTCAGAGTGTCCCTTGAGGTGTAGATAAACACAAACTGAATAAAAATATGATGATTGAAAATGTAGGTCCATAGGGAGAGGGTCTCAGTATGTCACTGTGTGACCCCAGCTATGGCAGTTGCTTATCCTGTGAATTGAAATGATTGCTCTTGCTACTGTATAGTAATCCATATAACACAAGCTATTAGAAATTTTTTCATGTTGCCTTTTAAGTCTGAAACGTTTTCATTATGGATTTCTATTTTTCTTAAATTAAAATTTTAGGAACATGGCTTCTAATGTATAATCTGACAGTGAATAAAACCTCAAACCCGGGAAATAGAGCAGTGTATTGCTAATCTGCTGAGAGAGTTTAGAGACCTATTTTATGTTTTTTGGTAGTGTTAATCAGGTTTCCTTTACTGTGCCAAAATATCTGCTATAAACAGCTGAAACAAGGAAATGTTTATTGTGACTGATGAGTTCAGAGGTTTCAGTTCATGGTCACTTGCTTCCTTTGCTTCAGGGCTGGTGGAGGGAGAAACATCATGGTGGACCTGGATGCATGTGGTAGAGTGGAGCTGCTGATGTCATGGTAGCTGGGAAGCAGAAAGGGAAAAGAAGCAGAGTGGAAGGGGCTGGGGACCAGCCATGATCCCCAACATTACAACCTCACGCGTCTTCAAATACGTCCCATCTCTTGTTTCCATCACCTACCAAAATGCCATCAAATTATGATTGTATCAGTGGATTAATCCACTTGATGAAGGTAGAGCCTTTATGATCCAGTCATTTTGCAAAAAGCCCATCAGGTAGCAACCAGGTCTTTAGCACATGAGTTATAGAGGACATTTCAAATCCAAACCATAATAGCACCAGTCAGCAATAAAGAAAGGTTGCTATATTTCATTTCTGGGACTTGGGGTTGGGATTACATGTAAATATGGAGTGTTTATGATTGAATTCTCTTGAACCCAGGTTATAAAATATTGTAACTAATTGTATTGCTCCATTTACAATTGGTACCTAAAGAGTTCATGTTGGTAATCACAGGCAGTAGATGCAGAGATAAAAATGGAACTCTGATATGGTGGAGAGGTTTTTAGGATGGAGTGGAATATAGAGAAAATAGAAATCACAGAAATGGACAGAGACTGGGTTACATTATATTCAGTGCTTTGCACAAGTGTACTTGGTAAAACTTTGTCCTTAACTTTCCTGCCCCTCTCTGTCTCCCAGAATTAATATTTCCAACCCAGGATCCTCCTAGAACTTGATCCTTTTCTCTATGACAACATAGAATATTGAGTTGTAGAAATTTGCTTCCAAGATTGTCCTCTCAAGTAGCCTGGCAACCTTCTGAGAGCAGGGCCTGGATCTTGTTACTTGGAATCCCCTGGGTTGAACAAGTGCTGATCTAAGAAGGCATTCAAAAGTCATTGCTGAATAAATGAAACGGTCTCATCTCACCCCTACTTAAATAGCAAGCAAATATTTTGATAGAAAACTGCTACACATGTTAATTCCAAATGAGATGTAGCAATGGCTGATGTCCTTGGAATGAACCCCAAACTCTTTGATTAAATATGAGGTCTTTTGTGGCTGGCTCATGCTATCTCCCCTGCCTCATTGATCATAACTGGGTCCCTTGCACATTATATTTTGGTCAGATTTGCCATTTGCTGCCTCGTATATGTGCCATATGGTTTCACACTACCCTATCTTAATTACTGCTACCTCTGCTTAAAATTTATTCACTTTTAAAAAATAATAAACCCCTCAATAATAAACCCCTCAGAAACACACAATATAAAAATTCAGGTAAAGATTATTTTTCCCAAGATTTACAAATATATTTGTAGCGTTCGATGATCTGATTGGGACTTACTTTCTACTTCATTGAAATATTTCTTAGTCAAAGAAATATGTGCTTATAGTAACACTTCAATAAAACAAAATAATAGCTTTTATGAGGTATATACTATATGATGGCACTATGCCAGCACTTTCCATAGATTATCTTCTTTATTCCTCAGAGTAACCTTCTAAGCTAAGTACTATCCATATCTTATTTGACTGATAATTAAACTGATACAGAAAAGTGAAGTAATTTGTTAAGAGTAACATAGCTGGTAATTAAACTAGCTACTAAAAGTTAATCTTCTTCTCTCCTAAACCAGTCCTGTGTGAGGTACACATGTACCCACACTTCAACCTGTAAGACTTCGTCTGGTTGCTTTTGCTCCAACTGATTGATTGATTGATTGATTGAACTGGGAATTGAACCAACTGGGCTACATCCCCAGCCCTTTTTCATGTCTTAGACAAGACAAGGTCTCTCTAAGTCCCTAAGCTGCCCAGCTGGTGCTTGAACTTGAGATCCTCCTGCCTCAGAATGTTGAAATTCCAGGCAGGGACCACCACACCCTCAGTTTACTCTGCCAGCATATCAGCTCCTCAAGAACTTCTGCTGGTCCTTGTACTTACCATGGGATTTGGGCCTCTCTCTCACTTCTCTAAGTTTACCACTATTATGAATTGTTACCATATTTTGTGCAAATACCACATGATTATTTGTTTCTTTTGCTAACCCCAAAGCTCCTTGATGACAGGGACCAGATCTATTGTCTAGAACTTAATACAGCACTGCCACAAAATGAGCATTAGATTAGATTAACTAATCTATTAAACATATTCATCCAACTTTTGATGTGTATCTTTTAAATACCTAGTGCTATGGTAGTCACTAGGGATAATGTTGTATATGTTAGCTTTTGCTGCAGAATAAACTCCCTCTAAATTTTGTGGCTTAACGCAAGAGTCATTTATTTAGCTCGTAATGCAAGTTGACATTTTGGCTGGACTAAGCTGGGCTTCTCTTCTGGTGTTGGCTCAGCTCCCTCCTGCATCTGCAGTTCACTGTTTGGTCAGCCATGGCTGATGGACTGGATGGCTCAGCTGTTGTCTTCATTGAAGTGGTGTGTCTGTCTGTCTATTTGTCAGTCTCCAGTGCTGCCATTGGCTACCTTAGGCTATTCACACAGGCAAGTCTGCAAGAGCTTGAAGGCCTCTTGAGGCTGTGCTTGGAATTATAACAGCATTAGTTTAGATGCATGCCATCATTCAAAACAAGTCCCGAGGCCAACCTCCCTTCCAAGAGAGGGAAAATAAAGTCTACCTCCTAGGAGGAGCTGCAGAGACACATTGTTTTATGTGTGAATGCAAGGAGGAGTGGCCATGTTCACAGGACCATGTCCACATTTACCACAAGTAGTGAGGAAAAAACACAGTCTCTGCCTTAAAAGAACGTATGGTCTAGTGGCAAAACACTGCATTCTTTGTAAGGTCACAAAGAACAGCTATACCGTCCATCAATCACCTGATTTTAGAAACTGCTGAAGCTATTTATTTAGTCTTTGACAGGAGTTCCGTAGTGTGAGCCTTCAGCCAGCTGGTGAATAATTCAGGCTCTCCATTTCCTCCTCTCTGTTGAAGCTGTGTCCAGCAGCAAGAAATCTCCACAGCAGGAACCTTGGAAACTGCAGGAAGAAGGGGTCACTTTCTACGGTCGCCTCAACCTCACTTTCTAGATTCTTTCTCTGCCAGGTGAACTTCTCTGCTCAGCACACCTTGCCTGGCCACACTCTCTGCCTGTCCTGCAGTGAGGACCAATCTTGCTGTCTGGAGGATTGGTGGGGTGCATAGGGATTTACTCAGATCCTGGGTTCCGGTTCAGAATCCTAACTTGGTGATTGTACACAAAACAAACACAGGTACATCGCTATTTGGGCCGGAAGTGGAGGCTGTTTATGTGTGGTTCGAACTGTTCTCAACCCAACTGAACCAAAAAAATTGAGATGTTGGGCTGGGGATTTAGCTCAGTGGTTCCACCCTGCAAGTGTCTAGCAAGTGCAAAAGGTCTTGAGTTCGATCCCTGGTACCAAAAAAAAAAAAAAAAGAAGGAAAAGAAAAAAATGAGATGTTTTCTCCTCTGTGTGTGCTATTTTCTGTCTTGGTAGGAAATACTTACTACTCATTTTGAAACAAGATGGTTTTGTTTCAGGATATATAACTCAGATGTATTAGGTTTGACTGATAATTTTGTGTTTCAATTTTTAAAAATTTGAAGTCTATCGTTCCCCCTGTGTTCGTCAACTGAAATTCTTTTGCAAAACAAGAGCTTTTCTGTACCTGCTTTCTCTTGCTCTCTCAAATACCCCTTTAGACCCATAGTTTGTTGGTTTTGCTTTTCAGTTTCTTCCCAATGTGAGTCTAAGTTGGATTGTGCATTTTTGTGGCATGACCTAGCAATATCAAATTATGAACCACTGCTCACTGGAATATGATGTCCAAACCCATTTTGTGCTTTCCTGGCATCAGACCTAGTGTCAGACATTTATTTAGGAATACCTGCCTCCTTCTGGTGAAAATATTTGGAATTAGCAACTTCTCTGTGTGCTATGTGAACTGCTTGGGATACTGTCAGTTTAGCTTATATTCGTATTCAATTTTAGTCTTCCCTCTTTTTTCATTGCTTGGTTGGTTTTGTTTTGCTTTCACCCCTAATGAGTTGATTTGAGGTTTTGAATTGATCTGTTGGTTTCATTTCTGGAATGTGTGATGATAAAATGACAACATCTCCAGTTGTCAGGTGCCAGATGCTTCAGTCTCTTGAGTGTGCCAGCAGTGAATATCCTGGGACAGAGGACTCAGAAGTGGAAGTGTCAGGAGTAATGCAGTTACTCTTATGAAAACAGTACCAAGTTTCTAGGACCCAATTGAGTCTCAAATGAGTTTCAAATAACTTGAGAAGGAAAATGTTCAAAGTAAATATAGATGAATGTTTAGCTGTCATAAGATTATAAACATGAGAAAATGTTAAAGACAATATTGATACATTTGTGCAAAAATTAAATACTTTTGCATATAAGAAACACTACAAATTGAAAGAGAAATGACAAATGCAGGTCATCTACACATTAAATATTAACATTCTTTATTGTATGCCTAAAATGTACCAATGATTAGAAGGAATAATCAATAATGTAAAATAGGAAGAAAAGGTCCAAAGGGGTAGGGGTAGTGGGAGGAGCAGGGGAAAGGAAAAAAAGGGAAAGGAAAAAATGATGAGAAATGGAAAAAATGGAAATAAAGTCTTTGTAAATAGGGAAGGGTGGAGGGGGTGAAGGGAGGGCTAGGAATGGGGAAAAAATAAGAACCAAGATGCATTATATAAAGGTACAATTCCCAATGAGAAATGTAATTGTGTTGTATACCTACAATGTACCAATAAAAGAATTTAATACAAAAAAAAAAAATTAACATTCTTGGGCTGGGGATTTGGCTCAGTGGTTCCACCGCCTGCCTTGCAAGCTAAGGACCCAAGTTCGATCCTCGGTACCAAAAAAAAAAAAATTAACATTCTTTATGTGAAAAGTTTTTCCTAGTCAATGGGAAAAACAACTACTCTCATATACACAGACATTGACACATAAGCAAAGTATCCAAGTCAGCCGTAATAGAAGAAGAAGAAATAAATGTGCTCAATATATATAAATGTGGCTCAATCTGAGAGCTTCGAGGGTTACTTGGTTAGAAATATATTTACCTTTATTTACAATATGTGATGACCATAGCACTGCAAAAATTTGATTTTATATTATTAAAAAAGTAAACCTACTATGAATCTACAAAATAGGACTTTAAATAAAAAAGTTGAGAGATCAGGAACCGTTTAGCTGGATAAAGAAAAATATGTCAAAATTTGATACTAATTTAAATATAATAGTGTGTCTCTGGGGGGCTAAGCAAACATAGAAAAGTCTGCCCGATAATGTACTTCTCATTGTGTGAAAAAGAACTTTCCTCATGACCTTTTGGTACTCTGTAACTAGAATTACTGTGCCCTCAATTGTTCAGACCAAAAGCCTGAGTATAACTTTTGATTTCTTTCTTTTCTTCCTATGTTGGTCTCTCCTACTAGCAATTTGCATGGTCTTTATCCAAAATACTCTCCAGGTCTTATCATTCCTTCATCTGTGTTACTTGAATTCCTGCAACCACTTCCTGGCAGGTACATGCACCTTGGCTCCTGGGTACTGTGAGCTAACCTGTGCACAGCAGTTCTTTCTAGAAGAGATCAGAGATCATGTGACTCCCATGATGGAAACCACCAAAATGAAATCCAAGTTCCTGTCCTTTATTTCCAAGATCCTACAGGATCAGGGCTTGTTCACCTCTCCAACCTCTTCTCCCTGGACTTTGCCCTTCTTTTCTAGACTCTGGTCATGCTGGTCTTTTTTCTACTTCTTTTAGTCCAAAAAATCATTTCTGTGTTGGTCTGTGTTCCTGAAATGATCGTGGAATTCTTCCTTTAGTCTTGTCATGCTTGCTTCTTTGTCATCAGTCAGTTGTCTGATAAGTTACTACCTTGTCAAAGTGACCCACTATTCTGTGCTACCTTAAATTCTTCCCAGCCCCCAGCTATCACTCCACTCCTAACACATTAAACCATTTTACTCTTCGTAGTATTTTTTATCTTTCATATTATTTATTTATTTGTAGATTTATTTTTGGTCTCTTCTTACTGAAAGAATGGAGTTTCTGCTGTCTTTATTCTAAAACAGGGGCCTGGCATTTTGGAAGTGCTCATAAATATATGTTAAGATCACAAATACGTTAACATTGGTTATTTGTAAGAGTTGATATTATAGGCAGTATTTATTTTGTTATCTATATGTTTCAGAATTTTCCTAATATGTACAAATTGACATAGATTGCTAATGTAATTAGGGAGAAAAACTACTAAAAGGATTTACTGTCATAGTAAAACACCATATCTGTATCTGTTGGAATAATTTCAATGCATAATGCATTTAAACACCCTGAAAATACAAAAACAATGGAATCACACAAAATTATGTAGCTTGAGCTCTTATTGAAACTATTTAGAATAATGTGATAGAAATACATAGAACTATGTGGTATGTAAAATATATAGATGTATATTTAGGCATTTCAGAACGTTATAATATTCACTGATGTGTTGGGGAGCTATTGTAAAAGTTCAACTTTTCCTTCTCTGATCCATTCCATATTCATAAGACGGCTTGATACAATTAAAATCCTGTCCTTTCTAAGCAAAAGTATTTCAAGCCTTTTATGGTACTTAGCTTTTGTTCCCGAAGTTCAGCTCCCATTTATTTCATGTACCCCTGTAAGATACTAAAAGCTTTTCTGCTTCAGAATAGTAAAAGAATTGGGACTTCTTCCATTTATGGAAAATCTTTCAAAGTAGACCCATATTCTTAAGCAAATTTGGAAGCAACTCTTTGCTTTTCCCTTCCTCTTTGTTTTTCTCTCTTGCTTCACGTGTTCTCTGACTTGTTTTTCCTTTTTCTTTACTGCATTTAAGATTCTCAGCAAAGTTTAGCCCATAATCAACCCACTTGGAAGGCTCTCTGTTATTACCAAGTGAAGATATATTGCTTTATTCCTTTTGTGGATATATAAATATAGGCAAACTTAGAATTTCCTTTCTGTCTGCCTGAGAATGAAAAAGTGTTTTGAGCTTATTCACCAAATATAATGAAATCAGTATCTTTTTAGTGACCCCATTAAGAAGCCATTGAAATGCCCCCTCCCACTGTCAAACATTTGCCTGAAGTCAGTTTTTCACAGTGTGAATATTGACTGTTCCGTGTGCTTTTCTCATTTGTTTGGCTGAGGTTGAATGAGTCTCTTCCCACAAAATCAGGTATGTGAGAAGTATCACATTTCTTAATTAGCTTGAATCAGCTTAGTTCCAACTCCAAGCCTCTTTTCAGGGTGCCTAAGGTCCCACCTGCTGAAGAGTCACACACTATCGGTCCCCATGGAGGTCTTGTCACCACTCAGAACTAGGAGCCCACAGACTTTTCTCATTCCCCTCTGTGCTTGTCCTTGTTTCCGGTCTGGTGTCCCCACCATTCCCTATTTCTCTACCTAATATATCAGTTAATTTCGTCAGTGACTTTGTTTAGCTAATGTCAACTAGAATCATGGACTTCAGGCTCATCAGCCTTCCGTCTTGTCAAAATCTGATGTATGATGAGGTATGATCGGAAAACGTGGTATCACAGCATTTTTAAAAATTGTATTACAATAGAAAACATATGTATTAGTCCTCCCCAAGTGCCCCCTGCTTCAAACATACTTATCCCCTTGTTCCTGCACCTTTCTGAGGCAATTCTGGAAATCTTCTTTTGTGAGTGTCTTTAGTTGCCCTGTCCGGGCTGCCTTGACGTCCTGAATCCATTCAAAATGTGGTCATTTTCACTTTGGGGAAAAGCCAGGAGTTTCGTGGTGTTAGATACGATGAATAAGATGGGTGATGACACACTGCGATGCTTTTCAAAGCCTACCTTCCTGTCAGATGGGATTTAGCGGCACCATTTACCATATTTATGATCACACCTCATAAAGACACTCATGAAAGAGGACTTCCGGAACGGCATCGTAAAGTGGTAAGAGCAATGGGGTAAGTGTGCTTGAAGCAAGGTTGGGGCTTTTGGGGGGGATTAAAGGAGCTGTGTCTTTTATTTTTTAAAAATTTAAACGTCCACTATATTTCAGTCACATCTCATATGCACAGAACAGGGACAAAGCCTAAATTTTGAGTCAGTTATTATCACACAATTTAAATTAATTTTTGTAGTACAAAAGTTGTAACAACATAAGAACTGGAAGCAACAGAGTACTGTATCCTGCTGCTAATCAACCTGAAAACACCTTCTTTTCTCAGAGGTAGCACTATAAAGTTGAATGTTGTTTGAATGCCATTATTTTCACAATTCCCTGAGTTTTCCCTGCTCTACCAGTAAACCAAGCCCTACTGACCAATGACATGGCTGCTCTGTTCCTTTCCCTATGATCTTTGCCTTCCACCGGGGCTCTTTGCTCTTGCAGTGTGTGGAAAAAATTTGCTGAAACAACCCAACCCTTCAGGAGCCTCTGTATGATAAACAGTTTAAATTCTTTAGAGGAAATAGCTGTTATAAAAATATAACACAAAACATAGAAGAGAACATTATCCACCTTGGCTAGAAGTAATTATTAGGAACCAATCAACCTAAAGAAAATGAAAAGTGTAAACACCAAGAATTTGTTGCAGGGAGAGTTTGGAAGTAGCTGTATACTATAGCCATAATCAAGATATATTTAGAAAAAAAATATATAGATTATATTATTTTAACAGAAAATTTTGAAACTCTCCAACATTGGAAGAGCTAGTATTATTCTCAGAATATTGGGAATTCCTTATAATATTATACTTTTATGTGATCATGCAGAACTCTGTTCATATTTATAGTTCAGTATTTACCAAAATCAAATTATTAAAGTTCAGGCAAAACAGTATGTTATCTGCCTTTGAGGAAATGTGTGGTGATTTCACACTACATTTCTTTAGTCACAAGTTGTTTTCATCAGGGATGTTTCCCAATTTGTAAGTATGAACTATTTTGGCATTTGAAAATTTAAAAAAAATCAACTCCTAGATTCCTTAAAGGGAAATCAGCAGTATTGGTAATTCAGTTCCACAGAGTACACTGCTTATGATTCAGGGTTCCATTATAGATCCTACTCAAATTTTAGGAACAAAATATTTTGATAATTGGTTTATTCGGTGAATTTTTTAATGCTACTATAATATTAACAAATAATTCATGACTTCAGTGTGCTTAGAGTTTTGTGGTAGAATTTTAAATAGGTGAAAAACAGATTTATTTTCTAAAAAATTCATGAAGAATGAGGAGAAATAGAAGACAGCTGGCAAGGAGAGCAGTAGGAAAGTTATCTTTATTGCTATCTAACACCTTGCCCCAAGCTTAGTGGATTAAGACAACATCAGTAATTGTTTTACTCATTCGTTCATCCGTGTGTGTGTCTTAGTCACTTTCTCATCACTGGGATAAAGCAACCAACACTCACAGCTTAAAGGAGAAGTTTGTCTTGGCCCATGGTTTCAGTCCTTGGTTGGCAGGCTTGGTTGGCAGAAGCAGCATGGAAGAGGGGCATGGTAGAGGAAAGGTTGCTCAAACCATGGATCCAGGAAGAAGAAAAGAGAGTAGCCAGGGACAAATATACATCCTTCCAGATCACAGCCCGTGATCCACCTCCAACCAGGCCCCACCTCTTAACAACACATTCAGCTACTGAACTCATCAATGAATGAACCCACGAATATGGTACTCCCATAATCCAGTCACCTTCCAAACATATGAGACTTAGCTCTCAGCCATAAGAGTGTGCAATTTGGCAGGGCTTGGCAATGGTGTCTAGTCTCTGCTTCATGAATCAGGACTCGGTTGAGGACTAGAGGATGCTCTTCAAAAATGTTTCCTTTGAAGTTAGTGCAAATCAATGCTGGTTGTTGGCTTGGAACTTAGCTGGGGCTGTATTCTAGAGGGTCTAGATTTCTCTTCGTGTGGGCTTCTTCAGCTTCTTTGTGGTATGGCAGCTGGATCCTAAGAGAACCCCTCAAAAGAATTAGATGAATGTTATGCGAACTTTTATGATCTAGCCTTCACTTCTACTGTAGTCATCATCCTGTCCAGCTTCAAGGGGAAGGAGCCTAGACCTGCCCTTTGAAGGGAGGAATATCAAGGTCATATTGTAGAAAAACATGCAGAGTGGGAGAGATTTTGGTGGCCATCTTTGGAAAATGCAATCTTCCATACCTAACCGTGCAGTTAAACTTCAGTACTTCTAAATGTTCAAAATATACCCAACCTCACCCCCAACCCTGATCTCTAAACATCTACTTAAAGTCAGGTACTTATCATTTAACATCCAAGCGAAGATAAGTTTTCTTGGGTACAGTTCTGGAACTGTGAACTGAAGAGATATTTATGGCCACCATCACCCACAAATTCCAGCTTTCAGTGGCAGAACAGGCATTGGTAAACTTCTGTGGACACACCCACTAAACGCAAGGGGACAGCAGGCCCAAATAAGTCACTGCCCACCACAGTACTGGAATCCGTCCATGCTCATGCCAGCAGCTTCTGCAGTACTATTTTGTCCTTCTGCTGGGAATTATCCTTTGACACTCTTGGTTCCACCCCTGGGATCTGCCCTTTTAGCCAACTTTTATCTTTCATTAACAACAAACAGAGAGAACACCACATTTTCAACTAAATAGTCTCAGGTTGTATACTCTACATGGAATGTTGGGTGTCAAAGTCCACTTTTCACTTTATACCATCCCTATCTTTTTTAGTACAAATTGGTGGTTCCTACACTAGAACAATTCTCTCAAATATTTGTTGAGTTTTTCTGTGAATCCGCTTCCACCCATATCCTCAAGATTAGTCCTTTCTACTTTAGGGTCCCTATGAGATTCCTTGAGATAAAGCCTAAGATACTGTACTTAGAGACCCACTTGTTTTATGGAGATAATTTGTAAAGCATACTCTTTTTAAAAAATTAATTTTATTGGTACATTTTAGGTATAAAATGACATTCATCATTGGAGATTTGTGCATTTACATAATCTCTCTTGGTTCTTACTTTTCCCCCTTCCCCTGCCCTCCCTTCAATCCCTCCACCCTTCCCTATTTACAGAGACTTTGTTTCCATTTTTTCATTTTCTCATATTAAGATTCTTGGAGGGACATTGTCTATCTTGAAAGTTTGAAGAGACACTGCCTTCAATTTTTCTGAAGTCTTCAATAAAAGATTTTACGATTTCACCCTGGATTATTGGATTCTTTAGACTAAAGCTATTTTGAAAGTTGAAAAGGATTTGCATTGTACAGAGGCTGAGAAGTAGAAACAGGTACTTGTTTCTGTTTTTTAATCCTATCAAACCCTAACCCCTTTATCTGTAATAGTTTGCTCCTTAGCTCATAACTTTCCTATTGTATTTTATTTTACTTTATTTTATTTTTCACTACTGGAGATTGAACCCAAGGCCTTTGCACTGAGCTTCATTTCCAGTCCTTTTCAAAAAATTTTTTTGAAAAATTTTGATACAGAGTCTCATTAAGTTGCTAAGTCGGCCAGGTGGGGCCCAGGTGGAGCCCAGGTGGAGCTTGCAGTTCTGCCTCCGCTTCCTGGGGTGCTGGGATTACAGGCTTGTGCCACTAAACCCACATCCTTTCCTTTTGCATTTTATTACTGGCAAATAAAATAAAGCTAAATGAACAAAAAATACATGAAGATATCCTCAGTGGATTCACTAAGTCCATTTCTAATTTTCACATTACCACAAATGAGTGTTGCCGGGCTTTCTGCACCTACTTAACAAGCGACCCTTTTCTTTCAGTTTCCAGAAACATTTTTCTTACTCTCCCCGAGCCTCTTTGAAGCCTGTAACTAACTCTTGCTAACCTCTTTAGCTAACACCTTCCTGGTGGGCCTTTCAGCATCCCCTTGCTCCCTGTCTCCCTTCTGTTTGGGTTACCGTTGTTGTGTAAAAAATTACCTGTAATGAAGCCCTTTCAACCCCACTGCTTTATGTTACTCTTGATCTTGGGGATCTGGAATGTGTTAATGATTTGCCAGGAAAGTCCTAGCTCAGTGTCCTTCATGCAGTTGCATTTAGATGGACTGTTGGGGCTGGAAATAATTGCAAGAGAAGCTGGACGAGCTCAGACTGGCTGGGGAGCTCTTGCTCTTACTGTGGTCTCAGAGACCCTCCGTGAGGACTGGCTGGGCTTCCTCACAGCAAGCCAGGCCCTAGAAAGCTGGGTAGCAGAAGGTTCAAGAGAGGCTGTGCCCGTTAGCAAGGTGGTAACTGCAGACCCTTGTAGCATCTCGCCTCGGGGGCTACAAGACATTGCTTTTGTCATATTTTAGTGGTTAAAAACAGTCACAAAAGCCAACACAGTTCCAAAGGGAGAGGACACAGACTCCCACTTCTTGGGGGAGCGTCACAGTTTCAGAGATGCTTTAAGATTGCCACAAAACAACCCCAATCATTCATGTAAGAAGTTACACATAGGGCCGGGGATTTAGCTCAGTGGTTCCACCGCCTGCCTCGCAAGCACAAGGTCCCAAGTTCGATCCCCTGTACCAAAAAAAAAAAAAAAAAAAAAAAGAAACACATTGGGAAGTATTGTGAAAGGTGGAAAGTAGGACATGGAAAGAGAGGTGTCATTGCAGCAAGCAGCCTGCCTCGGTGTTCATAGTAATTGGCTGGTCATCGTGAGAGGAGCGTCCAGGATGAATTCTAAGTGTCTGATTTGGGCAATAGTCTCCTAGAGACAAGGGAGGAAGCACTATGTTGGGTGGGTTTGAGGTGTGGAGGAAGAGTATGAAGTGACATGGCAGTGATAACTATAATTTCAAACAGGCCCCGTTTGAGATGCCTGGAACATTTCCAGATGGAATTATCTGGACAAGGGCTTCATTTGGGTATTGGTCATCCATCTTTGTTAACCCAGTCCCGGGGGTAGAGTGTTCACTGACCATTAATTTACATATATAGTTAATGTATATGTAGAGATGTATATATTTTTAATGTGCTTGCATAATGTATATAATATATATGTATAATTCAGGTCTGGGTTAAAGACTGAGATATGGAGCTACTTGCATAGAAGCAGTAATTAGTATGGACTTAGATAAAATTACTGTCCTCTGTAAGAATATAAAGCAGATGTCATCATAGACTGGGCTCCTGGGCTGAATCTGGATAGCCAAAACATTATGGCAATATTTTTAAAAATACTTCACATGGGTCTTCAATAATTAGAAAGTCTGGCTATGCTGGGCTTGCAGTCCCTCCTGGCAACACTGACCAGGGAAGAGCAGCATCAGTGCCTGGGATGGGCGAGTGTCAGGCCCTACATGTGCCTCTTTTTGTACATATGTGCCAAACACCTGGTTGGCCTTGTGGAGCTTTCCAGGAAAATAAGCAGAGACAGCCTACGGAAAAAGCATTTAAGCGGCAGGCGAAAAACAGCATGCAGAACTGAGAAGAAAAGGTCAGAGGATTACTTAGGAGTGTGTATAAAACTGATTTGAACCGTTTTTTTTTTTTTTTAAGAGAAAATGAGGTATTGGCTAAAAAGAAAGGTAGACAATTTATGTTTACAATTTTTTTTTTTTTTTGGTACCAGAGATTAAACTCAGGACCTTGCACCTTCGAGCCAGGCAACAGAACCACTGAGCCAAATCCCGGGCCCTATGTTTACAAATTTTAAATTGTTTTTTATTTCTCACCTCAAAGGCAAGTGATTCAATATAGGACTGGCATAGAGTGTATGTCTGGGAAGTGAGAAAAGGATTTACTTGTTCCCACACTACTCAACAATCCAGTTAGATCCATTAAAATATTCTCTCTTAACCTCCCTGTATTATTTCCTTAAATCCTATTTTCTTTAAGACCCCTAAAACGTTTTGATTCAGAAACACATGGAAGGAAGAATGGGAACCGCCATGAGAGAAGGGAGAGAGGCAGATAAAGATGAAAACGGATGGAGCTGCACAGGAGGAGGTTGGGGCTGGGACTGTGCTGAAGACCTATGAAGTGGAAGACTAGGAAAGTCAGATTGCTGGGGCAGTGAGCTATGTTTTCATGACCAGATCATGTCAGCTGTGTTGAGCAGAAAGATCAGACTGCTTGTAGAGAATGAGGAGCTGGAGGAAAGTAGTACAGGTACTGCCCTTGCTATTCAGAGCCAGCCCACAAGGAACTAGTTCTGTGGGGTGCTGCGTCTCCCCTCCAATGGTAGATGGATTGTGGAAGCAGCTAATAAACTAAATCAATTGGAGGAGGGAACAGATTGAGGACTTCTGGGAGGAGACCTCAGGTCTCAGGGTTGAATTCTCCTTTTAGACCCTGACTGAACAAATCTAACTGGATTGCTGAGTGGTATGGGAACCAGGAAAGTGCTTTCCTCACTGTGTGAAGAGCTTCTTTCACAGTTGCAATGAGTCAGAACGTTTTATTTTTATCAAATCCATTCCAAAGTATTATTCATAATAAAAGTCAAGAATTTATGGATCTGAAAGTTTCACTTTAGGTGTAACAGAAAGTTCAGTTTCAAGTAGGAGGTATCCACATCTACTTCTTTATGTTCAATATATTTTTATTCTGAAATTAAACTTGCTCAGTTTCTAGGAGAAATGACATAATTTAAACTCTAGAATACTTGCTTCATTTTAGAGCTCTCACAAGTATCCAATGCTTTACCTCTCAGGATATATGAATGCAGAAGTGAAAACATAAAGCTTCTTTTACTCTTCCTACACTAGTGGGGGGAAATATTGCAGACTGAAAATTATCATTCTTCTTGGACATATCTCCTAAACATAATTGTCTTCAGGTCTGTAGTATTTTATTGTGGTTTCTTGCTCCATAGCTTTCAAATCCAGAAGAGGGATTGTAGTTCATCTAATTGGCTTATAATACGGAGAAATAATATAACATAAGAGATTTGTGTCCCTTGTGCTTTCATCTGTCATTCTAAAAAACTGTACTTACAGTAGTACTAACATTAATATTTACAATTGGAATCTTCATCACTTCTCTCTGGCAATAGCAGAGTTTGAGAGCTTGCTCTCTGGAGCTCAAATCCTGGTCGTGCCACCTACCACGTGTCTATACAGTCTTTGGCAAGTTACTAAACTTCTCCTTGCCTCAGTTTCTCCATCAGAATGGGAATGTTTAGTATAGTTTCATAACGTTATTAGGAATAATAAATATGTTAATATTAGTGAAGTACCAAAAACTGCATTCGGAACATAATAAGTGCAAAATGCATGTCTGATGTAAAAAAAGGAAAAATATATCATGTAATCCCAACTCCACTGCTTGTTAGATGGGTACATATAGTCAGATTACTTAGCCTCCATTAGCAGCCATTTTTCTCCTTTGTAATGTAGAAGAATTGCCCAAAGTAGTATATGCTTCTGATTGTTTCTATGAGGATTAAGTGGAAAGGTGTCTGGCAAGCACACACTCCAGTGCCCGTTCCCTAGTGCCAGTGATTGCAAATATAAGTTTTAATTTCTGTGAGCTTTCTGTCCCTTTCCATGTATCTTTAATTGATAACTCCCATTTCTAAGTTGTTTCTTGGCCTCTAGAGACCCAAGTAAGGATCCTTTGAAATAGATGGCCATGCTAGTAGAGTGAGAGGAAGTGAGGCTATAAGATAAATTACTTACGATCCCAGCTGGCCTTGTATGGTGGCTCTGTACTGGGGAAATCACCACTGTCCAAAGCCTTGTAGGCCCACCAACCACAGTTGTCACCAGTTACAATTCACATATGTCCTCCACAGCTGGGCTTAGACTAACAGAGCCCATACAAGTGATGTGCAAGGTCAGAATTCCAATGTTTCCATTTACAACAGGAAGTGAAACTGCTGGGATGAGCAGTTGTGTGCCCAGTCCATTTTATAGCACATGGGCAAATCTCTAACCAGTCGGTCTGTTTATTAATTTATAATGAGAGGCAGGTGCTGAGTTGTTCCTCTAATCCCTCAAGATCCCAGCCATTTTTCCTTGAAAGTGTGCTAGAAGAGAACCTAAATTCTAATCAGAAAGCATCTTGGCGACTTGCAGTTTAATGGATTTAGAGAGGCAGGTCCACAGTAAGAAGGGACAGGCCACCAGCCTAAAACATCCTGCCACAGTATTTGAATGGTATTGTCTAGGCCTGGCTCTGAGACTGCCTTCTAACTCCTTCCTAGTCTAGACCTTGTCATATGGATTTGACACATTGTTTCTATAGGTAGAACATGTACGTTAATCAGATTATCACCATGCCTGAGGGTCTGCAGCTGATTGTCCATGGGGGCATCTCTTCCTTCAAGAGCTTTTGTTTGCCTTATACCCTGTGAAAACTAAGATTTAAAAATCAGAAGTATTCATGTAACAACCCAGAGATGTAACCTTTCTTGAAAAATCTGGAGATCTTGTCCCTTCTGACATCCGGTTAATCATCAGGAGCTCAGTTGAGACTGTCCTCTTTATGTGAGGCCCGAGTCCTGCCCTTCATTAGGTCCACTGTGATCCTCACAAGGTGCCGGATACTGGTCTACATTACCTGTTAGTAACATGTATGTCTCCAAGTATTTGAGTTTCCATTATTCTGACAGTTCATTTATCTATGCTCTGACCTGTTATATTTTTATTTCAAAACTTAATTCTCATATGGTCTTATTTCTCATTTTCAGATTCACTTCACTGTCACCCCAAGTAGGGAAAACACGTTTGGGTTTGTAAGTCCTAGAGGGTTAGAGTGCTGAAGTGTAACCCTCGGAGCTTCTGGGAAGGGAATGGCTGTGATCTTTCCTCAGGAAATATGTGATGCTGATGGTCCCTATTTCTAGCTCCAAAGACTTGTTTGCTTCTGGGTCAAAAATGCTAAGCAGTCTCATTTTCTAGATTTCTTAAAGGATGTAGTTACAACCTAAACATAATGAGAAAATCTGTATTTACAAAAGAAACAAATTTTTGTACATTGTTTATACATGTAATTACCAATCAATGTTTAATAACATGAACTTATTTTTAGCTTTAATTTTGTAAATTATTAATAATTGGAGACAACAAGATGTGTACATCGTTTCTTATGACTCCTAAGAACCGCAGACTTTTTTTATAACTAAAAAGGAGCAAAACTGGAAAAAATGTCTTTGTGTGATTGATCACTGATTTTGAAATTGATGTTGTCTCCCAAGGAAGTATTCTTTTTCCTTTAAATGAAAATGACCTGCCTTCCCTTTAGTTATTTTTTTTTTAAGAGTAGGAAAAATTTATTGGGAGAAAGAAAGCTTCTGCCTAAGAGAGACAGAAGGGGACCAGAAAGTGGGTTGCTCACCCACCCCACTTCTCAAAGGTGTTTTATACAGCAAAGCCATGTGGTGAGGTGGGTACAAAGTGGGACAAAACTATAGGACCCAATGGAAATTTACAAGGTGGGCGTGAGGTGGAGCAAAACCATGAACAACCAATAAGATTACAAGTACAGTCACCCAGGTAATATTGATTAAATGGGGGTCAAATGGGGAAGCAAGTCATGCAGCAAGCATACAAGGATTTTCAGTAAGGGTGGGTCAGGGATATCTCCTGGAGAGGGTGGGTTAAGACCTTAGCCCCCACCCGGGTGATTGACACCTGTTTAGAATATCAGTCACTGCTATTCATCCTGATGGGTGTGGTAGTTCCTCTCCCATTACAATGCTGGCCTTCAGTGAATGTGTCTTCACTGCCCTCCATGTTGGCCCCCTGTGGGCTGGCCCTGTCTAACTGCCTACAAGATATCTAATTAACTTACCTATCTGCAATATCCTCCCTCTGAAGAAGTACCCTAACTGCTGTGAGGGGGCACAGGGTGAAGACCAGTCTGGCTACTTCCAGCTGGAGAGGGTCGCAGCTGTGATCAGCAGTCAGTTACTCTGCAGAGTCTATCTAAAGGCCCTCGATGGGCATCAGGCATTGTCATCTTGGGTAGGCTTATAGCTTCCGAATCTGGAGGAGACAAACCCAAAGAAACAGTTAAGAATACATGGATTTGGGGCCAGGGATTTAGCTCAGTGGTTTCGCCACCTGCTGCACAAGCGCAAGGACCTGAGTTTGATCCCCGGTACCAAAAAAAAAAGAATACATGGATCAAATAATAAGGTCACCAGGGTTGTCGTAAATATAGCCAACAAGTGTTTTTACTCATAAGAACTAGTAATAGCCTCTACAAAGAGGAGAAGGAGAAGGTCCAGGGGACTTCAGAATCCAACATAGAAGTCATAGTGTATAGTTTAACAGTTATGAGTTGTTTACAAGGTTGATCTGTTAGATTCCACTAAATGAAGTCTAGCACATTTGTCATTGGTTTCATTTGTGTGATTGCTTGGAGTTGGCAGCCTATAGGCAAGAATAAACAAAACTTTTAAGAAATTAGAGCATGTATAAACTAAGCATGAGCACACTAGAATGGAAGGGCAGGTTGGGAAGAAAGTTACATTTAGATACTGCAATAGTGATTATAACCTGCTGACTCAGACTCTTTCATTGATAGAGGTTATGTGTAAGTCTGATACTTTGTCATAAATCTCTTTAGTTCTAGCTATAAGAAGAGACAATTTGAAGAACAAATCTCCCTAAGAAATTTAAAACTCTAGCTGAGCTCTTATAGATTTTACCATCGTTTTTTTTCTAATGATCCATAACTGTGGTCAGCTACTGGTGTAGCTAGGAACTGCCAGAAGGGGTCAGGGATTGGAGCCCCTTTTTATATCTAGCTTTATTACTATGGCATTATTTATACCTCTTTTGGTTATTCTTTTCTGCAGGGTATTTAAGATCAAGTTAAAGTGAGACCTGTGTCAATCAATATGAACCTCTTGCTATCTGTCAAGGTCAGTTAAGTCTCCTCAGGCAGTACTTTGGAACCATGCATAGAGCCTCTAGCTCCTCTGTCTGTGTCAGCCGTCAGGATGGGTCACGGCCTTGCTTGATCATGTTGCTTTCAGTGAAAGTGTGGGAGATTTCTCCCTCTTGGTGACCCTCCTTTGGCACGTGGTGCATTTGTCCTCTGGTGCCCAGCAATCTCCCTGCTCAGGAGGTTGAGTGACTTACCAAAGATGTAGGATTCTGTAAGAAAGATTCCTTTGTGGCCTGATCTTTGTTGACCTTAAGGGGCCAGGGCCAAAATATTGGCTGTCCTCATAGCCCAGTTACATTTCTAGTTTTGGTCTCCAAAGTTTAGTTGTTGAACACCCAGAAGAGAAGATCAGTGACATAAGTATTTCAGTAGGAGCAGTGAGCTTAACTATTATAGTTTTATCTGGACATTAGGCACTTTTAAAATATATTTTATCAACCATGGTCATTTTAGTAGTTGAATTGAATCCCTGAAGAATGTTAACAGACAACAGTTATACATTATATAGAAAAATTTAAGATCAAGAGCCACATGTAGTATTTTAGCATGACAATCGACAATCATGATATCATCTTTGTAACACTTACATGTCCATCTTAGTATGGAATAGTCTTTCAGTCATACACCTCTGTCTGATCCCAAGACATTAAATGACATAAAGAAAACTCTTATTTGTTATCCTTTAGTAGGATGCCATCTAAAGAGAACATACATATTGGCCTATAAATGCACCTTGGGCGTTCATAAAGTTTAGCCTCTAATTTTAGTGTGTGACATTGTTTCAACTGTCTGGCAACTGAACATCCCTAAGTGTGGCGACACATATAACATACATCCATAAGCTTTTAAGAAAACTACTATTTTTCTGGTTTTCTCGTGCTGGCTTGACATGTGCTTCTTATCACAAGTAGCTGGAGAGCAAGAGAAAGACAGACACCTGAGTCAAAGATCATTACCATAAACAGTATCCTAGAAGACCTGTACACCCAGAAGGCATGAGTGATATTCACTACACCATGAAATAACAATGAGTATCAGTTACATGAACCCCTTGTCATTTAATTTTGTTTTGTGTCAAGAGCATTTTAAATAAAACTTTATTTTTCCACAGAAAACTTAGACCATGACCAATGTATACATATCACAATAATATGTTTAGCAGTGTATATCCCACAAGGCTGTGGAAATTATTGGGGTCCCCTTTGTGAACAAAGGCTGGAATAAATTTTTTCCAGGCAGGTGCTCCTTTATTTACCAAGGGTAGTCCTGTCCAGTAGTTTTCCTAAGCCCAAGAGTCTTTATTATTATCTTAACAAATTTTCAGATGACCTGTGACAGCCAGATCATAACAATTAATACATTATCTTTGACCAATGAAAGATTCCTGAGTTATTATATATAGACAACAATATGTACTGTATTTGTAAAACTAGTTGACATTATTTGGATAATCTGTCTTTAGTGACATTTATCTATAGTTACAGGCAAAACATCTTAAAAAATCCAAAATGAAAAAAGAAAAAAGCTCAAACACAACAGCTGTACATGTTGTAATAAATTGAACAGACAGACACATAAGACAACTTGTTTATAAACCAGAGTGCACTCAGATGTATTTAGCCAAGTTGGATTATAATAACTTTTATAATTTTTAGGTTTATAACTACAAAAAGACTAGTCAGAACTTTGTAGATCAATTAACAGAGATCTCTTATAATAAGAATTAAAAAGAATAAAAATCTTCTACAACTGTGAAAGCAAAATCAGTTTTAAGATGTAAGATGGGCCCTAAGCTATCTGACCGGATGGAATACCCAGCTACACAGGCTTCTCATGGTTGCCTTGATAGCCACAGTTGTTTGACAGCCACATGTAACTGTTTCCTCTAAAGGGACAGACTGTTAAAGGTAATTTTAACTATCTCCAGTGGGGTCCGCTCAGGCCAGGTCTGCGTATAGAAGAGACTAGGTGACACTCTTTGGAGCTAAGTATAAACTCCAAGCAGTGAAGGAAAAAGGCCTGCCAAGGCTCCAACCTGCTGTGCTGCAGATGTCTACCTATGACAGTTTTCCCCATTTTGAAAAAAAAACAAAGGAAAAGAAGGAATCCCCGTCTATCCCTCTTGTTCTGTGCCCGGTCTAAGGTGCCCCTTAGACTTTATCTCATCCAGTGCCAGTGGCGGCTGACTAGAGGTGCAAGGAAGTGGCCAGAGCCAGGTTAGCTGTTCTTACCATTCTCTATTTTTACCTGAAGACTGAAAGATAAATCTGGACTAAAACTTTTACATTTATTTTGAGAGTTTCAGGATTAAACCTAGACCAGTTTTCTATGTGGGCCAGAGATAAATGAAGGTTGGCTTTACCCTGGAAGGATTCCAGGGAGGAGAAACTCATCATCCTGGAAGCTTTGTCTTGAAAACCAGCAGCCACAGAGGAGGGAAGTACCTTGAATCAAACCGCATTATTTCTCAGGAGCAGGGCAGTGGAAAAGGGACAGAAAAGTGCCTTTAAGTATGGCACAAGAACTAAATCTTAACCATCTCAGGTGTAGAAAGACAATTAAGATCAGGAGCTTTTCCAGAGTGGATCTGCAATCCTTAGCAAAACATGTCTCCAGAGACCAAAGCTATGATTGACTCCCACTGCATTGCCAAGCAGAAAATCAAACCAATAAGCAAAGAACCCAAATCACTGCTTTTTGCCTCTTGAAAGAGAATGAAAGTGTTCTAACTATATTGTTTAGGGCTTCCCCTTTTAATGAATTACTCTGAATCTATAATATCTAATTTATGACTTAAATACCCTACAGGCTGTTGAGCAGCTCCCTGATGTTGTAGAAACACTCCCAAAGCTATGTCTCACCTTTTATTGACATACAAACTGAAACAGTGTCCTATAGCAGGCATTTAGAGGTGCTTGTTTGAACTTCTAGAGTGCAGTCTGGTAAAGAGGTTCCCAGCTGTCTGTCTCTTGGGTTTTTATATTAGCTGATAGCGGGGTCACACAATCTCACTATATCCTGCTATCTGAAGGCCACAAAAGCCTGAAATTTCCAGGAATCTCCTTAGCTGTTTTAGAGTCTTGGGCTGTGGAAAGGAAAGAATTGGTTTAATTCTTTCTTCCCCCAGTCTTTGGGTTCCCTTAGATATTATAAGGCCTAAATATTTTACCTCAAGGCTGCAAAGTTGTGCCTCAGATCTAGAAATATTATAACCCTGTCTGTTAGAGAATTCAGCAGAGCAGATGTCTTGGCCAGAGAGCTCTTCTGAGGGGGCACATAACAGCATACCTTCTACACGTTGCAAGACTGTGACTTGGGAAAAACTATAGTACTTAATTTTATCAAATCAGGATGTAGGGATGTCCTATTTTTCCTGATAAATAGTAGACAATTTAAAATAATTGAAGGACTTAGTTCTCATGGTTTTTAGATCTTTAAGAAAACATGAAGGGCCAGATTTAGCTCAGTGGTACGGCACCTGCCTCGCAAGCGAAAGGCCCTGAGTTCGATCCCCAGTACCACAAAAAACAAAAAAACCAACCAACCAAACAAAGAATACATGCCTGAAAATGTCTTCTGTTAATCTCCTAGCTGACAGGCAGGCCAGTGGGGGTCTTGTATAGGAACTGCTTGTGTTCTAGTAGAAACCAGTTGTTCCTCTGTCTGCCTGTCTTTCTGAGCTTCCAAAATTAAAATACCTGTCTCTATATGTGGTAGCAGCTTGTAATACTAGTCTCTCATTAGAAGTCAATGTTTGATTTAAGAGCAACATTACATCTTTCTAATCTAGTCCATAGGTCTGAGTAAGTCCTCTAAAGACCTCAATGTTCATATCAGGGTCATCTGAAAACTTTTAAGTCTCATTTGATCTGTCCAAGATTACTGAGAGAAAAAGACACATGAACACAAGTAGTCCCCTATTTGCCATTTACTTCCTGCAAGGGATATTGTCTTTGAGGGACCTCAACAACTTAGCTAAGAACGGATATAGCCTCATGGAGATTAATTATAGCTGGCCTAGAAATTCCACCCTCAGCACCTGGTGGTTAGGGTGCAGAGTAGCCTTAGGGTTAGAGGTACTGAATGCCTTAAGGGTAAGGTGTCTCATTTTTCTATGGCCTACATTTGCATTTGAACACAAGCAAGAATTACTTCTTAATGTAAAGAAAATCTCAACATAAGATTATTTAGACCATTTTCTCTCTTTTACAGTATAATTCTAATTGTGAGATAGCATTCTAGTACTTTCCTCTGTGTACTTGGATTTAGGAGTGTGGTGTAGAGAAATACTAAATTGCTCCTTAATATATTCCAAAGGAATAAGAGGTTCATATATAGAGTCCCAGTTTGAAACAAGAGAAACAAATATGACATCCCATAAATATCTGCTTGAATTCTGTGACCCCCCTAGGGCATCCCCAGGGCATCCCCCAAGGTTTATACCACTCCAGGGTAGGTAGGTACCATCTGGAGAGAGAACCAGAAAATAAAAGTGGACTGGAAGATCTACCCTTTACCACCGTGCGACTTTATCTTCCTCAGGGAACTGGTATCCTACTCCAGTAGGCACTCTCAAAGCACAAGTTACAATTGACTTCAGCCATAACTGTAAGACCGAGAGCCTTGCCAAATGCTCCGAGGAGCTGACTGCCGTGAAGAACACCCAGGGAGGAACACACCGGACAAGTTGGGAAGTAAAACAGACCTTTATTAGTCTGGCCAGACGGCACTCCCAAAGCAAAGTAGCTTAGAGAGGCAACTGGCTCAGAGTCCGAGGCTGATCTTATAGGGGGTTGAGGGGGAAGTTAACGTGTAGAATTAAAGAAAAGGGACAAAGGTTAGTGGTCGACTGTCACGTATTGATGGTCAGCAGACATTTGCAGCTTGTTCTATAGATTGTGGTGTCCGGAACATCAGTTCTGGGCAAACAAGGAGTTGAGTAGTTTACTTTGGGACTTTAGGTCTGTTACAGATTTTATCTAGTGTCCCAAAACTAACAAGCATCTTTATCCATTAACTCTCATTCAATCATAGTTTGGGCTAGAAGGTTTTATGATTACAGAGTTATGCAGTCCCACAAACAGTCACGTTTAGAGAAGGAAGGATTGCTAGCAAACCAAGAGGTCTAAACTACTGCTTTTTAGTTCCTTGAAAGAGAGAGAAGAAAATAGGTCAACAGTCAAATTAGGGCATTTTCCTGCAAAAGAGATCACCTCCAGAGATTGCTCAGAGATTCTGCCCTGGGCCCTAGGGCAGAGAAAGTTCGGAGAAATTTCTGTTATCTATCCAGTCATTTAGGCAACTTTTATTACCAAGACAAGGCTACTGCTTGAAGGTCCATTTTAAATTCACTAAGTATTTGAAACTCACAGGTCCTCCTAGCAACCACAATCTACATAGTAAAGGCGCCTTTATTGACTTCCTAGGAGCACGCCGGAAGGAAGAGAAAGGCTGACCAAAACACTCCCCTATTCTAGTTAGCATGTAAATACACAAATGCAAGTTACTGGTTGCTATTTTCCCTAGTGTAAGACAAAACAGTTCTTGCAAGTTGCCTTAGTCTGACTTTCTGGAAGGAGGAGTGGTCTGACTACAAGGGATTCTCAAATGAACTCCCAATGAGTTGGAGAAAAGTTTAAGGGGAGTTTTTAACTCACTAGCAGAGAGAAAAAGCCCAAATAAAGCTCAAGCTGGTTAAACATCCCCCAAAATTACCATACAGCATTTTATAAGTCCACGGTCAGCATTTGAAAGCCCATAACCTATTAGAAAAGGCATTTTTCTCCCCTACACACATAAATGATGAAGACCATGCCTAGGAGGGGGAGAGAAGGTTCAGGTAGTTTTTAATCTATCAAAGATTTGATTTTTTTTTTTTTTTACATTTGTCTAGAGGTTTGTAGAGAAAGCAGTCCAAACCTGTAGCTCAACTCTTAATGGAGGCTTAAGAAAGGGCTCTGATGGCATCATTTCAGGTCACTCCGCGACAGAGGGTATCTGATGATCACCGATGGAGTTCCCCTTTCACCTCACTGAGGAGTCCAGATAGGGACAAGATGTGGAGATTTTCTCCTGATTACCCGGATGGGCTGTCAGGAGCTAGTTTCTTCTGAGGGACTTTTGGGTGTCCACCGGGGGTAGCCCTGGCCATGACCCCTCAGTCCTCACCTCAGTTTCTGCTAGTTCCATGCAATAAGAAATCTGTCTCTGAAAGGAACCCAATTGTCTATCTGGTCAACATGCCACCCACCATTGGTGTCAATGGGAGTGGGGATTCATCAGAGGGCAACTGAAGAAACCTGTCCTCTGCTTTGAGAGTGGCAGCTGCCCTAAAGGCAATTACTAGCTGGCAGAGTAACCACCATTGGGCATTCTATAAGGGACAGATAAAAGCCTGAACTGTCTTTATTTGAGATGATTTCATAAGAGACCCATTCTACAACATTTTTAAGCAACTAAGTTCAAATGTAATACATATAAAATAAGAATAAAATGTAATTTTCACAAAGGACAATGCTTAAGAAAACCAAGAAATGCAAACATTTAAAACACACAACTTAAAATGAAGACACTTTTGGAACGAAAGCTGAGACAAAGGCCAGAATCCAAGAAACAAATAGCCAGAGCCTATGAAATGAAAAGTAACAATCCATGAAGCAAAAAGACCAAAGTTAGAACCTATGAAAGAAAACTCTTACCTCTGACCAGTAATCTTGGTGGAAGACCTCCAAAATGATATAGGGGGAAGAGATGCAACTCCCAAACCTGTTAGATATCCCAACTGCAAGTTCGTATTCTCTAAAATTGAAGAATGAATTCTAGGAACAACAGAAGTTAAGAGTAGGAAACATTTATTAGGAGAAAGAAAGCTTCTGCCCAAGAGAGACAGAAGGGGGACTGGAAAGTGGGTTGCCCCCTTTAGTTCTTATTAATCTTCTAAATAGGATTAAACTTGAGAAAATAGAAATCTCAGTTCCAAGTCCTTCTGTATCTTACAGTTCTCTACTACCTCAAATTTGGCCACTTATTTTGGGCTACAAAGTTATAGTATATTCTCCTCTCTCAGTGTCCATAGCTTCTTGTGTATATCTCTTACAATAGTGTCTTACTTCATCTTTTTAAAAACTCTATTAAAGAATGCATTACCTCAACCTCAGGTGCATGGCTAGGCTTTTTCTTTATCATCTTCGTCTTTATCATCAGCAATCTGCTTACAAGAATTTTTCTTCATTTAGAGCACATGTACTGCTGCATGTTTGTACCCTCAAACACAGTATGGGGAACATACTAGGTATTCAGTAGATGATGGAAGTAGAAAATCATAAGAAGTGGGAAATCTCAGCTCTCCTTTAGATAATGCCATTTTTGGTAATGCTTTAGGAATAATTTCTTGAAAATTAATTTTCATATTTTTAATGCAAGAAATATTGGTAACTGACTGAGAATAACAAAAGTTTTAGGGATGTAGGTTAGTGGTAGAGTGCTTACCTAGTATGCATGAGATCCTGGGTTCAATCCCTGACACTGGAAAAAAAAAGCAAATGACATTATAGAGAATGGTTAAAACAAAAGTTATATCTATACTGAAGTTGTTTCTATAACTCAAATAAGACCTCCCCAAAAATATGAGAAATAAAAACCACCTAATAGAAAAAAAGCCAAAAATGATAATAATAAAGCTCAACTTCAGTAGTAATCAGGGAAATCCAAATTAATATATCCAAATTAATAATATAAAAATTGAATTCTTTACTAAAAACAAATCGCAATCTCCAGTCTGGGTTATCAAGACTCTTGATATTTCGCCATCTGAAATATCAAAACTGTGGATATGGTTTGCAAAATTCTGGCACAACAGGATTCTCATATACCACTGGCTGAATTGTAAACTGCTCTAATTACATTGGAATGTAGTTTGGTAGTATCTAGAAAAGAGGTTGTACATATCCCATGACCCCACAATTCCATTCCTAATTATTCCAATTAAGAGAAATTCTCACACATGTACAAGAATAGAATAGTTTGATAATAATAATAATACATTAGAAGCAATCTAAATGTCCACTGATATGAGAATGGGTACATGAATTGTAATCTTATACAAAAAAAAAACTAGATAGAATTACATGCTAATGTCAAGAGAGTGCTAAGCAAACCAAACCAAACCAAACCAGGATTTAATGGATCTATATAAAGCTTCAGACATGCAAATTGCTTCTTGTTTATAGATACCCACATATCTAGTAAAAGCATTTTTAAAAATCTATGAAAATGATACATATTAACACAGGAGAATATTCACCCTTGAAGAGAAAAGAGGAGAAGGATAAAGACAGGGACATAGGCAAGCTTCAAAGTATCCGTAAGGTTTTATTTCTTCCAGAAAGCCTAAAGCAAATTTGGCATCCTGATAAGATTTTCAGTGGAGGCCAAGAGAGTGGAGAGAGAATATCAACAGAATATGAAAGAATTTTAAGCTACTAGGGTAAGTGTGCTGTAGGAACAAGACAGCAGTGATAGCATCAACCTGTCAGCCCCATATAAATTCAAATCCTGGTTAGCCACGTTCAAAGTCCAAAGGGCCCTGCTCCTGCCTCAGACTCAGAGTTCTTTTTCTGTGTGATTTTCAAGGTGGGAACACTGTAGAAACCTAGGGGAATAAGGAAGTGTAAGATATTATGACTATGCCTAAAATAATATAAAGATTATTAAGGACCTGAGCATACCACAAAAACAACCAGAGTTTCAGATTTTGAGTTAATTAGGAAGGCAATTATTGTACACAATTCAGAAACCAGAAAATTTCCCATGAGGTGTAAATAAAAAGTTTATTTTAATCCAAGGCTAACTGAATTAATACACTCTAAGGCATATCATCATAAATGTTAGACTATTGATACATTACATCTGAGTAAATCCAAGCTACGCTTTATGAAGCCAATAAAAGATTGTGCAGGAGGCCAAGAGGAAAAAAGCAGACCTTGGCCAGTGGTAGAAGCCACATCGGAGATTCTAACTCAGCTTGCTGTCTGTTTCAGTTGCTCTCTATCCTGTCTTTGTCTTTGTTCTGTCTTTGGCATATCTGTCAGCCAGACTGCAAAATCAGAAAACATAAATCAGGGCTGGTAAAGAATGCAGATTGGACCAGAGAAGAGCATTTTTATTTCTCTTACATTGTTTTGAAAAGACAATGAAGAAGAATTGTTCACCTAAAGAGAGGATAATGTAGCAAAATATAGAAATACAGAATATAAAATTATATTTAAAGTCACATTCTTTTCACGTTTCCTAAGGAATGTATGAATTTGTTTCATAAGATTTATGCAATAGATAATAAACTGAGCAAACTGATTGGATCTCTTTCTTGGACATAACTACCTGTCCACAGTTGTTATGCAGCACCCCCACAAGACTCTTTCTATGAGTTAGCATATAAAAATTCATGTACTCATAACCAGGATAGTATATTTTTCTGCAACACGGTATTTCCATTTAACATCTTTTAGCGATCTTTGCATATCGGTTGCCTAGATAGTCTGATTCTTTCAAAACACAAAAAAGCTCCCTAGTTTCCCTAGTATGGTTAACCCATTATTTTTTTAACCCTTCCACTGTTCACGGCTCTATGCAGAGTTTTCAGGTTTTCACTATTAGAAACAGTTCTGCAGTGACTATTCCAGTATATCCATCTTTGCCACCGAAGCCAGATGTCACTTAAAGCATAACAAGATCTGGGGATTATAATAGCGCTGTCAGGAACCTGTTGTTTCATATCTTTGGCTTTGTTTTTCCCTTGACTAGTCTCATTTTCAGAAAACATCACATTATGTCGCAGCAAATATGACAGCCAACACTTTCAGCCTTAACATTCTACGCACCTAGTCTCTTTCCCAGTATCAGCCAAAGGGGAGAGTTTAGTTCTCCCTGCACAGTGTGGAGTACATGCCCATTTTTGACCCTAGTGCTGTGACTCTGTGAATGGTATACACTGATTTTATTTGTCTGTGAATATGGGATAATAGACATCCTAATGGTATCTGGATTTATGCCACAGAGACTAAAGTATTCTAAGTATCTCTTTAAATCTTTGGCAGAGTAATGACACAAGTATTTTGCTTCTACATGACATTGTATATAAGAATGAAGCATGTTACAAACAGAGGATCATTAGTATTATTTAAAAGAGACAGTTTTTCATTTCAGGAAAACATTGCTTAATATATTGGCTGAAAATTCAGTGATGCAACAACCATGTTTTGTCATAATCTATTATATGCCAAACCATAGCAGAAATTATACATTTTATTTCTTTATTAATCAGTGGTTATTAAATTCTGCTCACCATGTCAGTAGCTGGAGATAAATTATTGAATACAATAAGATCCTTGCCCTCAGGTTTCTTATATTATTTAAGGGATATATAAGCAAATAACTGAGTAAAGATTATTCCAGATTGTATTATGAAGGAATTGCCCTATGAAGGAAACAAAAAAGATGAAATGAAAAGAAATTCAAGAAGATCAGTCCAGGAAAAGTGGTCAGGGAAGGACTTTCTGAAGAAAGAATATTTGAATTACAATCTAAAGACTGAGAACAAACCTTAAACTCTGGCCCTGTATTACCCAATATGGCAACCAGTAGCCACTTAAGGCTACTAAGAGCTTGAATGTAGTGATTCAGTTGGAATTTAACACAAGTGTAAAGTATGCACCAATCTACAAAACTAGTACAAAATGGCAAGTTATTTTATTAATAATTCTATTAATGCTAAAATTATATTTTTACATACACTGTGGTAAATATTACTAAAATTAATTTTGTTTCTTTTTTACCTTTTTAATGTGACTACTAAAATGCTTATGCTTACGTATGCAGATCACCTCGTACTGTAGTTCCACTTAATAGCCCTGCACTGGTTTCAGCTTATTTACTGTTATTAACATGCATTCTTTCATTTCTTTCCCTTCACGATGGTGATGCTGATTGAATTTATCTACTAGACTTTGCTCTGAGGATCTAAATCTAGGTATACTTTTTATCGACTGAGGTGTCCAAACAGTACTTCAAAGTATGATCGAGCCTAATGCAGCTTAGAGTTAAGAGGTGGTGAAGAAAGCACAGAAAATTGCCACATTTACTAGAGGCATTAGTTGTGTCATTAGTCATTTTCCCTTAGAAAAGTTCACAAAACAGATAAAGATCTTGAAGTTGGGAAGGTAGGCAGAGCTAGCATCCCAAGGTAATGACCTCGTAGGACAGGATTTCTGTGGGAAACAGCTCAGGCAAACTACAAAGATCTATTTAGTGAAGGAGATTCTATTGTTGTGTAGAATTGCCACGTCTTGCATGTTAAAATAGAGGTTTATTCTACACATTGTTTTTGCACTGATGAGAACACTAGTGACTTTAGTGTGCCTCTTTTTTATGTCTGTCAGGGAGATGTTGGCAAGATCACACACCTTTAATAACAAATTAATTCACTGGGAGAGCAAGCAGAGTAGTTTCTTTGTGCAGCATTAATTATTCTCATTTCAGATCGTGGCTTGTGCCACGGGGAAGAGATTGACTACTAAAAATGCATGCCTGATTTAGCATGCAAAACTTTTTAATATTTAGTTTGTAGGCATTTTCGGACCCCTGATATGATGTTTGTTATGTAATCTGCACTAACACTTTTGCCAGGGGAAACTCTAACCCTACTGGTTTGAGAGTTGAGTCATATCCTATGAATCTGGAGCAACGGTATTTAAACATCACGGGTTCCTCTTACTTTCATTCTAAGTCGCTGCAGTTCAGAGAAGCAAGCGCTCTGTGGAGAGAGGCTGTTGCTCTCCCGTGGAGGTGAGCAGATGCTTTTGCCGCTGTTCAGTGAAGAAAGCCAAGTCTGGATATGCAGTTCTCTAATTGGAGTGAAAGATGTTTTGTTCATTTCTGAACAACTATGCTAGATAGCTGCAAGCTAAAAAGTGCCTGCAATTTGCCACTTATTTGTAATAAGGTAAGTTCTATATTTGGTTTACTCACTGGATTGTGGCTGCATTAAATTAATGTGGCAGTTTCAGTACACGATTGTGCCTGAGAAAAATGCCTTCTCACAGGATTTTGAAGGTGGCATTCAAGAGTCTAATGCAAGTAAGTGTAAACTAACTATGGAATCCATTTGTGAGATACTTAGCTGACAGTTGTTAATGACAAATACAGTGCCCGAGAGATGGAAATGTTGAAGCAGCTTTATGTTTAGTTTTTTAAGAATTAAATAATTCCAGGCTTTTAGTATTTTTCTTGGTTGCTACTCTGTGAGGTCAGTTAAAGGTGAAATATACATAAGATTCATATAATTATGTTTGGATTATTCTAAATAATTACAGTTTTATGATTGTATTTCTCCATTGAAATAAAAAGAGGTCTTAGTAAGTAGGAAGTATAAGTGGAAAAGTAGTGAAAGCCTCCTCTTCTGACATATTTGGGTTTCTCATTAAGTGAAAGGGCACCATATTCATAAATTTCTGATTAGTCTAATTGCTTTAAAATGTGTGTGAGCTTGTTTATCCTAGTCTACTCTTTCAGTTGCTATTGGAGATAGCCATATACAGATTGTATGGATAGAGAAATCTGGATAGAAAGTGACTGATGGTTTGCTTTTCAAATTTTTAAAGCTGGCTACTGAGAGGCAGGAATAGGAATACTATCTGGGCTTCTTCTTATTAAAGCAATAACTTCAAATCAGAGTTTAAGGTACTGTCTAGCATCATGTAATCTCAGATACTAATAATTAAGGCCTTTAAATTCATTTGAGGTTAAAAAAAGGTAATTTCATTTTGAGAGTCATGGCTGTGAACTTGCACGATATTAATGAATTGAAATTTTTTAAAAAATTTATCTATTAGGTTGGCATTATGAATACTCCCATCTTAATTGACTCACTGTCATGCTTAGCAATTGTTTCATCTCTATTCAAAATTATACGCACTACAATGTTTCTAACCAAAATATGGAAATGACTTTTCATTAGATATGTATTTAACAATTCATGTTTTTACAAAGGTTAAGAGGTTAATGAGCTGATGGAAAGAATGTGTTTTTTCTCTTCTTTGTAGGAGAAATTAAAATTATTTCAACTTCCAGACATATTTGAAGGCAATATTCCATATTGGGGAAGGGAAAGGAAACCTTTAAAGAAAATGACTTTGCACTAATGAGTGCCTTTGGGACCTCAAATAGTAAAAAAAAGAGCACATATCCCCAAACATTGTAATATGAGATGTTATGATCAGAATACTCTGCTTCTAGATTATACATAATGCCCTGCTTTTTTGCCTGGGAAGAAAGGGGACTATTCTTGTTAGTCATATATTCTCCTAGAGAATTTTTCGTATGCTCTATGTGAGTTACTAAAGTTGAATAAATAGAACAGAATAGAATTCACTCTTATCAAAACCAAAGCAGGTCTTTTTGCACTATGCATCAGGTCTGAGTCTTTATTATGGCCATACAAACTGTTGACATGAATGACAACTCAGACTGACAAATGCTGTCAGTTCTTATTTTACAATATTCTCTGTTTTAAATATGAACTTATTTATTTATGATATTTTACAGCCAGCTGGGGGTTATCAGGTTACAGTATGAACGCACCTTGTTTCACCTCCATCTTTTCTGATGCCCATCCTTTGGCTGTTTTCCTGCTTTTTTTGAGCCTCCAGAGGGGTGTGGGCAGTGGGTGGGAGGGAGGAGAAAGGAAAGCAAGAAGCAAAGTGAGCATGCTCAAGTAGTATAATATTCCTCTTTCTCAACCTTTCATGATGGTTTTAATGAGGACAGAGGTCCGAAAGAGGTTAGACTATATGACTAGAATAAGTCTTTTAGGTAACTTGTGGATTTCAATCATCAGGAAATACAGTGGCCTTTAAAATGAACAATAATTGGGAACTTGATTGGGACGGACATTTTAGACTTTACCAACTTCACAGGTTGGTTGAAAAGATGAAGTGAAATCACATTTTTATTGTATTTCATTAACTGTAGCATGTTAGGCCTATTTTTGAGGAAGAATTTTTGTGTTTTCCTGAAGTGAATTAGGTGAAAGACATCAGAAAGACTCAGAATTGCACTCAGGATTCGGTGTGTTTCCTTTGAGGAATGGGGCTCTCATTTGTCTTCGCAGTTTCCAATTTTCATAAAAATATTTTGCAAAGAAGAGCTCCAAAAACAACCCAATTTTACATAAGCCCTAGTGGTCCATCAGCCTTCAAATAACTTGAGGACACTTCAGACTTCTTTCTAGTTAGTGCTATAGATCCGACTGTCTGAGGCGGATCCTATTTCATACCAAAAGGGGCACACATACTGAGAAAATTAAGGAGCAATAACTGCTTCCATCTTACCCTGAAAACTAAAATCAGGTCTTTCTTGTGATGATCAAATGAAATGGTTGATGTGAGTGCTTTGTGAACTTCATAGTGCCCTTAAATATCATTATTTCAGAGTAAGCTATCCACAATTATGTATTTGAAAGGGAACTTAGATGTCATCTCAAATTTAATTTTACAAAAAAAAGAATTAAAATCTCTCAGGATTAAGAAAAGTACTTTCTTTAGCAAGTGTCTAGACAAACATATAAACCTGGATCTTTTTGCTCGTCCAGTTTTGTGTACTATTATTTAAGTGGCTTTTGAAAATATTTAAAAATTTGTTCCCAATATTGATGAACATACTCATAGGAGGCTATCTTCTTTTGTTTTGCAGAAGACATATATTTTCTTTTCACATTTTGTGGGCTAAGGATTCTAGTTTGATGGAGTGTGGATTTGTGGAAGTGTCATCAAAATATACCATCTGACTTTTGCAATTTTTTAGCTATTCCCTGAAAGAAGCATTGAAGTCCTTATTCCAGGGAAATGAGCCATAAAAGTAAACATGCTTAGTGTATAGAGATATATTTTTGGCTTTTACAATTGTAGATGGTATGGTAGAATGTTTTAATATATTTATTGAAAGTCATAATAAAAATAGGTTTTTCCCAGAGTTTATATTTTAAAAAGAAACAAAGATAATTTAAACAACTAATGAACTGTCAACCATTTCTATTAGAATTGATCTGACTCTTTTATATATAAAACTTTTTAAGGACAATAAGAAGAAGAAAAAATGACTTTATAGTTATACTGCTTAGTGGTCTATGTCTTACTATATTAATAAGGAGAGGTTTAGAAAAAACCTTTTGTTTTAAACTTCTTAACTCTAAGATCAGAAGACAATTAATTAAAAGTTGGTTTTATTAATAAGAGTTATTTCTTACTCCTTGTTGATTGTTTATGCTAGTTCATGGGCAACTGAGGTTTTGTTCATAAAATCTTTTCCTACACCGATGTCTTCAAGAGTTCTACCTAACCTCTGTTCCA
>NW_004624743.1:13688597-13741766 GCF_000247695.1 Heterocephalus glaber | reverse complement strand
AAAAAATAAGAACCAAGATGCATTATGTAAAGGTACAATTCCCAATGAGAAATGTAATTGTGTTCTATACCTACAATGTACCAATAAAAGAATTTAATAGAAATGAAAAAAAAAAGTTATTTCTTACTCCTAAGAATTCAAAACTTGAGGGCCAATGAGTACTTCAGTCAGTGGAAGAGCACTTGCTAAGCATGCCTGGGCCCTGGATTCAATCCCCAGTAGTGGAAAAAAAGAATTCAAAATATGATCATCATTTCTCTTGATAAAAACTTAACTCCTATGAAAAATATATGGTCATCACATTCGGTGCTGCAACTTATCGCTTCCAGAGATAAGTGAAATTTATTATGATATTATCTTATGGGTGAATCTGTCTTGCTTTGTAATAAAATTCATGTTTTCTTGGATTCCACGAACTATATGAATCTACTTTATAACCATTGGAGGTAAAGGAGAACAGTTGAAATTGATGGACATAGGTCCTAAACATTTTCTTTGCTACGTGTAAGGGCAGTGGGTCGGTGATGAATCTAAGGAGCCAAGCTCTGGGGTATAGGACTGCAGTGGGAGGAATCAGTGCTTCTTTGTACTCTTGACATCATCCTCTGGTTTAGTCCCCAGAGATCAACATTGGAGCCCGTGCCATCTTTGCAATTTTGTTTTCCTGTCCACAACATTAGGGAAACTCTCTAATGCCGGATTACAGCTCCATATGTGCCAGAAAATATTGATTAGTGATCTTAGGGACACCAAGGTGAGTGAGGTACTTTGGTCCCCAGTAGAGGAGTCCATAGCTGTGCCTCTGATACAGTTGTTGAGGGTTTGTAATGAATAAACCCTTGAGATAAGCCCAAATAAGAAAGCTTAATGATGGTTTGTTGAATTTTAATTTCATCTTAATTTAGTAGAGAGATCCATATTAGTCACTTGGTCTCCCCTTCCTTGAGTCATTTCACTGGTGGGATGTGATTAGTAATATTTGTTCATGGCAATTTACAGCATACCCAAATATAACCAATCAAGTTCCAAATCCTTCACTCTACAAGTATTTCTCTGATAATAATAATAACAACAATATCCAGCATTAAGTAAGGGTGTATAATAATTTTTTATGAGTATCTTACCTTTTATAGCAACTTGACAAACTTTGACACTGTTGTTCCCTTTTTTGCAAGTGGAGATAGAGTAAAATGACCAGAATTGAACTTAGGCAGACAGGATTTAGAGTCAAGATACATAACTATGTCTATGCTTTCTACAGTTAGATCCTCTTGATTGTAATACTTTGAAATGACTACTATAAAGTCCTACAGAAACAAAAAGAAACAATTTAATGTTGCTACATTTAATTATTTTGATGACTGCAATATTCTCATTCTTAATGAAACCCAGGCCTTTATGAACCAACAATAAGGAAGAAGGGGGTAGTGTTAATGAAATATATGTCTGGAATGAACAAACATAACTGAGAATTTTGTAGGTGACTGTACTCTTTGTGTGATTTGTTTGTTGCTGTTATTTTTGAGGTGAAGAGTTGGGATTAAATAGTTTGAAAGCATTACAGTCTTTTGATGAAGTCCCAGGGAAAAAAATTGTGGAATTTCAGCATTTTAAGAGAACATTTGTATCATCTCTATTTCTCTATGTACATTCCCTAAACATTTCCCGGTGAAAGTCTTTATTTGGGTGAAGGAGCACATTGAGTAAATGGTGTAATGGAAAAGTTTAGATCCATTATGCAAACTAGGTTCCTTGTGATCTGGTTTTTCCAGAAAGTCCTAAGTCATACTTGAAATTCTTGGATAGTTTTCAAACATTCATATTTTCTCAATATTTTGTAAGTAAGAACTCAGTTTGCAATGCCACATAACCTTAGCATGAGCACAATGGCTACTATACGGTAGACTCTCAGGAATACTTCCTAACGAGCTGGCTGACTGGCTGGCTGGCTGGGTGGCAGGATGGATGGACGGATGGATGGATGGATGGATGGATGGTGGTTGTCTGATTGAATAGATAGATGGATGATGGGGATAAACTGGGGCATCCCTAGATTTGTTCCAAGTCATGACTCATATGCCTGATACTACTTAGGAACTATACCACCACTGAACATGTGGTACAGGGAAATGATGTCAAGGGTGTGGAAGAGTTCACTTCAGTTCATCTCCTATTTTATTATCTGATCATGCCAGTGTAGAGTAAGCACAGCTGTAAGTCATTTCTTTCTACATGCCTTTCCTACTATTTCATATTAGAAGTTTATTAATTATACAGAATGAAGCATCATTATTTCACTTTCATGATTCAAAAGCTAAATGTATACAGATGTGAAAAAACACATATATAATGTGTGTATATGTGTACGCACAGAGAAGGAAAGATAGAAACAGAGAGAGAGAGTGATTGAACTTGGGTTATAAAGTTAAAAGCTCAAAAAATAGAAACCTAAATTAATGGAAATTATCAGAGCTTGACTATTTTAGAATTTATTATGGAAAAGTAGTCAATTGTAGAGGAAACAAGATCAACTTTAAAAAAAAGACACTTAAAAATCATTTAATGATTTACAAATGTATATTTCTTTCCATCCAATAAGGAAAACATTTTTCCAGCAAAATTTCATTGGAGTGTCAAATTCAAGTTTGAAATCAGAATCTATTTGGCATAATCAGTTGTGAATGATGATTTTTAAAATCAAAGCCATGATGAAGACTTCAGTTGGGCAATTCTGCAGGCTTCAGAGAGTATTTTAAGATGGCCATTGTTTTAAGTTTTCCCAGGGAGAGAACACAGAAAACTTTCCTGTGAAAGCACTTGACTAAGCACAACTAAAGAGTGTCAAAATATATCCAAGTTTGAGACAATGGAAACGGTCTATTGGGAAAATGACACAGTTGGCCATGACCCAAAGCAATCATTAAAAACACAAAGAAAAAAAAAAAAAAAGAAAATCATCCCAATCAGCACAGAATCATTGGGTGGATTTCCTTTTTCCAAATCCTAAACAAAGTGGCACATTTTCACCATTTGAGAACATTCTATTTCTTGGTGCTTAGTGTGCAAGTACATTGTATTATTGGAGTAAATTCCTTTCTTATGGCTGACTGTTTTCTGGAGATGATTTCACTATCTTAGGAATAGTGTGGTCTAAGTCAGCATTAGTGAAAAGCATTACCCTGGCTGACTGGAGACCTAGATTCCCCATATCTATAGTCTGAGATTCATTTTTAGCATCCCTCCGTGAAGGTTTCATCCTCTAACCCCTCTCATATTAACTGAATATATTAATTATTTCAGGATAGGTTTCTTTTCTTCTTCACTGGAGTGGTTATGATGAATCATAAAATCACCTGGAGAGTTTTGCTAAACCCATGTATTGGTTAGCTTTTCCATTGCTGAACAAAATACTTGAGACCAACAGAATAAAGGAGGAGAAATTTATTTGGCTCACAGTTTCAGAGGATTCAGTTCATAGTCAGCTGGCTCCAAGATAATAATATCAGAGTAGAAGGCAGAGCAAAGGTGCTTAGTTCCTGGTGGCTGGGGAACGTAGCAGAAGACCAGTGTCCTTAAGATCCAGTCACTTTTCCAGGAGTTTCATAATCCAGTGAAGTTGGCAATTAAGCTTAACTATCCCAGTCTACCCCTTACCAACTGGGCACCCAAACACATCTCCTTAAACTGTATTTAATTTCCAAATATAGACAATAATAAGGTCATAAATTGACCTAACATGATGTAACTATCCTGCATACAACCAAAAACCCACTAACCCCTTCCCCAAAGTCTCAACAGTTCCAGCACTTTTCAAATGTCCAAGTCAAAGAGACTCATGGCAGACTCTTGGCTGTGAACTTCCGTAAAACATTTTTTAAAAAACAAGTTAATCCCAAAACACAATGGCACAGGGTAAAAATTCCCATTCCAAAAAGGAGGAATAGAGGCATAGAAATGAATTGGACCTAAGCAAGACTGAAACCCAGCAGGGCAAACATTAAATACTGTAGCTCCATGTTCAGCATTTGGGGAATGGCAAAATGTTCCGAAGTGACTGGTGGCCCTACCTCTAAGACCTCACTGGTTGTGGTCCATATGGCCTCTGTAGGGCTGGTTCTGCTCACTTCCTTAGGTATTGCTGGGCAGGTATTTCACTTTCCTGCCATTTCTGACTTCCTGGGTGGGGGGACACTGTAACTCTGACTTCATTCCCACAGCTTCATGCACCCACCACTCAGGGGTATTTTGTCTGGCCTGTCAAGTCTTTCTTTGAAATATGGATGGAAGCATCCACGATGCCATAACTATTGTATTCTGCATGCCTGAGAAATGAGCATCATATGGACAATGCCAAGGTCTGCTGCTAGCTTGAGCAGTAGCCAGGCCACTTTGGACCATGGCTGCAGCAGCCTCTGAGTGCCTAGATAGATGAGCAAAGTGAAATGAATCCCAGGGAATCAATTCCTTGCTGATTCCTCCGGTGCCCTCAGCCATCTTTCTTACTGTCCTGATGCAAAGAACTTGGCTTCCTTTCAATGCTAATCTTTTCAGCAACCATGCTCTCCAAGGCCAAAGCTTTGCAGGGTCTTCCTTTCTTATGAAACTGTAGACTTTTCACATCTGATTTTTCCTCCTGTTTCTCACGGTATATCTGGCTGATGCAGTCAGAAGTACCCATCACAGGCTGAATTTGGGGTTGCCTTGAAATTTCCTCCACCAGATTATTTAGTCCACCACTATTAATTTCAGTCACCTGAAAAGTCTCAGGACATGGACAAAATTAGACAAATTTTCTGCCAGAATGTCAAATGCACAGCTGCTAGTCCAGCTCACAGCAGTCTTCATTCCCAGCTGAAAATTCTGAGCCTGGTCTGTAGCCTGCGCCTGTCACCATTCTGACCTTCGGAGCTCCAACCAGAATCACCCATCAGACTCCGCTTGTAACATTCTTGGGCTTCTCTAGCCTGAATCTTACTGACTTGTCTTACCGACAATAGTTAACATTTGAGAGAGAATATTAAGATAATTATTTCAAGTTTTCCAAGGGAAGGAGACACAAAAACCTTTCTTATAAAAATACTTGCTCCAACACAACAGAGAGAGTCCAGATATATCCAAGTCTTAGGCAATGGAAACAAGTTTATTAGGAAAATAAACTTGTTTTTGGATCTAATGGCAGGTGCTTGAAAACAGAGCACAGAATCACAACTTGTATATTTTTACAAGTTGTATATTTTTACAAGCATTTTTATAGTAAGCATTAATAAAAATCTATCAGAAGTCAACCAAGAGGTGAAAGCTACATGTGCTACATTAGAATTCTATTTTAATTACATCATGATTTCTGCGTCATTGTGTCTATTGCAGGTTTTTAGGAAAGATTATTATACTGTTAAATGATGTTTTTGCCATGTTTTTGGAAGATTACATTTTAACCACAGATCATCCATAGACCATTTTTCTCATGCCTTAAAGTTTGCATTTGTTTTATTCCCTTGGCATTGCAGATATACTTGTAATCACAAAGATAGGTTCATATTTAACCACTCCTGTGCATCTAACACTGGTTATACTTTTTCACCTTCTTTCCAGATTCTAAAAATAAATGCATAGTCAAACTGACAGAAAACTTTGTAAGTGTAAATAATTGTATTAGTAGACAATATATACATCTAAATCATTTTATCAAATTAATGGCAATGATGTTACTAAATAATACCTCATAGTGATAAAGTGTACTTTTGTCATCAAAGTAGTAAACCCTTACTAGTTTCCAGCCCTGCTGCCTCTCTTGGTGTCTCCTAGAAGCTGGGTAGTCACACTTGGGCAGCAGCACATGGAGGTACACAGTCCTCCACCTCTCTGGATGGACAGAGCCAAGGAGCTTGGACTTCACCTTATGGGACAGTGATTCTTCAATTTCATGGTGCAGCACCTGTGCCTGAGAGATTCTGATTCAGTAGGTCACGGGTAGAGCTAAAGAATGTAAATTTTGTGAAAAGCATCCAGGTGATTCTAATGTCTACTCCACGTTCAGAACCCTTTACTACTGGTGGAATATCAAGTGTACCTCCACTTAATTATGCTTTCAGATTTTCCCATAACTTAGAGGAACATTTTGAGTGTGAAAGTAGTCATTTGGTAGAACATGTGTGAACAAAGGATTTCTGTAAGAAAACTCACAGAACCTGCACCTTGAGTCCAGTACGAGCTATGATCAGCCACTTCCCCATTCAGTTTTCAGGTTGAGAAGGTATGGCTGGGAATATTGGCAGAGAAGGCACAAAAGTGACTGAGTGCCCTGAGGCCTGAGCCAGAGGCTCCCAGCCAAACGTCAGCCTCAAAGAGAAATTGAACCATGAGTCTGGAGAAAGAGAATACTAATGGATGAGGAGGCTGAGATTCTGCTGATAAAGAATAACTTTGGCAAGTGCCAGAATATGGGAGTGGTTCCTCCTGTGCCCAGGCCTGAGAGATTTAAGGTGAACTCTGAAAAGGATATACAGCTATACAGGGTAGCTGATGAAAGAAGGCCTGTGAGTTGTAATGTGACCATGGAGTAGTATGCTGAGCTGCAACAGGGACAGAAAGGACCATTTGGCACAAAGCTTGAGAAAGATACTATCCATGAATGGAGTGAAAGCAGTGACTGAGTAGTGTCCAGATTCTCAACCTGAAGACCCGGGTTCAAATCTAGACCCTACCACATATTGTGTGACTTTAAGAAGATTATTTGATATCTCTGCGATTCAGTTCCTTTCTCCTAGAATGAGAAAAAAAATACCTCCTGTGGAAATAGAGACAGTAGATCTGGAAGCAGAGTATAATGTGAGCCTCTTTGTGCTACCAATATCGATGCAAGAGCCCTTTTCATACCATAACTCAAGCATACACTAGTCCGGAAGTCTGTGGTACCATCAATTCATGAGAGACAGTCTTAGAGAAAAAAACTGAAAAAGCTTGCAGTATGTAGGCTAAACTTGACAAGCTGAGTGATTTATTGGAAACTTGTTTACAAGCATTGTTTATATTTCCTCAGCCTTATACCATTTATTTCCTTCAATGTTTACCCAACAAGGGTTAGGAGGTTAGGGGCTTAATGCACTGCAGAACTGACAGGATGTTTCTGATTTTACTGGAACATAAGAACAGCTTGCTGAACTCTGTTGTGTATAAAGGGATGGGGTCTAGTGGTTCCTACAGAATCAAAGTTGAAGTGTTTAGCATCATTATGCCAACTTACACACACACACACACACACACACACACACGATAGGGGCGAGAGAAAAATTGCAACGAATAGTTTCACAGTAGAGTCTCTGAGATTCTAATAGTTTAAAAACCTATATATCAGTTGAACTTATTCTAAAATACTTGGTCTTTTTTTCATTTCTCTAATAACAGTTTTCCAATATGGGAGTTCAGGGAAAGAATACAAATAAAATGACTTTAATCTGTACATATTTTTTACCTAATCTGTTTCGTTGGAAGTCCAGCAGAGAATTAAAATATATAACTTTCCTCTACTTGTGTGATTGCCAGATTTTAATAAAAATTTAGCCTATGTTAAATTTTAAGACACTCATTTCTGATTATGGATGTTCACTTGTAAATTTATTGATCGTTTCAGCATATTTCCTTCGGTGTAGTCCAGAATGCAAAAATGTTTTTTGAGCTTGTCTGGGGCTACAAATGAGGGACAAAATGGACACAGTATGTGCTCACCAGGAGCTCAGTCCAAGGCATGGGTATCAAATTATACTGATGACATCAGATAAAGTAGCAAATAGTATAGAGTACAATGGAGGATGTTAATTTAGAATATAGGCTCAGAGACATCCTCTCTAAGAATGAACTTTAAGCTGAGATCAAAGTGTGAATTAATTTTGGTTCCATGATGTTTGAAAGTTGATGAAGATTAGATGAAATATATATTAGACAATACATGGCACAAAAAGTGCCCAAGACATTCAGATCTGGCCTGTCTGCTAACCAGCAAACACCAAACCAGTCAGGACCCTAGAAGCCAGCTGAGGACTGAATGTGCTGTGTCAAGCTTGGATGTGGTGAGCTCTGTGTGCACCTCAGATCAGCTGAGGATGTCCCTGGCCTGCAGCCTTTCTGGTCAGCCTGCACTGAGTATGCTCTGTCTGAATTTCTGTTCCAAACTGCTTTGTCCTACATTGCTTTGCCAAGATGAGCATCCTTCCTCTCCATTTCCCTGCATTCCAGTCCATTTTATTTGTCTCTGATTCCCTACTTCCACTTTGCAGGAGTAGAGTCATCTCCTGGTGCCCCAACCCAACCCCCTGGAACTTCCTTTGAACCAAGACACTCAGGATCTCATTGCCGTCACCTCAGTGAGAGTTGTCAGCCTCTTATTCCTTCCTCCAGGCACGTTGACCAGTTCAGGCCCTACACATGCAGGCCCGTACTTAAGATGAGGTTGAGATTTACCTACTTTTAAGATTTCATGGTTGGTACAGATGTTCTCATCCTCAAGGGGATGGATCTAGTACTGGATCACCAAGGCACAGAGGAGAACTTAGATGTTACCAAAGAGTACTGTTATGTGGGTGTGGAAATTACACACTCCATCATGGAGGACAGGAAGATGGGTCTCTCCCCCGAGTCATTGCTAAGGTTTGTGATGTCCAGGGTGCTGGGAGCTCTTAGGTCATTTTTCTGTCTGAGGAGGCAAGGCACAAGGAGTGTAGAGAAGAACACGGTGCAAGAAGGGATGTCTTTGTCATTCCCTGTGTATTTTCGATATTTATTTATTTATTTATTTATTTATTTATTTATTTATTTAAATACCAGGGATCAAACTTGGGACCTTGGGCTTGCACAGCAGGTGGTGAAACCACTGAGATAAATCCCCGGCCCTATTTTCGATTTTTAGATACAAGCAGAAATAAAACATCAGATTCTGCCCTTAAAAGTGTGCCAACGGGTCTGTGTCATCGAAATAAAGCATATTTCTATATATGCTATTTTGTTGAAAAGAAGAAAACAGCAACAGCTGTGTACTCCAAGGCTGGGTTGACTAAGAAAGGTGCTTGTAGTTTATTACATTTATTATGATCACTTTGGCTTTTGTTATGGAAGACCCCACAAGCCAGTGAAAGTCATTATTAGCAAAATCAGTTAGGAGTGCATAAAAATGCTTCCATCACATAAACTTTAAGCTTATTTTATGATCCCTTTCTCCTATCCCTGTTCCCATTTGCAGGCCCGCCAGTGATAAGGCAGAGTTCTTGTTGTTACCGTGTTACCCACCATCACCTCCTTGCTGCTTTCTGAGCCGTCATGGTGGGTGGTGAAAAAAATAGGGCACACTGGGGAGAAAATAGGTGACTCTACAAAAGACAAGCACATTTCTTCGGCTGTCAAAATTAGCAATGAAAATTAAGATTGAGAACATCTGCTTTAATTATGTATGTAGCACAGACTGTTCTGTTGTTTCACAGTTTCTTTCAGGGGAAAAAAAATGAAAAGAAAAGATACCTGCTAGTCTCTTACAGTCTTCCCCTGGAGCTGTCTGTCTGCTTTTATCTATAGAAAGCTACTATAGATGGTGTCCTATGTGCAAATACTAGGTGAAATGCTTACAATTCCGTTTGCAGGCCCGTGATTGTGAGATTTGGGAAGACAGACTAAAGGCACTGGGCATAAATTTTGGAATAGAAATGACTGCCAAAGTGTGTTAGCTCAGTGTTTAATTAGGAATAGAAGCTTTATTTTTCCACCCAGTCATGAGTACCACAGCGGTGGAAACTGAGACCTAGAGAACTGTTGGTAACAGCAGAGGGAATGGAAGCACGCAGTGTGGAAAGCAGACCCTGGATGACTGAGCATTTAGGGTGGGAAATATTTGCCAGATGTCCCAGAGCCTTAGATATGACAGAGCTGGAACCCATAAAGCTGCAAGAGCACTGGGTCCCTGCCATCTGCAAGGAGGAGGCTGCTGTATTCAGCCAGACCCTCCTGGGGTGTTTATGTTGTTCATTTTCCTTGTTTGAGATAATTGTGGTCAAATTTTTACATTTACTGGCCCTTAGAATTAAATGTTAATTTCTCTTCCCATAAACATGTTTTTCTCTCCCTTTCCTTCTCAGCTGTGAATTAAATCCACTTTTTCTTACTGAGTATTTCTTAGAGGAAAACTACTCAAAATATTATCTTTGTTCTTGAGAAATTTACAGTCCAATGTGCTGCAGTTCTATTCTTTATATTCTATTGTATACAAATATAGAATATGTATTGAGAGAATGTATATATATATACATACATATATATTCTGTTATGTTTTATTCTATGAATGCTGAATAAAGGACTGATCATAATACACAGTGCGTGTGTGTTTAAATAAAAAATTACTACAGTAAGACACATTAATTTTCTAAAAATACTCTCCTGCACTCAAAACACAATTATCCTGTCATTCCTGCCGCCTTCGGAAGCAGTTCTGGACATCCTCTTTGGTGAGCGTCTTCATGAAATGTGATAAAAATGCTGTGAATGCTACCTCTGAGCTCCATCCAGTGGAAGGAAAGGGAGGCTCTTAGAAGCATGACAGTGTGTCTTCATCCACTTTATTCACCAGGCCTGGCCTCTGAGACTTCTCATTCTTCCTCAAAGACTACATGACCATGAAAGGGAATCATTTTGAGTCCGTTCAGGACAAAGGGGCAGCCATGATAGTACAACTAAAGACATTCACGTGAGAAGACTTCCAGAACTGCTTCAGAAAGTGAAGAAAACAATGGGATAAGTGTGTTCCAGGAGAAGGACTTCAAAGTGAGAGTAATCGCACTGTCTTTTACTGTAATACATTTTGTAAAAAGTAAATACTCACTGTGTTCTTAACACACCTTATCACATTCATTTTAAATTTCTTTAAGATGATAATAAACTTAATAAAACAGAATAATTGTCCTTTTTCCCTATCAAAGAAGAAAGATCTGCCAGCACAGTGGCAAATACCAGTAGTCTTAGACGTTGAGGAGGCTGAGGCAGGAGGATTACTGAGCTCAAGACTTTGAGACCAGCCTCGGCAATACAGCAAGACCTTAACTTAAACCAAAACAAAAAAGACCTGTTGAAATGTCAAGTTAATTTAATAATTCGGTTTTAAAATTTTGATTAAGAAATAGATTGAAGTTTGTTCTAACAAGATATGTACAGAGTTCACACACACACAAAAGTGTACACACACTTCAGCAGTTTGCCCTACTAGTAAATGTCTGGAAGCTTATGGCCACCACTTTGAGCACCTTCTGCAATTGTAGAGGCCAAAGTTAATTTGTATTAATCTTATGATGTCTCAACAAATTTAAAATATTCATACAAGTTTTATTTTTCCTGATGTATACATTTTTGATGGACTGTGTATAGTTAAAATATATTTATAGGCTAACAGTAAACATATTTTGGTTTATTATGGCATAAAAATTTTATTTGTCATTAAATTATTCTTTTAGTATATTATTTGCAAATCCTTTTGGATTTTCTATACAGTTAATTTATGAATAAATTTAATTTTGTGTTAAATTATATATTTTGTATTTTATATCCATCCTTGCTCTGGTTATGACCGTAGAACAATGCTGAATTGCAGGGATGAGAGTGGGTATCCTGTCTTTTTCTCATTCCCTAGGGCAGTGTTTAATGTTTTACCATAAATTATGACATTTGTTAACTGTTTTTATCAGATTAAGGAAGTTTTCTTCACGTCTGTCTTGCTAGGATTTTGTAAATTAATAAATATTGAATTTTATCAAATCTTTTTTTTTTGGCAAATCTTTTTACTATATATTTTGAGGTGATTGTATGAATTTTGTCTTTACTAATTAAAATAAATTATATTAATTGATTTTCTGCTAACAGTCTACCTTTGAATTCATGAGATAACCCTATATTGGTCATAACATTTCATCATTTATGTACATTGCTGGATTTAATTGTTAATATCTATTTGGAATTTTTGCAGATGTGTTTGGAAGTGATTGTGGGCAATATCTTTTTCTTTCATGCAATTCCATGGTAATTTTATCCAATAAACAAATGATAATAAGTGTTTCAGACTCTAGGATAATTTGTATAATATTGAAAGGGTTTCTTAGGTGGAAGATTCAAATTCTCTTATTCTTCTCAAATTAGTTTTCTTTTTTCCTCCTTACCAGGGATTGAACTCAGGACCTTGTGCTTGTCAGGCAGGTACGGTGCCACTGAGCTACATCCCTGGCTCTCAAATTAGTTTTAATAGATATTATTTTTGGATATATCCATTTTATATAAATTTAAAATATATTGGCAAAGTGTATCTTCTTTTGTAGGAGATGTCGCAGCACTTTTTTATTTGGCAGAAAAGTAGCAATGTTAAGGAATGTTATATAAGATGAATTGATTCAGGATTAAGCACATATCACTCATCATTGGTCAGTTCTTTAAACAGCAACTGTCAAAATCACTTTTGAAAGCATTATATTCAGCTTCACTCCCATCTGAATCCATCTTGAAAATTATTGAGTCTTCTTACTCTCTTAACTATAAAATATCATCTTCTCTACGTGTCCTGTTGGTTTAGTAAATGGTCAGCTCTGTTTCAAAGGAAACATCCAAGGTTGGCCTATATGCAGTGCTACATGTTATACTGATTTTCCTTTGGCCCTTTGTATGTGGCCCTATGCCAGAGTTTCTTTAAGTGGGGCTTGCTGCACTGCTGGTGGGCCTGGAACACTTTTTTCCTGGACTGAGAACTCATCCAAAATACCAGATTGTTGTTCATGTTATTAGGCCCTAATGACTTGTAACTGCATAGACATTCATTTTTATGGACACAATTGAAGTATTTACCAGTCACCCACTAAATAAGTTATTAAAGATAACTAAAATTGGGTATTTGTGAGTAAAATTAACATCAGCAGATTCCCTGGATACAAAATCAGTAGCCCCCCCCCCCCACACACACACATTGTGAGTCTGGGTGTCACAGGTCACCTGGCCACACTCCAGAGCTCCTACTGTGCACACCAACACAATGGGCAGCTAGAGCCTCCACAGATTTCTAGGTAGAGGATTTCTTATTGCTTTATCATGAGTGTCAATTTTACCTGATTGTGGTTGCCACATGCAGCTGTACTTAGCAGCCATCAATTTTGCTTGATCTTCCATTCTGTTGTCCTGGGTTATCTGAAAAGCCTTATTGTATGTAGCATGCTTACATTTGTATATACAGTACTTGTATAAGCAATCTTTGAAACCTGTCATTTTTCCAATAACTAGATCTTAAGACATGTCCTGTATTTTGTGAACTATTCATGCACTTACTGTTAAACCAGAGGTTTACACAATTTGATACCATGGTGATAGTTCATCATTACCAGTCTTCCTTGTTCTTTCATCTCCGTTTGCCACTTGAGAACAAAAATAAGGGTGAAGTATATTGGCTATAGAATTACTTGCCTTGTAATTGGACTGAAGTAACAACTTTTGTGGATTGCACTTTAGGCGACTTTAGAGGTAAGTAGTTTTTAATTGAAAAATGAAGTAGGGATGAGTATCCTCTATTGAATAATTTTCTATCATGTCTGTAAAAATACAGATGAAATAAATGTTTCCCTTGAGCTGTCTCCAATAGCAAGGCTTATCCTGGAATTAGCTTTTGTGATCATGTATAATTTTTTCATTTGGGCAGAGAAGTTAGGAACCCTACAGTTTAAATTTTCTTTTCGTTTATTTTCTTTTGTTTTGCTTGGAACACTGGGAATTGACCCTAGGGCTTCCACACTGAGCTTCATCTATAGCCTCTTTTTATTTTTTTTTATTTTGAGATAGGGAGGGTCTTTCAGTTACTAAGCTACCCGGGCTTGGCTCAAACCTGTTATCCTTCTGCCTCAGTTTCCCACAGTGCTAGGATTGTAGGCATATGCCACCACGCCCAGTTTCAGACTTTCTTGGGAAAGGGGAATGAGCACTACAGATTGTTTACTTTAACACAAATATTTTATACAAAAGAGTGCTGTACAAGAAAGGGGAAATAGAAACGGAAATTTTAAAATGTCCCTGACTTCCAGTGTTTGAGGCCAGAGGTTTCTGCTCTCTCTGGTGCAGTCACAGTCCACAGGATCTAATGCCCTCCTTCCTGATCTACAGGAGAGTGCATTTCTCTATGAGTGTTGGAGAAGTTTGTTTTAAAAATTATGCAGAAGTTCTTTTCAAAAGATTAGTTCCTGTACATAGCAGTCATAAGAAAACATGATCTAGACAATCGCCATTGTGTGTGGCGCACATTGAAATATATTTCTCCATTCATGTTTGAGTGTGGGTAGATTTTTCTGGCTTAGAGAAGATTTGTAATTACTGAAGCTAAATACTACAGATAACAAGAAGGTCTATGGGAACTGTATTTCCTTTGACCCCATCCCAAGCTGAGGGGACTCTGAGATGGGTTCAAAAAAGCACATCCCCTTTATTGTTAGTATATTTGTGATATGTAGTAAATACATTCATAGTGGGGAACTGATGTGTATATATTATTAATCCTTTATACTTCTCCTTCCCTCTCTCTCACTTCTAGGCATCTCCATACCACCTTCCCATTCTTTCAAACAACCAACTCTTTCCTTTGTATTTTATTCCTTTGCATTATTTTAGTCTAAATGTTATTAATTTCTGCTGTAATCTTTATAATTTCTTTCTATGAGTTTCAGATTTGGATTATTCTTATCTTTTTCAGACCTTAAAAAGCATTTTCAGGTTATTTATTTTTGATCGCTCTATTCTTTTTATGTGTATATGTATAGCTGTCAACTTCTCTCTTAGAACAGTTTTCATTGTGTCGCATAGGATTTTGTGCTTCCATTGTCATTTGATTCTAGGAATGTTCTTACTTCTTCCCTGATACCTTCTGTGATCCATTGATTATTCAACAATGTATTATTTAATCTTCATGTGTTTGACATGGTTCCTGTGGCTTCTTTTCCTGTTGATTTCAAGCTTATATCCACTATGATCCAATAGTAAACAGGATTATTTCAATCATTTTGTATATTTAAGCATACTTTGTGTCCTAAAATATGGTCTGTTTTGGAAAAAGTTCCATATGTTATCAAGAAAAATGTGTAATTTGTTGTTGTGTGATGAACCGTAGATATTTGCTCAATGGTGTGGTTTAGCTCTGGTGTTTCTTTGTTGTTTTTTGTTGTTGTTGTTTTGTTTTGTTGTTGTTTGGGGTTTATTTTCTGGTCTGGTTGGCCTATATAATTGTGAGAGGGTAATTGTGAGAATTGTAATTCTTGCTGCTTACCTGGTCTTCGCATCTATAAAGGGAGCTGAAGTTTAGCATGGGGAGGGAACTAGGAAGCGGCTTCTCCTGCAGCTTTAACTCAACCACACACCATTCTGAGCATAACAGTGGAGATACTATTAAGTAAGAGTTGAGAGTCGCAGTAAGTTTGGGCCCCAAATAATCTATCATTTATTGTGATGGGTTTTCCTAGCAATTTAAATCAAAATATATAAGAAACATAAGAAACATAAAGGGTGCATGTAGATTCTTTTAAATCTTGCCTGAGTACAGCTTTAATTCTATGAACACACCAGAGGCTAAAAAAAATCAGTAAAGAGTTATAAAGAATTCAAAATTATTGAGTCAATATTGCAATCCAACTCTACTTGATTAAATTAGTCAAAGTGAAAATCTTTCAACTCAAACCTTATGTCTGCTGATTGCTTTGTTTCCAGTTCTTAGTCTGAAGTTGCCACCCACTAGCTTGGATAAGGTATCCAAACTGAACGTCGAGTTCTTCCTCACAAAGCTGGATTAGTCCAGCCAGGGAACAAGGACTCAGATTTTGGAGTCAGACTAGGAGCTTGCATCCCTTCACTTCCAGCTGTCTAACAAAAGCACATTGCCTCTCTGTTACTCAGTGTCCTCCTGTGTCGAGTGATGGTCACCGTAAAGCTGTCTCCTGGTGCTCTCCTGAGTTTCACACAGACAGTGAATGCCAAGCACTTAACACAGTGCCTTCCATGACAGCAGTAATCAATAACAGTTATTCAGAGCTACCTTGAAGAAGTTTGTGAACTGGATACGGAAATACATTGGATGTGCACTGGAAACAAAATGGCCATCTATAAAGACAGGAAAGGAGAGTCCTTTTATTACCATGATTGAAAATTTACCTCTGTTTTAGGGTTCTCTTTTTCACTTACGGTTTTTCATTGATTTATCTCTTTCGCCAATATTTATTTCTACTGTATATTCATTCAGCCCATGCCTTTTAGTCTTTTCTTTTTCTTGACATGTTCAGGATGTCAGAAAGTCAGTGCAGCTCTATCCATGTTAACACATCTTTCATGACCAGCTTGTCTGCAACACAGCCAGATGGAGTCTCAGATGAAGTGATGGGCTAACTGAGGCCTCATGATCTCTCACTGGGAATTAAGGGTGAGAATCAAGCACAAGGTTGAGGTAGATTCTCCTTTAAATTGTTTTAACATATTGTCTGGATGAACCTATCAAACGGCAACAGAAGGTGATGATTTTTAAATTATGGCTAAGAGAGGAAAGATGGCTATTAACCATTTCTTATAAGCTTTAGTTCACCTGCAGAAGGGGCCATTTATTTATTTTTAGAATGTTTTTCATTCTCAGGTTCAAGAATAAACAATGCTCTGCAAGATTGTCTACTAGAAAGTAGGGTGCATCTTCCGTTAGAAATAATTTGATGGAACACAGTCAACTTCTGAGGAAGCCCGTGTACGCTGGTGATCATCGAGGGTGCTGGGGAGGTTCTAACGGCTCTTAGGTTCAAGATGTCCTGCTGAGTCAGGGCCCGTTTTGTCTTCCTTCACGTCCCCCTGGTATCAGAAGATTAGCAACCAGCTGTCCCAAAGACATTGTCCCCAAGGAGCATGGCTGATGTCCTGGGGACAGGGGAGCTGACTCTCAGTATCTCTTTTCTGTCCCATCAAAGACTGTTGGGGTCAGCCTGCCTCCCTTCCCTTCCATTGTACTACTTTGTTGCTTCTGACTGGGGTTTCTCTCCATCCTGGGTTCACGGAGTAGAACAGTGTTTTCATTTTTCTTCTCCCATGCCAGAAGGGAAAACATAGTCCCTTCTGAGGAAGGCTGAAGAATTTTATTCCAAATGAAAAGCAAAAGCTGCCTAGGAATAAAGCGTCAATATTACATCTACACTCCTGCATCCCGCCCCATGCCTCCCACGTCCCTTCACACTTCCCTGCTCCTCTCCCTTCCCCTCCATTTCTGTATTTCCCTTCCCTCTCATTTCCTCTCCTATCCTCTTCATTTTTTCATTTCGATCTGGGGAAGATAAAAAGCTTCTATGGTGTAATTTAAGGTGCCAAATGGGGTCCAACCGAGATTTCCGCACAAATTTCAAGGGATTGTATTGACTCCGGATGGTGTAGTTTGTCACCAGAATGGCCGGAGCGTCTGAGCCCAGGGCCTGGTAAAGAGTGAGGCACTGGGAATAAGGGTGTGTGAGGGAGTTGGAGACACTAATGAGACCAGCAGCAGGCTCAAGAAATCACAGATTTCTAAGAAGAGAATCACAAAGAAACTCTAGAGCACATTAGTCATTTGAAAACCTACTTTGAACTTAGCAGGGGGGTGAAATGAAAGGAGGATGATATTGTGAGTAACGGGAAGATCTGCCACTCAGAGGCAGGAGTGCTGTCAAGGTTGAGGCAAAAAAGGAACTCTTCTGCATTGCTGGTAGGGATGTAAATTAGTACAACCACTATGGAAATCAACATTGAGATTCCTCTGAAAACTAAAAACAGAACTATCATATGACCCAGCGATACCTCTTCTTGGTATATACCTGAAGGGATTAAAGTCAGGGTACTATAGAAACACCTGTGTACTCATTTTTATTGTGGCACAATTCACAATAGCCAAGCTGTGAACTGTTGCCCCTTGTTCTCTTCTTCTTGTATAATAACAGTCTTTCTTCTACTTTCATGTCACCTTTTTTTTCCTTTAGATTCCACATATTAGGGAAAATGTGATAGTTGTCTTTTTGAGTCTGACTTATTTCACTTTACATGATAATCTCTAGTTCCATCCACTTCCAGAAAATATAATTCTGTTCTTCTTTATGGCTGAGTAATACTCCACTGTGTGTACATATCACATGTTCTTTATAGATTTATCTGTTGAGGGGCACCTAGGCTAAGTTCACATCTTGGCTTGCAGAGGTTTTTACTTCATAGATTGGTTTTTGTTTATTTTCTACAGTGACTTGCAAAGAGTAGAGAATGATTGCTAAATTAGACCAGAGTTTATTCTTTTAATATCATTAATTCTTATTCTCTAGTACATTGACTGTATTAGAGAACATTACATTAACTGGCCAGGTCCTTTGAGCTTTGGAGCCGTCATAGTTTTTATTTATCTTGTATTCCTCTGCATATTGGCGCAGAATAAGATCACATTAAACTCAAAATATTCACACTTTCCAAAGGCAAAACCAAATTCAAAGTCCAGTGTTTTCTGAACTCATAGATTGGAAGAACTATCTGAGTCACCTTGGCTGGTTGCGTGGCTCACTGTGGACCCAGATGCTTTTCTTTCCCAGATACACCAGGTCATTTTTATGATAGGACAACTTTGGACTATTTAATCATGGATATAAAAGAAAATTGATTTCTGTTCATTCCCCAGTAGACTTTTGGTCTTAAATTCAATCTTATTATTGGCTATTGTTGGGTGCCTCAAAGGTACTCAGTAAACATCGCTTTGCTTTGCTTTGCTTTGTGCTTCTTTCCCTTTTCCTTCCTACTGTTTTTCCTGAGCTGGGAAGTGTAGTTTAGAGCCTTCTTTTCCAAGTGTGGTCTGTGGATGGCCTGGTGCTCAGCCCTCATCCCGGACTACAGAATCCAGTCTGCGTTTTGCTAGGGCTCTGCCAAATCTTGTGCAGAGCGCTTGACCTATGTTTAGCCATATGTTTTTATTTTTATTTTGTTTCTGCTTTGTTTGTGGTGCTACTGGGAATTTGAACCTTCACACAGAGCGACATTTCTAGACTGTTTTTATTTTTTATTTTGAGACATGGTCTGACTAAGTTGCTGCTTTGGCCAGACTGGGCTCAAACTTGTAGTCTTCCTGCATCAGCCTCCCATGTATGAACCACCATGCTGGGCTTCAGCCATAGTTTTATATTCATAAGTGAACAGCATATTCACAAACACTGTAATACACTGAATTAACATCTCCTTTACAGTGTATGATATTATAGAACTGAGCAGCTTGTCATTCTGATTTAAGAGGGGTACTGGTACTTTTATTTAAATTCATGAAAAGAGCTCATGCTTTGCCTGCTATTAGTAATGCCGGGGAATAATTCTGTCACTTCAGCTTTGTTCTGCACCTCTCCAAAAGTATTGTTATATTTCCTTGATTTATATGTAAAAATATGAAGAATTCACAAATACATTGCTTTGTACCTGAAAATAGATCCATTGCTTTTTGAATAACAAATAGACTTATTTTAGTATTGAAGGTATTTCTTTGCCACATTTTATTTTGCTGTGGTAAATTTCCAAAGCAAAGTGACAGCTATAAGATACATTTCCCTGTTGAGATTTTTTTTTATTTAAATGTTGAAGGATCAGAATTGAGAGGATAGAAAATAATCTACTATTGTCTCCTAGTATTAAAACTCAGATTTAATTGGGGAGGGACCTGGTTTTTTATAAAAAAAGGTTAATGAAATTTTGTATGCTTACATGTTATAACTATGGCTCAGCATCATAACATTAACCTGGGGCCCTTAAGCAAATATGCTGGAAGTATTGTTTGCCCATTACTGACTTCATCTCCAGATACCTCCTGTCAACAGAGCCACGGTGTTCAGTCTGGAACCCCTCATACCTCTGCCATGTCTGCACACAGAGGACTCTTTGCAGGGCTGTATGTAGGGGTGTAAGCTTTACATCTTAAGATTAGAGACCAAGAAGCAGGAGCCCCAACTATAGAAATGCAGAAAAGGAACGGCAGGAGAATATTTAACGTTTTAACAAAATACTTTAAATCATGAAATTTCACATTTTAATGTGTATAAAGATATTCCTGAATAAATTCCTGGGTCCTAGCTCCCAAAGCCGGGCTGACTTAGTAGCGCTATGGTAGAACCCAGACATTGCCATGATAAGCAGTTGATGAAGGTGTAGTGGACCACATTTTGCGAGTTACTTCTTTCTATTGTTTGGAATTAATCTAATGCTATACTAAGGCTTGCTCAGGAAGTGGTAAATCTCATTTCAGAACTTTATAGGATTGACTTAGAAAGCAACATACCTACTTTTTCAAAGTTCAGTTCAATATTACATGCAAATAACATTGCTAATAGGTTACTCCCTTACAGTTCATTTCTTTATTCCTTCAACTTGTCTTTTTGGATAATGAGCAGAGATATACTATTTCTCAAACAAGTATTTTATCAAATTTCTATTTAACGTATAATAAACCACTTGGTCCAGAATAGGAGATGATTGAGCCCAAGACCTCGAGACCACGCTGTCATAGACAAACAGAAAATTGGAGAGATTCCACTGTGTAACCCGAGAAGGACATCCTGGTTATTCACAGACTGCTAGCAAGGAGGTCCCGAGGTAGCTGTTGATTTTAACAGGTAGACAGAATCACTGTCACAGGATTGGGTGGCACCCAGGGGGTCCATCCTGCACAGTTGAATTTATGAGCTAGTCTGTTTTTCTTTAATGTCTGAGAACTCTATGGGACCCTAATCTCCCAGGATATGGAGTATGAGTAGGTGCAGAGCTTCTGATCTGGATGGCACTGGAGAAGACTGGGGTGCAAAGCAGGCTTTTGTCAAAGCCCTTGGCCCCAAGCCCAGTTCCTGTGACCAGACTAAGACAATGGGAAGCAGACTTGGTTCATGTGTTAGTCTATTAGGGCTGCCCTAATAATATGTCAGAAATTCTGTGGCTTAAACTACAGAAATGGATTGTCTTAAAATTGAAAGGCTAGAACTTCACAGTCAAGGCCTCCTGGGCTGTGATCTTTCCGAAGGCTCAAAGGAAGGACCTGCTCCAGCCCCCTCTCCCAGCTCCAATAGCTCCTTGGCTTGTGGCAGCAGAACTCCAGTTCCACATGATGTACTCCTTGTGCATGTGTCTCAGTGTTTAAATCTCTCCTTTTATATCAGGACACCAATCATGTTGGATCAGGGACCCCCTAACTCCACTATGACCACTGTGTAGCTAAATACATGAACCCTGATTCCAAATGAGACCACAACCCATGGTCAGGGATTAGTACTTCAACATTGATCTTGATGGACCAGTGTAGCGAGGAACTGTTATGCTCAGGTTAAAATCACATTGTCTACCCCAGAGTCACTGCTGGACATAGGAAGAGGTAGGTTTAGCGGAGTCCCAGGAGGTGTGGACCCAGAGTGTGATCAGTGTTGTCTGCAGCCTTCATTCCTGCTCTCGTTCCCATGCTGTATCCAAACTAGAAAAAGGGAAAGGAAATGGGGTTCGCTTTTAATTTCTGGCTGCTAGACAAATTTAGGAATCCCAGTTACATTAAAATTTTAGATAAGCAACAAATCATCTTTTTATTAGCACAAGTCCTTCCAAAATATTGTGCAAGAAATGCTTAAACTAAAAAGTTACTTGTGTATCTAAATTCTAATTTAACTGGGTATCCAGTAATTTTTTATTTTTATTACTATTATTATTATTATTATTATTATTTGTAAAACTGGTGCCTACCTTGAGTTCATGTTGCTTGTGTCTTCTTCACGTATGAAAGGAGAATTTGAGCCTGGTACTATGGGACATGATTTCCAGATATTTCTCTGGTGGTGTGAAGACTGCTACATCTTTCTAGGTGGCTGCCTAAGTGATCTTGTAGGGAGGCCACCCAGGGTTCCAGATGCTGTCCCCTCCGCCCTGTGCATCCAAAGAGGTAACAGTGGAGAGAAGGTGTTGGTTAAATGTTCATTTTGATCTTAAGGATTTTTATGCCAAATTTAATTGGAATTTCATCTATTTGATGTGAGAGAGGAAAGAAGGATAACCTGACAGCCCTGAATAAGCTGCTTTGTCCATTTTCAGGAGGATAAGGTGAAGGGCTGTGAGCTTTTTCTGTTCTACCTGTTTTTTGGACTACAGTATTCGTTTGATGGATTTTAAAATAGCATCTCTATGCATTGTGATAAAGGACATCATCATTAGATAACGAGTTGTTGAAAACTAAAAAGAGGGTTGATAAATGAGGTAATAATTTCTTTTTACCAAGGGGAAAATATTTAAATATAGAATAGATTATCACTTTTCTAGGAGTCATATGCTTTCATTATTACTATTTTACATTTTGAATTTTTAGTTTTTGAGCTCCTGGAGGTAATTTTACCATGTTTTCATTTTCTTGTATGGTATTATTTCACTTATTTAAATTTTTTAGAATACTGTTTCACTCTTTATACTATTCCAAATACTTATTTATTCATTTGATGTCTTAGCCTCCGTGAACTTTGCTCTCATTAGTGGACAGTACTTCAGAGCTCCTCAAGAGTTCTGGCACCAGGGTGGAAGACTGTTTTCCTTGAATGAAAGTTGCTACGTAGGAGGCAAATGTTATGAAACTCTACAGGAAGTGCCTTGGCAGCCCAGAAGTGCCTTGCCGGCATTTTTTGTTTTGGAGAGAAATGAGCTAATATGTAGAATCAGCATTGTGAGATCCTCACACTCGGAGTTGGTGTGGAAGGTAAGACTCTGAGGATTCAAATTTATCACTTTAATTAAAGATGTTGCCATTAAACAAATGAGAGGCATGAGAGCAAAATAGCTAATGCCAAAGCTTGGGAAGCTGTTCCATCAGTGGCTTTTAGAATTCAGTATATCCTAAGATGCACAAAGAGTCACCACTGGTGCGAATTCCTGGCTGTACAATCTTTTTCCCAGTGACTGCAGTGAAATTCTTTGGAAGTAGCTGCAAGCACTCAAGCATCTAGAGGTCTTTGTTACAAAATTTGACTTCCCCTTCCTTTTCTGCAAGGAGGAACATTGATAACATTGATGTTTTCTCACTCTCTTCCTCTCTCCAAGTCCCCTGCTCCGCACTGACAATAAATCAAATTCCACAATTCTATTCGTTTACTATAACTTGTTATAATAAGCACTTGTCTCTGCTAAGAAAATACCAAAAGCCTCCAGCCTGTCAGGGAGCAGCCACAGAACACCCCTAGGCTTTAGGTCTTCAGACCAGCAACTCTGACACTTACGCCTTCATTCCTACGTATTTTTTTGCTATTGCCTTCGTATCTTACTGAGTGGAAAATTGACCTGTGTTTTGGGCAGTGATAAACCCTTACTTCTGACAACGATTTATCCATTTTAGTAGCGTCTCATCTTCCCCCAGGGGAGATAAATGACATTTTGACTAGCTCCTATAACAACATTTATCATAATTATTTGATATGCTCAGCACGACAATAGTGGGCATAGATTCTTTATGAAATTAATCTTAGTGACAAGAGAATTTTCATTATAATGCTGTGTTGTTCTTTCTGTGGAGTACAAATTCTAGTGACTATTAAGTCAGTCAATATTACTTTTCTTGTAAATATTTTATGCAAACCATATGTTTTTTCTTTGTCATCTTTAGTTGTGGCAGCAAACATAACTAATGTCAGGCAAAGATTAAAAGTATATCAGTAAATTATTCACATCCTAACTCCTAAGTAATCCATTTTAAAGCAACAAATTCTATTCCTTTGTCTGATGTTTTAGAAAAAGAGAAAAAGCAATTATGCTACAGTTTGTTAGTTTGTGTTATTCAAGCCCAAGTATGATTAGTTCTCTGTATTTTAAATGCAATAATTATGGCAAAGCTTCTTTTGAATACATTATCTGACTTAATAACTTTTCTGCTCAATATATTTATTACATTATATATAGCACCAAATTTTTGATTTCCTGACAAGGTGCAAACCATGACTTACTGCATGTTTGTGTATGCCTTTTCTAGCCCAGTGTAAGAACTAAAGTAATTTACCATGGTAAAAGGATGAGTGGGTGGTGGGGTGATGGATGGATGAATGGGTGGATAGGACAGGTATAAAATGGGAGAAAGGGGGGATAATGAAGGGCAGGCTGTTTTGTATTTAGATTCGCTTTTGTTGGAAATGAATTAATTTTCCTAGTTTGAGTAGTTGTCACAATATTAAAATACCACCATTTCTAACTTCATAGGACTAACCTATGAACATTATTCACAGGAGAATAGAAGAATAAACTGGTAATGCCCTTTTATTTCCTTTATTCTTTAAAACTTAAATTGAGCTTAAAAGATTATTTTTCTTAAAAGAGCAATGTGACTAAAGTTCTTTATTTTTATTAATGTATTCACATAATATTTCAGTAGTGGTCAGGCAGTCCTGAAACTCCAGATGCCACCAGTACGGAGCTTAGGGACTTGGGAAAAGGACTTGACTTTCACAGGATAAATCGGCAATGCCAAAAAAACCCATTCAACTAGGGAGCAGTGAGGGTCTATTCCTATGGCTGAGTAGTGCTCCATGGACTGTTTGCCTAAGGTTATGTGAGGTTTTATAAAAAGGAGATGCCACAGAAGCCATGGTGCTGCAAACTGAGGGGTCATTTACAGACACACCAGGCATCTTTTCTGTAGAACAAATGTCTTCCTCTGGTTGTTGCTGATGTTGATATTTAATGTTCTGTTTATTTCACATAAGTAATTTCAAAGTAGAGGCATTGAAGTGGTTCCCAGCAAGAGCCTGATGGACAAGTTAATCTGTGTTCTCAACACACAGACCTTCAGTGCTCAGAGAGGAGGTGGCAGTGTCACCTGTGTCCCCTGCACAACTGCAGGACAGCATCATGGGGGCCTGGCCCAAGGCTGGTGCTGGCTGTTCTTCAGGCCTTGGCCCATTCCAGCCTTAGAAACTGTAATTAATCAAAGCACAGTGTAAATTAAACCAAAACAAGACTGAAACGCCTTGTAACACTGGATTCTCATTACCTAAATAGGCATACTCCAGGGTGGGATTATATTCATGTTTGTGGGTGGTGTAAATAGTGAAATAGAGACTAGCAAACATAGGAAAATTGAGTGGTCTTCACGGATATCCTCTACTTCTGTTTGGCTATATCCCCCTGGTTTGTTCTCAGGCCTGTTATTTTACCAGGAACCATAAATAGAACCTTAGATTATAGGTATCTCTTCTAGACACTATTTACTATTTCTACAGTGCTTACCATGTCAAACACTGTCCTAGATACATACAGGAGTGAACTAAATAAATAAAAATTGTTGTTTTCAAAGAGCTTACCTTCTTTTTTAAAAATTTTATTTTATTGGTACAATTTAGGCATACAATACAATGACATTCATCATTGGAAATTTGCACCTTTACATAATCTCTCTTGATTCTTATTGTTCCCCCTTCCCCTGCCCTCCGTTCAACTCCTCCATCCAAAGAGCTTACCTTCTAATAGGAATACTGCTTGAAATACTACATTGAATGATGCTACAGTTTAGATGTAGAATGTCCCCCAACAAAAGTCTCACGTATTCAAAGATAGAGCTGTTGGAAGGTGATTGGATCATGGGGATGATACATTCATCAGTGGACCAATCATTGATGGAAGTCATAGCTAAATGAGCTGATAGGAGGTAGGGCCTATTGAAAGAGGTGTGTCACCAAAGGCATGCCTTTTAAGGGTGTATCTCTCTCTTCAGGGCTTCCCTACTCCCTCTGCTCCCTGGCTGTCATAGGGTAAGCAGCTTTTCTTTTCTGGCATATGTTTTCTGCCTTTTAGCCAGCAAAACATGAATTAAATCCTGTAAAAACCATGGGCCAAAATAAATCTCTCCTCCTTTAGGTTGTAGGTGTTGGATATTTTGTCCCAGCGACAACAAAGTGCCTAATACAGATTAAAAATATTTAACATGAATGTAGTCTTCCTTGAACTTTAAATCAATTTGACAGTTCTAATCAGGGTGTGAGCAAAGCTGAATCAGTCATGGCTCTGGTCTAGCACTTTACAGTCTAGTAAGTCCTGTGGTTCAGTTAAAATTCAATGAGAGTGTACTAAACATAGGTATTTGATGTAGCGCAGAGTGGAATATACCTAACTGCAGGAGAGGAGGGATAGGGAGAGAGACTGTTAGTGTGGAGACAATCAAGTAACTTTTGGAAGTTACCCTGTCCAGGAATGCCTAATTATCCTTTCAAATACTCATAACTTAATATCTTAAGATGAAAGTGGTGAGATAGAAATAGCATTTATGCTGGTGTTCATATTCATTTTTTCTTTAGTCCTTGAATATTTTACCATTCCTTCCTAATGCTTGACAAAAATGAGAATAGAGGTGATCAATAGGGATACTATTAGCATAATGAAGTAAGATCTAAGATAAAAGTTACTACAAAAGAAACACTTATTTCTAAGAGCTCAATCTCTAGAGGAATTGAAGGACAGTCAGATTGTGAAATTCACTATTAGAACTGATGTAGATTTCACATTCATACAGTTGACCGTATCTTTGTTCAAAGTTTCTGTGGGCTTTCTAAGAAATTGTATGTGTGGGCAATTACCTTTCAAATGAATTCTTTTCAAGGTAATAATAGCAATGAAATTACAGCATCTTTAACAGTGCAGATTTCCATGAGCTCCCTCATGGGGCTGAGTCAATGGAATACAGTGTTGTGGAGAGGCATGTATGGAGTTTATCCTCTTGCAGTGCAAACTTGCTTTGCATTTCTGGAAGTGGAACACTGATAATGAACATTTTTATAGGTTGACTAAATCATTGATACTTGTGATTTGTAACTCATTAAATGAGTTTAAAAGTACTTTATGATTTTTAAGTCATTAAATTTTCACAACCCAATGAGGTATAACTCCTTTTTACCCCTTTTCCAAAGGAGAAAGCTTAGCTACAAAGAGGTTAAACACACACACAGAGTCACCCAGCTAGAAAATGTCAGAGCCGGGATTCAAACTCAAGTCTGGCTAGAGCGTTATATTTTAACCACTACAGTACACTTTATCTGAAATACAGAATGAGCATTCAAGCATGAGACTATTTTAAGAGCTTTAAATATCAGAAATTACCATGAAACCATATACCAGGTTTAAGTATGCTCAGCCACAAACACTGGAAAGATGTACTTGCTGGTTCCTGGCTGTGTTCACAGAAGTCAGGCCCTTATTAATTCCCTTAATTTACAGAGAGTACCTGCTAACCAATTAAAATTACTTAACATAAAATGAAAATGAGTTGAAAACATGCACAGATGGTTTGTAAGAAGTAGCTAATCAGTAATCTAGTAATTAGAGGTTGTGCAAAATAAAACAAGGAAGTGCCTATTTTAATCTATGAAATGGCAAACATTCAAAACTTTGTATGATAGGACAGGCCAGCAGTTTGGAAGGTGTGTGTGTTCAGGTCGACTCACCCCACATTTTGGCACTCTCACGGTCCATTTCTGCTCTTCCCCGCAGCTGCAGAGGAAGAGAAGGAAAAAGGCAGAGTGGAATAATATACTCAAGAGGACCAGGAGAGAGTCACAGAGTTCTCAAGAAAGACAATCTTCCCTGCTGGTATTCGAGAAAAGTACCAGTTGACGGGGTTGCTCTCTGAAAAGACTTAGGGGCGGATCAGTGCAGAGAAGTTTTGGAAGGAGAGAAAGACAATTTTGACGAGAATTGAAATGGGTTGTAAATTGACTTAAACTGAAAATTTTTGAGAAATGGAACTAAATAATGAAACTCCTTAACTTTTGAATTGGGCATCTTTAAATGTGACCCTCTGTGGTGACTTACTAGGAATGCCTGATAACATCTATTCTTGGTGATTTTTTGCGAAACTCTCAGACAATGTTAGTGCAAATGTAAGATGGTAGAGTATTTTTGGAGAGTGTTTGATTTGACAAGATTTCTTAGAATTAAAACCATATAGTCCTTTGACCTAATAATTCCATTGGTTGGAATTTACCCATTGGATGCAAAAAGGTACTCTGAGATTTGTATAAAATGGAATACTTTTCCGCATGTTGGAAATACCGAAGTAAAGAGAACTAGAAATCTGACTTCCCACAAACAAAAACATTATTAAATAATTATGGTGTGTATATTTATCAGGTGGATCTGTTATAAAGGATGAGGTGGACCTGAATGTACCAACATCAAATACAGCCAAGATGTTATCAGATTTTGAAAAGTAAAATGCTTCATGATTATCCAATGTATCCACTTTTCTATTTCTACATTTTAAAAAAGTGTATGTGCTCATTTTCTTTTTGGAGGATGGTCAAGACAATGTTAATGATGATTGCCTTTGGGAAAAAATACTGGAGTTTAGATAGAAGATGGAAAATTTTACTTTTCACTCTCACTTCTGTGTGGTGGGGGGAGTATGCAGCCAGTGAATGTTCCCTAAAGAAATGACACCTGAGGTAGACAGCATTGGGGATTCTATACACGGTGCTCCCAGCTACTTACTGCATACATTGGCTCATCTTTAGCAAGAAGAAGCATACTATTTTGTGATTTTTTTAAACTCTTTATTTATTTTGCTTATCTACCACTATCCATAAACTACGACAAGGAGAAGATAGTACACGTCTGGATCTTCCACTGGTTCCTGGTAACATTGCTTAGTCCTGACAGTTTCATATAAAGCAAGTTGAGTTGCTAAATGTTCATGCCTTTTATACTGCATACCTGATACTCTGAGTTAGATCACTTATCAGGCCAGTACACAGGCATAATATCTATTTGATTTGGCTGTATAAGCAAACTCTTCTTTACTGATGTTGGTAAAATAGACCCCTTCCTGTGAAGATGCTTGTGGATATGCCAGTCACACATAATTGGGAACTTCTCAAACCATTGAACTGTACCAAAACAAGCAGCTGGTCTGACATCTTAGCTCAAGAAGCAGTGCGATTCAGAAAACAAGATGAGATCCCGGGTCTTCAGACTTTTGTAATCTGAACTAAAACTTCTATAGAAAATGAGATGTTGAGCTCATAGGTAGAATTCTGTCTTTTCAACTCACAGTTAGGAATAGAAGCCAGATTCAGCTGTAAGATGTGGAGATGGAAAAAAAGGAATAAAATAAAAATGAACAACAATTTGCTATGAAATGAAGAGTATATTAATCTTTGAAACAAAAAAATCTTTTTACATTTAAAATATATTTTTACTTCCTTAGGGATTATTTTTCTTGCAACTTCTGGAATGAACAAAGTTATGCATTGTTTCTGTACTTAATGAGACAGAATAAAGGTGATATATATGACTGTATTCTATTTTCTGGTTATCAACCCCTGCTTTATATATGTTGAACAAAGCCTTTACTCTAAAATAGTACCCAGCTAATTAGCTTATTAATGACAACAAAGACATTTGAGTAGATGCCAGAAAATGCCCCCCAAATTACCGGAAGCAGTATTAGGTAGAGAAAAATATATTTTCCATGAGAAAGATTCTGAATCTGTAATTTAGAGACCCTTGAAATTAAAAATTTAAAGTGCTATTTTTTCCTTAATTACAATTACCCCTCCGATTTTGATCTGAGCTTTTAGGTAAGTGAAAGCATGTAATTAGGGTTGGAGAAGTTAAAATAACATGTAGTTTCAGACATCCATTTCACTTCCTGATTTTTTTTTTTAATCTCAAAGGAAAGTAACTACCACAGTGGTTAATACCATGGGATTTGGTATTAGAACAGTCTGGATCCCACCTCTTGTATTTCCTGTGTGAAGCAATTTATACAACTTTCCTAATCTTCAGATTCCACATATCTGTAAAACTAAGATAGTAAGTATTTCTTAAGCTTGTTATGCAAAATAAAACAGATAATGTTGTGCTCTATGTTAGCTATTTCATCACTGGGACATTTGGGATTGCAAATAACAAAAAATAAAACTCAAGCTGGCATAGATTATAAAGGAAACTTTATTGGTTAAAATAACTAGGAAATCAGAGTTTAATTTAGGGGCTCAATCAAGTTCCAAGAATCTAATCTCCTCCTGTAGACCACCTCTGCCCAACCTCCCCCATTACTAGGTTCACCTCACATCAGGCCACCATCATGAACCCAAGATGGCCACCAACACTCCCACAACCAGCTAGAGTTTGCTCAGTTCTTACCCAGGGAGAAAGATTCAGCCTCTTTGTCCCAACATTCCCAATCATTCCCCAAAGTTACTCAGGCCACATATCCAAACCTGAAGTGATCCCTGTAGCCAGGTGGTTAGATTGGCTTAAACTTTGTGACATTCTCTATCTCTGGAGCTGAGGGCCTTTTGCTTACCTACTACTGTCCATAGCCCATGACAGCTTCTCCACAACCACATGGATTATCAAGCGTAAATTGAGGGTTATGAGCGAGGGAATGGTAGGAACACATGCTGGGAGGGTGACCAGTCCATGTCATTGTGTTTGTTGCAGGCACTTCTGAGAAGGCTAATTCCCAGGAAGTAAGTTATCCTTGTCTCTTGCTGAGCTGGTCCTTAAACCCTTCTTTAAAAATGCTATTAGAAAAGATCAATTTCAGGATAGGGGTGAGGGGATCAAAACAAAACAAAACAAAACCAATCCTTGTGAATGAATAGTATGTATTTCCGTAATAAATTAGGGACAGCTTCCCACACTGAATAACTATTACTGAGAAACATTTGACCATCTTAATGCTGTGTCACGAGGAAGTAGTAAAGAATTACAAGGGACAGTTCTATCGTCCACTCATGTGATAATACTCGAGATCTCTATCTTGCAAGTGGTACTAAGGAACCTGTAAGCCATATGTTTTCCACTTTGTTCTGGTTGTGTCTGTGGAATGCTTGAAGAGTAGCAGTCAATTGAATAATTTAAGCTCAGCATTTATGTTCACTGTATTTGATTAGTTTCTATAGTCCACTCTTGATCATTTCTAGGATTTATGTTTATCCATAGCAGGTATTGCTTTCACATTTACTAACTCAATAGATATTACTTACGCATAGAAAACCTTTTATAAAATAACTTTCTTTCTTTTCTTTATCTTTTTATTTTTTTTGGTACCAGGGATCGAACTCAGTCCTTGCACTTGCACATCAGGCGGCAAAACCCCTGAGCTAAATCTCCAGCTAAGATAACTTTCTATATGCCAGATGTGTTTACTGAAGAAATAACATTAAAACTCCTCCTACGGTGATGACATTTTGGAATTTTAAATCTTACAAACTATCATAAAAGCATTTTTAAAAGAAATTGAAGTGTATTTCCTACTTCTTATTCTTTATTAAAATTATTCACATCTCAGCCAATAACCCCTTTCATTCACTATAAATGGGAATAATAGAGAATGACACACCTTTCTCAAAAAAAAAAAAAGAAAAACCACTCACATGAGAGCATTTCAATAGGTGGGCAAAGAGTTCTAAATGTTGTGAAAAGAGAGAAAATTCGATGTTTATCTTTGGAAATGAACTTCCTGCATTTGTCTAGACATTTCCTTTAAAGTACTTCCTTTGTGAATATGTCTTAAAGTCTCAGATAAATACTAGTCTATCTTTTACATAACCAAGTTTAGGTTCTTATCTATAGATTGTCATATTAATAATATAAAGGCAGGAACTACATATTTTATTTTTAGCATAGTATACTAAGTGTCTCATGCATATTATCTCATTTAATCGTCACAAAAAATCTGTTAGGTGTTGTTTTATCTCCATTTTAAGGGACAAAGCATGAACTTTTAAGTGATAGATTTGAAGAAAAAAACCTATTAGAGCTCTCTTTTATTTTGTAAGCAAGAAGAAAATCTGGAAATAATCTAAATCAATCTCTTTCAGATAAGGTTTTGAGGGTCAAAGAGCTAAGTTCTTTGAGGTAATAAAATTACTTTTATGGACGAAGTAAACACTATGCCTTATGATTTATAGCTTAACGTGTGGTCATTGCTATCATCTATCTCAGACTTAACTGGAGTTACAATGTTTATATTAGCAGTAGTAGAGAACTATTTTGATTAAAGATGATGTATAAATGTAATCCTTAAATGTGTCCTCATCAGTTTTTTCATCTGTGAAATGGGAGAAGGAAAATGAAATAATAAGGAGAGTCAGGCTATTTTAATACTGATATGCTTTCTAAGAAATTTATTATTCTGCTTACTATAAACATTTTTTGTCACTATCAAACTCTAGGTTATTTGTACAATAACATTAGCTCTACAGAAACTTTTGAAAAACAAACTTTTTAATTTAGAATAGCAAATCTAAACTTACAGAAAATTCCTGAAGGAGAATTTCCATATACCCCACACTCAGTTTCCTCTATTGGTAATGTCTTACTTCGTTTGGTATTTTTTTCATGATAAACCAATATTGATACACTAATATACATTGTTTGAATAGTCTTGGTTTTTATCTATGGCCCTTTTTCTTTTTCTCTTCCAATATTTCACCCAAGTACCACAACTCATTTAGTTTCTGTGTCTCCTTAGGCTGCCCAGGGCTATGAGAGCTTCTCAGACTTTTCTTGTTTCCCATGGCATTGACAGTTTTAAGGAATGCTGGTCAGATATTTTATAGAATGTCCTTTAATTTGAGTTGGTCTGATGCTTTTCTCATGGTTTGGCAAGGGAGGAAGACTGCAGAGATAAAGTGCCCTTCTCATCACATCGTCTAGGGGACATACTAACAACGAGACCTATCACTGTTGACGTTAACTTTGTCCCCAGAGGTAGTGTTTGTCTCGCGTCTCTGGGTATTCTGCACCAGCCCATCAATACTGTACTCTTTGCAAGGAAATCATCACAAGTCTACACAAATTATTTTCAATTCTTCTGTTTGGTAGATTTGTCTATCCTCCCTCATTTATTTATTCAAATAGTTTATTCATATATATGTAGAATCATGGATATTTTATACTTTGGATTATAATCCAATACCGTGGTATTCATTTTGTTGCTTAAAAACTTTTGAATAACTTCTACAAGGGTTTGCAAAGATTGCAACCAATGAAATAAAAATCACAGTATTCACTGAGGACTTCTTTGTACCAGGCTCTATGGAATGTTCTGTGCTTGTGCTTTAGTTTCCTCCAAAGCACAGCTATTTGCTATTTGCACAGCTGAGTGTATGAGATCCTACTCCAGCCGCAGTTGTGTGCCTGTAGCCATGAAGTTGTTTAAAGAGATAAAATACACATGAGCTTTATTTTAAACCCATACACTAGTAAAAGTGTCACACTGGTATGCTTTGCCCCATGTGAGGTATTTGTTGAATCAAAGCAAGTTTATGAAACTATTCCATAGTATCTTTAACAGAGTCATCAGAGGGTAGAAGCAGCAGAGAATAGTGTCATTTTTATATTGGTCTTTAAATTCTTAGAACGATACATGATACACATCTGTTGAAACTCTGAACACACCAAAAAAGTAGGGGAAAATAGTTACCCTAAATCTGATTGTCCACGCAATAGCCCTTGCTAGAGCATTGTTATATTTCCTTCCCATCTTTTAATAATGCATACAGGTAATTAATCTAGTTCATATTCTGTATACAGTTCTGCATCCTATTTTTTTTACCTCACTTTTTTCCCCTCAGCTTTTGCCCATGTCTATAAAAATGCTCCATATAAGCCATTTGAGTGTTTTTGGAAATAGTAAAATATTAATTTGGATCTTTGGATTTCCCTGCAGTTAACTTTGAAAAAAACAAGACAGTTCCAAAAGCAAACTCAGATAAAAAGCACTTTCTAATTCACAGGAAAAAGTGGAACACTATAGAATTGCTCCAGAAGTAATATTCATTTAAGTCTAATAAACATGCTTCTTTGTGGGAGTTTCATAAAAGCTGATGGGCCATGCATCTATGTGTTGAGAGTTTTCTAGATGTAAGTACATAGAATTACTTGAAGAATTTTTCAGCAAAATTCCATGTTTCTCATCAAGTAAAATATCCACTACACAAACTTCATTCTCTGAGATTGTTATAATCTCAAAAAATCTACATACTCCAAAACTGGATGTTTTCCTGGGTACATTGCCCACATTTTGGAAATAATAGAATTTGTTTTAACATACTGAAACACTTACTGGCTAAAGCATACATGACAAGAAAGGCAATATCAATCACTATGTTGGTGCGGGATGCCAATTTTTGACAAGTCTATTCCTCTTGGAGTTGTTTTACTTGCTCTCAGCTGTGTGCTTCTAATGAAGTTTGATTTTCTTTAAGGAAAAAAGAGTGTTTGGCAACTCACCAAAAGACAAAGAAATCAGAGGAATTAATACAAATCTATCTTGCTGTCAGGTCTGACGAATATTATTTTGGTGAAATAGTAAAAATAACCCTCATTAAGTAAAATAAAAGTACTAAAAGTCTGAGTTAACCCAAGCAAGATCTACTAGTTTCTTTCTAGTCCCTGATTACCCATTAATGAACACTAGCAGTGGCATATGCTTAATATATAATTTGCAAAAATAAAGCAAAAACCTACTTTGAAAATTACTTGGCACTATTTCCTTAACTGTTTACAACTCCTTTGTAAAGAAGCAGGAAAATGAGGCTACTGGAACTCAAAAAGCTTTCTCTTTGCCTTGCAGCAATTTGACAGATATCTAGTCCTTATATCCAGGCCTTTGTACACTTTCTCCTGTAAGACTTCCTTTCTCATTAACTCTTCTCACCGTCTGCCCCTGAATAACCTACCTAGATTTAAATAACTTCTCACATCAACAACACACATTGTCATATTTCATCTTGTCATCAAAACGTTCCTTTGCATCGGTTACCCCCTTTTAAAGATTAGGGGAAAAGAGAGCAGAGACAATAGTACTCTGGACAGAAGTTAAATGGTGGTTACCCATGCTTTCATTATCAGAGTTTGTGAACTGTCATACACACAAAGGCTGGTTTCATGGTCTAATTTCAAAAGAAAGTGGTCCACTTTCATAAGGAGAAGTAAAGAGAATTTTGTTTGCTTTGATGCAAGTTATTTTATAAACGGTATATGTAGGTAGGAAGGTCGCCAGCCACAGTGAAGCAGTTCGCACAGAACAGACAGCTTAGCAGACAAGCCATTGGATGAGTAATCAGTGGTGTGGGAGTCCCTGCGAAGAGCCTGCGGGAGCACTGAGTGTGTGCTTTCCAACAGCTGAAGCATTGCCATTTACTGGACCGGAGGGGTTTCTTAATCCATTTTGTTTGGTTTAGGCTGTTGGAAAATCAAAATCTCAGAAGTATCTCAAGATTCTAGTTCTCTTCTGAACTAAACTCTAGTTAAAGTTTTTTGTTTTGCTTTTGTTTTTTACTATATATTTTTAATTTGAGAACATATGGAAATACCTTTTTACTTATATTACATTTTCTGTGACTGCAAAATAAATATTTTAATTGAAATATAAGCCACACAACATAACATTCACCATTTTAAACCGTACAATTCAGGAGGTTTCTTTTTAAAAGTTTTGTTAGTACATATTATTCATGCAGAAGAGTGGGTTTAACGTTAGCATATTGGGATGTGCACATAACAGAACTTAGGGTGTTCCTGCTCCCAACGCACCCAGCTTCTTTCGACAGTATTGTTTAGATCTGTTTACACTGTACAATTATTAACAGCTCTAAATTTAAACTTTTGAGCTTATCATTTCTTTCTCTTTAAACTTTTAGGCCTCTTAGCAGCAACCCACTCCTTTTCCCAATTTCCTGCGCCCTTTATTATGTCATCATAGCAGTCAGTTGGTCTAACAAAGCTTTGCTTCTAGTAAAGCTCTACGTTCTCAGGTGATTAAGTAGCAATTTACCCATCTTGTGACCTTTTTGTGGCTCATCCTCTAATATTAATAGGACAATCCAGATGACTACTTCCCTAAACATTTCTTGCCAGCATCGCCTTCTATCAAGCATTGATGTGAGGAGTGTTCTAGATTATTGAACACAGAATCCACTCCAGATAATTTAAACAAAGTCAAGGCCAGGGAGCCAGACTTGAATAGCCACAAGGTCTGGAAAAAGAACCAATCACATCACACCAGTGCTACTTCTGCCTGGTGAGTGGCACTTAGGACACCAGAGACTGCACAGCACAATTTCCTACGGCCTCCCAGAAGAATAAGAGAGTGGCTGCACCAACCTTGTCTGTGAACCATGGTGCTCACTTCTATCTCCAGCCATCGTATAACTGAAGAACCAAAGTCATGCAGCACAATTCTAGCTTTTAAAAAACCTGGAAAGTACGTTTCAGTTCTCCAGCCTCAGAGAGATTTGGAATACACATTGAACAAGCCAACCTATATTTTCTGCAAAATGCTTAAAATTGGAATACTAGGAAATAGCTAGGTTAAAGATAGGTCAACTCAACAACTAAAGAAGAATTAGCTCCAGAGAGCACCTGAAGTTCCTCTAGTTCCTCTAGTAGTTCCTCTAGTTTGTCTCTTGAATCTCTAAATGTTTATCTGATGCATCCTTTGGAATCTAGAAATCTAGGCTAGAAAAGGAGAGAGAGAGAGAGAGAAGGAATACAGAGAGAAAAGAAAGGTACATTTTGACTTGAGTCAAATGAAAAACTTGGTAAAAGAGGTAATGCTGTGGCTTAGATGTGGTGTCACCAAACATGTTGAAATTTGGTTGTCAGCATAGTGGAGTTGGGATGGAACTTTTAACAGGGATTAATGCTTTTCTTGGAGTGAATTCTCGCTCTCATGGGATTAGGTTCATTACCAAGAGAGTAAGTTTTTACAAAGCAAAGTTGAGAACTCTCACCAGAAAACAAGCAAATGCCAGTGTCTTCCTAGCCTTCAGAACTGTGATCCAAAATGAACCTCCTTCTTTTATAAATTATCCTGCCTCAGGTATTTTGTTATAGCAACAGAAAACAGAGTAAGATAAGTAGCATATATATATATATATATATATGGCAGTTTTATTTGCTTTTTTGGTACCAGGGATCGAACTCGGATCCTTGCGCTTGTGAGGCAGGCGGCAGAACCACTGAGATAAATCCCTGGCAAGTTTTATTTGTTTTTAATTCCAGTTTCTAACGCCTTTAATCAGAGATATCTAGCATGTAAATTCTGGTTTGGAATGTCTCAGATCACAAACCACATTGGAATAACCAGTGAGGCCTAGGGAAAGCATAGACATGAAAGGTTCCTAGAATGCTGTGTTGTTCTGTCCACCCAGGTGTTCACTTCCTGGGAGTCCTCATTAGACAAGCATTTCTTGTTATTCTTTCTTAATTCTCTTTCTCTGAAAAAATTAAAACTCCTTTCAATTAAAACATTAAACTCCTTTCAATTGTTAATGTTTTAGTTCATTCATTTAGAAATATATGCTGAGTTCCCACTCCTTGCCAGGAACTCTGCCCAATGCCTGAGGTACATCAGTGATGCAACAGTGAACAAACTGGAATGGCCTCTGCCTTTACGGAGCTTTAGTTCAGCATCCTGCCACATGTGAAAAATAACCACATTGTCACCAATTCCTTATTGTGATACATGCTGTGAAAGGGCTAGTTTCCTGGTTTCAAAAGCAGACCACCAGAGTAAACAACAAGTTGGAGATGACATTCAGGATATTTAAAAATGACAGCCATGTTTGTTTCAGAGCTATATGTGTGCCTGACACATTGTACAAATCTTTCCTAAAAATTGTTTAAAAAGATATTCTAAAACCACACACACCCATATCCACACCCACCCACACGTGTAGCATCTCTCCATAAAGCAACTTGCTGACTCTTCTTAGAACTATTGCAATGAGTCTGAGGGACCATATCTTTCTAGATCCACTTAAGTTTTTGATGTCTTTTAAAAGGCTGGTGGAACCCTTGGGGATTGACACCATGGTGGCCTAGAACCTGTTCCTCCTCTTATTTCTCTTCTCTACTATTATTGGCACTTCCTCTCTGGGCTCAGCTCAGACTTCTACATGACTCACTCATGTGCCACATCTTGTCAGTTGGCAAATTCTGTTGATTGAATCTTCTTGGTATCTTTCAAATCCATCTTTTGTTTCTCTTCCCACTGACCAGATCATGTTCTTGTGACTTAAAACTGTTAGAAGCTGTTATAAAGCCTTTTAAATAATCACTATACCCACAGACTTCTCTGCTGTCCTCCATCCCACAGAAAGAAAAGACCAGGTTGGGACTGAGGATTTAGCTCAGTGGTTCTGCTGCCTGCCTTGCAAGTGCAAGGCTGCAAGTTCAATCCCTGGTACCAAAAAAAAAGAAAAAAAAAGACCAGATTATTTTTATTAGTATATGTTTGGAATACATAATAATTACATTAATCTGGAGGAATTGGTATATATACATATCACATCTTAATCATTTTACTCTTCTTTTCCCTCCCCACTCTCCCATGTAGTGATTTATATACACACATTTTATGAGATGATTATTACAATTAAATTAACACAATTAAGCCACTTTCAAATGTACAATTCAGCACTATTTCATGCTATCTAGTTACTATGCTTAATTGTTCTCTCCACAAAGTAAGTAACCCCCCAAAAAGACTTCTACTTGAGGTAAAAGATGTGTTAATTTAATTGTGATATTTTATAAAATATGTGTATATCAAATCACTACTTTGTATACCATAAAATCATTCAATCTCAACAATTATACCTCTGCAAAGCTGGAGATTTTTGGAAAGAGAGAGCTATATGGATTGGTTAGAAAAATGGCCATGTTTTTCTGAAATTAAATAAATTAGCAATAGATAAAATTCATACTAGCTTTGTTAAAAGCAAAAACTAACCCAACCCCAGAACCTGTGTACAGACATCTATGCATATTTGTTTACATCAGACTTTCTAAAGTGTGAAAGGAGGTAAGCTAAATAGCTATAATTGGGAACTGCAAAGAGTAGAGTCATTGGATTGAATTTCACTTTTCACTCCTGTAGTTTGGAAGCCTGATCCAAATTAGTGGTAATAGGAATTAACAGAAAATTGGGAGCTGTAACACAGAAATGGATGGGATTTGACAACTATTTGGATGTGTGTGGGAGGCAAATGCAGAAGTCAAAGATGGCTCAGCAGTATCTCGCCTGGGTGGCTGGGCCAGGGTGCTGCCATTTATAGAGACAGTGACATTGTGAGGAGGAAAGAGAATTTTTATTGTGATCAGAAGAGAGATCATGAGTTCAGGTTATCAATCCAAGTCGTGCTGCTTCTTGTTTTAAATAATAATTCCTCCAAAAACAAAGCTCTGTAACTTGCTCTTAAAACCTCAAACAATATACTGCCTCAATTGAAATGAGTTCATATTAATTATATCTCAAGAAAGATTTTTTTTAAAAGTAATGCTTTATAAATGGACTTCTTGTGCATTATGGAACTAAAAGAGCCATACTGCTGTCTATTATTTTTCCTTATCCATGCATATTTTAAAACAAGAAAACATTTCTTTTTGGATCAGAAAATATTATTGTGAAAATTTAAAATAAATGTAGGAAGAAAAGTAAGTTTGCCTGCTGCTTGCAAAGTGGCACAGACTATTCAATATGACCTGTATAATTTTTACTGAATGTTTCTTTTATGTTATTTTAATGTATTTATTTCTCTTGCAAGTGCCTTTGTAACTCAGTGCCTACTAGCTTATTAAGAGTATTGTTAAAAATATTCTATACAGGCAGCTTTGCAAATGTTTTTTGAACTAGAAATAGCTTGTGCACTTTTATGGCATAGAAATTAGCAGCAGATATTTAGCCCCATTGTGAATTTATTTTTTGCAAATACTGTTAAAATTCCAGAAGAATTTATTTCTATACAATCATGTGATTTTTATGTTGAGACTGAACTAAAAGTATGTAACTTGTCAGTAGGAGATCTTTTGTACAGATAAATGAGGCAGCAAAGTCACCTGAATAAATCATTTTAATTTTAATTTTCAGTTCTATGGAAGTCAACTTCCCTTGTATACCTTCATTCTACACTCATCATTGATTGTGTTTTTATTTTAGACACTATTCCTATGTTTATTTTCTCCCATAGAAAATGTTTTTCATGTTACATTTGTTATTTCTAACCTGAGTCGAAATAGGTCATTTCTATAACTGCCAGTTTTTTCATTGGAGTCTGAAGAATTCATGAATTCCAAAACTATCAGAGAACTGGGTGTTTATGATATCGTGCAAAATTACAAGATGATTTATTTCACTGACTAATTCTTATAATCTAGTTAAAGCTGCATAAGGTCTCCACTGGAGAAAAATAGAAACAAATAATAAATTTAATATTTTGTAAATTTCTTGTTTTCCAGAAAATCCATACTGTTGGAACCAGTAATGCAGATGTCCCTTTGGCCAATCCCGGAATGTACCAGTTGGACATTACATTAAAAAGGGGTCAAAGTTTAGCTGCCCGAGACCGAGGAGGTAACAATATAAGAGCAATATCACTTAGGAGCCTTTTCTGTGTGTTTATGACAAACTTTGTTTTCCTTATGATTGCTTGAGTTTGAAAAGTTAACTCTACTATTGTAATTTTTAGAAGTTTGGATGTGAAGACACAGTTTGATACATTCATTACCTGACGCCTCTGACCATGCAAGTTTCAACACTCTGACTCACCTGACTCAGGTGGCTTGGTTCCTACCAAACTGTTGCCAAATGATTCTACATATATAATTAATGACACAGTTGGCTACTAGGTGAGCCATATGGTAGAAGTCATATCAGAAGTTACCTTCTAGTAGACCAAGATTCTTTTTGCTACATAGATTTGCTCATTTAAATGTGTGGAAACTGCAGAATCCAGGACTAATATCCCAACAAAGCTTTAGAGATTCCCATCATGTGATTATCTGAAGCTTGAATGGACCTGACAAGAGCGGCGTAGTGGATTAAGAAGTTCTGTACAATGATAAGGAATAAGACAAGAAAAATACTCTTTAGTTTTCAGGTGCCAAGTCCCAGGGCAGTTTACTGATAAACTAGGCACATGAGGGATTCCTTAAGCCAGGGAAGAGGCAGGATCATTGACAGTGAAGTATCGTTTGCAAATTTTAAATACCAGCTGTGCGGGAGATAGAGGCTTGGAGGGCTCTGAACGGCCCCAGTTCCATAGGAAGCTGAGTTTTGGTGCAGTCTTCCCTCCAGAGGAAAGAAACTTCCTGAACCTGTGCTAGCTCATTACCAGACCTCCTGGACTGGGTCCCAGCAGCCTTTGATCCTGTGTTTCTCCTCCCATCCTATTTGACAGCCATTCTTTTTATTTTTTTCTTTTTAGGACTGTAGTCTATAATTTCCATATCCTAACCTGAAAGGAATAAAATAACTTGATATAATAGTGAATTTTATGACTAGAAATAACAATCTGTTCAATTTTAAAATAAAATATCAGAACATTCTTATTGAATGAAAATGTTAGAATTTAAACAGATGAAGGAACATTTTAGAGTTGAACATTTGGTCTACTAGCTACGGAGAAATGTTATTGAATTGAGCTGTCTCTATAGAAGGTAGAAATGGATTAGAGACAGAAAATATTAATGAAATAATATTAGCATTATTTGATATAACTGGTTTTAATTTTCAATATTCTATCATTTGATTGAAAATAGAATTAAATCAGTAAACTGGGGATCAAAACTATACTCTCACATATTCCCACAAGAATTTTAAGTCTATACACACAACTTTTAGGGCGGCATTGTTTATAATTATAAAATATCAGAAACTGCCTAAAATACCCACAATAAGAGAGTAGTTGAATAAACTATGATTCATTTACATGAGAGGATACTATGCATCTGTAAAAAAGAATCAAGAAAATCTCTAGGAACTGACATGGAAAAACTTATGTTAAGTTCATTAGGCAAAATTCAAAAGAACTTATTATCTACTCATTCATACCGAAAAGAAATACAGGGAGCAAAGATCAGACACAGAGAGTAACATACAGAGTGCAGGTGAGAACAAGGGACAAGAATGCAGGAGGAGGACAAGGTGAAAGAGTAACAAGGGAGTAGGATTTCTCCAAGTAAGCCTTCCTCTTCTTGTGTAGTTCTAGGACAGTAATGCAGCATTACAAAGTAACTAATTAACTGAAATTGACCAGGATGTGAGAGGAACTCAAAATGGATTATAACAATAACCACACCTTGGGAAGTTGGAAAATAGAACTAATTTCAGTCATTGTAAAACAGTATTGGGTTGTATGTTACAAAACTCAAAACACCAGAACTTTACATAAGTATAGCACTCAAAATAATGGTTATTAATTCTGAAATGAATGCATATGCTAGGAGCTAGTGAAGAAGTAAATATACTGTAAATAATGACAGCTGGATTTCTTACTGATGGAGAAAGAAATTGCAAATACAGAAAAGGGGAAGGGTAGAATGAACCCTGTGGTATTAAACAGGTACCAACATGAGGTCATGGTTTTTAATATGTATTCAGATAGAAATACAAATAGCTAAAGGTAGGAGTCTCTCCCTGTCCCTGTCTCTCTCCCCCACCCTTCCTTCCTCCCTCTGTATGTGTATTTCCTACCTCTGTTTGCTGATCTGATGAGCAAGCCTAGTAACAGTGACAAAAGTATAATGACAAGTCAACAACCAACACACCTAAAGGCTGGACATTTGTTTCTCTATACAAGTTGCCTAATATAAATAAGCAGGGCTTCTTGAGGAATGGTTGATTTCAGACCCAGGGCAAGGAAAGTACAAGATGAGCCTGGAACATTTTGCATTAACAAAAATGTAAAGAAATGCTCAAAAATTGGTGGCAGAATGTCAAAACACATTAGGAGCCAACTTAAAGAAACTCTAATGACCAAAGCTGAGACAATTTCCATAAAACCTAAGTAATAGTAATAATGTACTGTAAGAAATAGAATAACTCTCTATGATTTCACGCTGATAAAAAGTTGAATAAATGAATAGGTAGTACAGAAAATGCAGCTTTTCCTGATGTTAACATTCCAACACAAAAATGTGGAAGGGAAGATGCAAATAGAAACTCACCTTTTAACAAACACCACAAACATAATTACTACAGGCAGAAATAATCAGAGAATGCTAAAATTACATATGAAAAATTACAACATGAAACAAAATATTTGCAGCATTGAAAGTATTTCTCTATAAGATATGTATACCTTTCAAAGGGAAAAATAGTAACTGTAGCTTGGCGAAACATGGAGGACATCTCCTTAATCAGGTGATCAAAGGTAACATGCTAAGTAGTCAGCTCTTTCATTGCTAGAACAAAGTATCTGACTCCTGCAACTTAAAGGAGGAAAAGGTTATTTTGGCTCACCATTGCAGTGGGTTCAGCATGATCATGGCTGAAAGGCAGAAATGGCATGGTACAGGTGGTTGGCAGAGGAAGGCTGCTCACATCATGGTGACTGAAAGAGCAGAGAGAGAAAGTAGCAGCCAAGTTCGAGAATACACCCTTTCAGGTCATGCCCCCAGTGACTTGCTTGATCTGACCAGGCCTCACCTCCAAAGAGCATAGTAGGCTATGAACTCACTAGTGCACTAGTTCAAAGATGAGTGTAGCATCTCCATAATCCAGTCACCTTCCTAAAACTCCACCTCTATCATGAGACTTTGAGGGACTTTGTAGATCTAAACTATAAAACGTGCAAATATCATGTACCTCCTGATAAGATGCACCAAGAACTACATATCATTTCTATAATAATTTTGTGAAAAGCCTAAATTCAACTTAATCATAGGAAGACATCAAGCAAACTCTGTCATCATATGACAGCATTCGTCTGAATGGAGAAACCCTTACCTTTTGAACATTGTATGCACATATCTATCTCTACATTTCCTATGCCCATTCCCATTTTACAGTATTGAGTTTGGATCTCATTTTGTGTATTCCATGGTCTTTCTTATAGAAGCAAATTATTCTCTGTAGACAACTCTGCCAAAAATACGAAACAAATGTCAGTGGAATAAGAGGGGTACATTTAAGGACTGTGAAGAGAAAATATTTCTTTGTGGAAATGAGGACTATACCAAAGTATTTAAAATGCTAACTCTAATCCAGCCTGCTTAACTTTCATATTTGTGGAATTTTAATGGGTAAAAATTGAAATGGAGGGAGCAACTTGAGTTAAATTTGAGATTGATTAAATATTTAAAAACACATATGAAATATTTGATTGGATAGATAGTATTGGGCGTTTTAGATTTATGAATTTGTATACAAATAATTGGTAGGGTAATTAGATGGGGACACAGAGCTTAAAGTTAGGAAACCTTGAAGTTATATGGGAATATAGTTTTGAGGGCTTGAACTTGTATATGGGTGTGGAAATGGGAAAGGAGTATATGAGAGAAAGTCCAGGGGAAGGTCAAGTAGGAGTTTGGATCATTTGAAAGAAGATATTTTTTAAAAAGCTATTGAAGTTATATGACTGATAGTACCAGGGAGCCATATTGAGGTTGGAAAATGATAATGTATATATGTATCCACTTGTATAATTATTATAATTAATAGGAATTGCAGTCATTATTTTTTACATCCATACCCTCATCTACTACCCAGCAAGACCAAAATGTCTGAGTCCTCTACGTCTCCTGTCACATTTGCAAAGAATCATGAAAGGGAAAAGCTTATCTCCACCACCACTGCTGCCACCACAAGAATGTTTGAATTTTATTTCTTCAGAATTCTTCATATGTAATAGGCTTGGTAGTCACAGCTAGATATCACCCTTCCATTTTTATGATCTGATTTCCAGAACTCGTGGCTTCTTGAAGTATGACTACTTTTTCCTGAGTTTTATTATTTCCTCTTTAGGCAGGCTGATGAGCTATGAAGTGCATGATCTTAGGAGTCTGATACATAAGTTCAAGCCAAGTTCCACATTTTATCAGCTGTCTGACTTTAAGTGAGATTGCAATCTCTCTGCTCCAATTGTAGGTTCCAGGTTTAATAAAGTACAGGATGCTAGCTAAATTTGGATTTCAGATAAATAATTCACTGTCCTTTATATGTGTATAAATGTGTCTAAGATAATATCTGGGGCATACTCACACGAAAAATTATGTATTGCTTATTTAAATTTGATTCGGTGGCATTTTATCTGGCAACCCTATGCAATTGTCATTTCTAGTTATTATTAGAAAAATAACATTTACATTCTAATTAAGTTGGACTTTTCAGGATATTATGTTTTTCGGCATATATATATATATATATATATATATAAAATCAGATTTTGAATGTAATGATTTAAGCTGGTAATTTGTACTGTTAGAAAGATAAAGACAAATTTGAGATATCTGATAATGACAATTTCTTCTAATTTGGTTTTCCTAGAGCCTCTTTAGCAAGTTACCCCAAACACAGACACCTAAAGTGACTGAAATTTATTAGCTCAGTTTTGGAAGGACGGAGTCCATGAATCAAGGGCAAAACTTCCTCCAGTTGCTTTGGGAGAGAATTTTTCTTGATGTTGCCACCGTCTGGTGGCCCCAAGCATTTGCTGGCTTCTTGAATCCCTCTGATCTCTGACTGCATCTTTGCATTACCTTCCCTTCTGTCCCTGGGACTTACAGCCCATCTTTTCCTTTATGATGATACCAGTCATAGATTTAGGGTCCACATTAAATCCATAATGATCTCATTGCAAGGTCCTTAACTTAATTGCATCTGCAAAGACTTTCCAAGTAAGGGCACATTCACAGGGACCAAAGATTAGGGCTTGGACATATCTTTGGAGGACCTATGTTAACCCACTACAGAAAATAATTCATTCTTTCATGGGCGAGGAACAAGTTTAAATAATCAAATGATTTTTGTAAACTTGTTTATTGTTATTTTATTTATAACAGTGTCAGAAACCCGTGCACTGAGCAGAGTTAGAGAATACTGTTCAATCACTGCCCTCCGAAGTTTACCCAGCCCTCTGTGAGTTGCTGGGTCTGCTGAAGGGAGGTGTCCGGGTGTTCTGAGAACCATGTTTTCTGTTTGGAGTAAGAATTGCAGAAGCCTGTGAAATACCCTACAGGGCCATGTTTAATAGGGTCGTTTAATACACTTATGTCCCCAGTATCCTGAAATGCAGCTTGCAGAGTAGCACTGTCACCTTTTATGTTACACTAGATCTCTTTGTTTACCAAAATTTTTTAAAAATCTACACAATTTGCATACAAGGAGGCACTCATGTGGAATTAGCCTCTACTTAGTAACCAACATCTAAGAGAGTATAAATAAATATGAATTTATAAAATGTTTCTGTTTTATGAATAATTTAAAAAGTATCATAGAAGCCTGGTAGATGGGAAAGGATTTGGGAGTTTATCCCCAGCTGTAAAGCTCACTTTTCTTATAAAGAATTTATACCAGATACAAAGCAGACAGATCTGAGAAAATAAATAGAAGAGCACTTTTTTCAAAATGAAATTGAATTTCTGCCAGGCTTGGTGGTGCACACCTGGAATCCTTTCACTCCAGAGGCTGAGGCAGGAGGATTGCCTCAAGTTCACTTACTGAGTTCAAGGCCAGCCTGAACTACATAGTGAGACCCTGTCTCAAAAAAATAAAAAAAAGAGGGGCTGGGGTTTAGCTCAGTGGTGCCACCACCTGCCTCGCAAGCAGAAGGACCCGAGTTCGATCCCCGGTGCCAAAAAATAAATAAAAATTAAAAATAAATAAATAAATAAGAAATTGAATTTAATGAAACTAGAGTATATTCTAAATTCTAAGTATAAACAAGACTTTTTTCAGGTTAGAGGGCCTGTCAACAGTTTCATCATTAGATTGTCATTTGTGAATGCTTCTAAAGAAAGAGTTGTTCTCAGAGTGTGTAAGACACTGTGTATCACCTATCAGGTAGGATACTTGACATTTACAGAGATTTCCTCCAATCTTAACAAACTTGGCTGTAAAAGCATCCACCTTCTCATACAGGTTTCTGTGGTTTGGTATTCAGGTTCCTCTTTGTTTATAATCCTTGGGAATTTTATTTATGATAGAATGGCCATATATCTCACTTTATCTGGGGGCAGTTTTACTTTTGACCAATTGACTGGTATAATTCTTCATAGCACTCTTTTACTCTTAAGAGGGTCCCAGTTTCAGAAACAGAATATACTGATGCTTCCTAAAACAAATCTTAGCCTCACTGAAGTCCATTAGAAAATGAACTGAAATTGTACACAGGCTGAGATTGTACCTCAGTGGTAGTGTGTGCTTAGCATACATGAGGCCCTGGTTCAATCGCCACCATCAAAGAAAAACACTAAGCAATATGAACGTTTGTTTTTCCAGAGGAAATTGCAGTTTGTATCATCAGAGAAAGGTTTGTGTCCAAGAGAATTTGAGATACTTTTCTTGGCAGCACCTTCTTGAGATTTACATAGCCTGTCATGATGTGTTTTTTTCTTTGGTCATGACTTGTACGTGTTACTTACTAGTTGATTGATTTTTGAATTTCTTACAGTTGGTGGGAATCGGGTATGGGCTTCTTTTACCTGGTATAGACAAAGTTATTAAATATGTATTACTGTTGTTCCTTTCATCATTGATGATGTTGTCTTATCATTGGGAAAGACTTTTTAAATTTATAGTTATTTAGTTTTATTGATAGCTATTTCATATATTCTATGATTTTAAGCTTCATCTATACAAACATGCACATATATACATGCTATATCCATATATATGCACATATAAATCCATATATATATACACACATATTTTTGCATAATACATATAGGCTATTCCTTTTTAGTGTTTTATTTTCGTAGAGGCAAAAACAACATTCATTGATACATAGAGACTCCCATGTTGTGTGTTAGTCAAATGAGAACCACAAAATTGCTAAACTATGAGAATAAACTTCTACCTGGGGATTCTGTAATCAACTCCAAGATTGTGCCATTATCCCGGAATAAACGCTTTATTCTGAGCCAGAGACACAGTTTCAGTTGTCCCTGCCCAGGCTTTGTGTGTAGCTCTCTGTATACGGTGTTTCCCTTTCTTTAAGATTCCCCAGGTTTGCAGGCAGTGGCCTACTTTGCCAGACATAAGTCTGGGACTCAAGCTGTAAGGCAGGCATGACACCAGTTTCCTGAAAATGGAACATGAAATGTATTTCTGCTACACCTAAAATATTTACTTCTAAAGATGTTATGTCTTCTCTTGTTAGGCTTACAAATTTACTTTAATTATATTCAGGTAGAAATAACAGGGGGACCAATTTTCATTGAACTTTGCAAATAACTACGTTGCCATGAAAAATTAAAAACCCAGGAAAGGCCCCCTGTACAATATCAGACATGTTCTCAGTAGTTTACAGGTTTGCAAAGTGCATGCATCGTATTTCCTGGCATCTGCCGAGACTTTGGCAAAGGTATTTTTTAAAAGGAGATTTAATTACAGATGAATTTGACTTGGAATACATACATAATTTAATTCAGCAGCTGTTAACAGAGGATGGTGTTACATTTAAGCCATTTAAAAAGTGCATTTTGGAGTACCATTCACTAGGAACATGGTCCTTAAATTCACCTGAGGTTAATTGGCTTGTGTTCATGGTTTCCACTCTAAACCTTTGAAAGCTGGTTTTTCCTGGTTGTAAACATAAAAAAAAATTACATGTTCCTGGATTTTGATGTATTTTGCCTATATGAAGAAATATTCCAAGGAATTTGGGTATATTGCCTGAAATTGGATAATAATGCACAAAATTATTCTCTCTTTAAATTTTCAAAAGTCATTTGGCCCAGTACCCCAGCTGTAAATGGACTCATGGTTTGGGGACAGCAGTTTGATATGGCCAAACCCACATACTATTAGAACCTCATTGATTAATATATATATTAATATTATGTAGATTAATATTATATATATTATATATACATGTTTGTATGGGGGATCGAACTTAGGACTTTGCACCCATGAGGCAAGTGGTGGCACCACTGAGTTAAATTCCCAGCCCATTGATTAATACTTTTAAAGAGAAGGTATTCATTCTAATTGGCACTAATTTAATCTTCTTCTAGCTTTAGGGCTAAGGAGAGAACCTAAGGGAAGAAAGGGGCTTTTTTTCCACACATTTTGATTATTCTTTAATCCCTTTCCTTCCCACCCACCTCCCTCCCCATGTCTCTAAAGCCCCAATCCCCATTTTCATTACTATTGTTATTATTATTTTTAGTTCATGTTTATTTATGTCATACAATGTTTACATTTGTTGTGGGTATTTGGCACATGCACATGACACATCTCATATCTTTTTACTTCTCCTTCCTTTCTCCACTCCCTTCACCCTCAGTCCCCTGAACTCTTTCTCATTTACAAAAGATCTATTTCTCTGTTTCCATCAATTTTTCATTTTGCTCTTTATTTGTACTTTGCATTATTTCAATTAACATTTTATTTTCCAGGTTCATCCCTTGTCCTACAAATGTCTTCAATTTATCCTCTTTATAGAAAAGTAGTATTCCGTTTTGTATAGATACCACATTTTCTTTATCCATTCATCTGTTGATGGATATACAGGCTGCTTCCAAGGTTTAGCTATTATGGATTGTGCTGCTATAATTATTGGTATGCGTGTTTTTCAGTAATATGTTATCTTTAGCTCTTTGGGGAAGATTATATAGAAAGGAAATAGCTGGATCAAGTAGAATTTCTAATTTTAGTCTTTGCAAAATCTCCATAGTGATTTCCATGATGGTTGTACTAGTTTAAATTCCTACCAACAATGTTGTCAGGTTCCTTTCTCATCACAGCATCACCAGCATTTGTTACTTTATTTCTTGATGATTGCCATTCTTTCTGGTATAAGATGAAATCTTAGCAGTGTTTTAATTTGCATTTCTCTAATGGCCAGAGATGTTAAGCATTTTTTCATGTTTGTTGGCCACTTTTTTAACTTCTTCTTCTTCCTCCTCTTCTTCTTCTTCCTCTTCCTCTCCTCTTCTTCTTCCTCTTCTTCCTCTTCCTCCTCCTCCTCCTTCTTCTTCTTCTTCTTCCTCTTCTCCTTCGAAGTATCTATTCATTTCACTTTCCCTTTTTTAATTGAGTCTTTTATTTGGGGGGTCAAATTTTTTTGTTTTTTATAAATTCTAGATATTAGCCCTTTGGGAAATAACTGGTAAAATTTTTTTCTCGTTCTGTAGGTTGACTCTTCACTCTACTGATTGTTTCCTTTGTTTCCTTTACTACACAGAGGCTTTTTGATTTGATATGATCACGTTTGTTTATTCTTGCTGTTATTTCTTATGCTATTGGATTTCTGTTCAGAAAGTCCTTGCCTATACCTATGACTTCACATGTTTTATTTTATCTACTAGTAGGCTCATTGTTTCTGTTTTAATGTTTAGATCTTTGATCCATTTTGATTTTAGTTTAAAACATGGCGAGAAATATGCATATAGATAACCAGTTTTCCCAGCACCATTTGTTGAATTGGCTGTCTTTCCTCCAATGTATATTTCTGTCCCCATGTTGAAGATCAAGTAGATGAATTTGTCTGGGGATATTTTTGTGTCATCTATTCTGTTCCATTGATCCACATATCTGTTTTTCTGCCAGTACCATGCCATTTCTATCACTGATACTCTGTAGTATAGCTTGAAGTCAGGTATTGTAATGCCTCCTGCTTGGCTCTTGTTGCCCAGGATTTTGCTATTCTAGGTCTTTTCTGGTTCCATATGAATTTTAGGGTTATTTTGTCTTGTTCTGTGAGGAATGCTGTTGGTATTTTGATTGGGACTGCATTGAATCCATCTGTCAGTTTCATGACGATGGCCATTTTGACAGTATTGTTTCTAAAGCACCTTTATCTTGTGTTTATAAAATAAACCATTAATATTAACACAAATAATATTTAAAAATAATACAATTGCAGAAGTCTCTTCATGTGGTGGGTAAGCTTAATTGTGTCAATTTGATTGGCTTGGGAGCCTTGTAGGGGAGTAGTAAACCACTAGTCTGTGTGTGTCTGGGTGACTCATGGAGTCATGACCTTGGGTGCTATACCTGGTTCCTCACCCATTCCTTTCTGGTACTGTTCCTCTGCTCTACCGCCCAGCTTCCATGAACTAAGCAACTCTGTCATAACATACCTTTCCACCATGAGGCTTCTGCATTGGAGCCAGCCAGCCATGAGCTGAATTCCCTCAAACCAAGAGCCAAATCAAACCTCTCCTCCTGTAAGTTATGCTGTTGGGTATTGGTCTCAATGATGGGAAAGCTGACTAATGGACTTTACATTCACAAAGCCCTGTTTTTCTGCTGATCTTATGTTATTTAGCTGCTGATGGGTCAAAATTGTTCTGCAAGTGTTGATATTTAGGTCCCAGCTTACATTTCAAAGCCTGCACCTATGAGTTTGTCTTTGCAGCCTCAATAGTCTTTTCTACCAAGGTTTCAGATTCATTTCCTGTATAATCCCCCTTAGATTTGTCTCTGTCTCTCCCCTCCTCTCACCTTTTGTGGTACTGAGGATTGACCTCATCGTGCACTGAGCTATAGCTCCATTTCACCTTTTATTTTAATTGAGACAGAGTTTGCTAAGTTACCTTCCCAGGCTGGACTCAAATTTGCAATACTCCTGCCTCAGCTTCCTGAGTAGCTGGGATTATAGGTGTGCACTACCATGTCTAGCTTGTGATTTCTCTTGAAGACACAGTCTCTGGACTATAGCTACTAGTAGGAACCTTTAGGCAAACATAAAGGGAGAATGAAGCCCACCTATTTATGAAAGAATCAGTGCTCCTGGTTAATTGATAACAGAAACAAATTATACCAGAAGGAGGAGGGCAGCGTCTTGTGCTGAAAGTGAGGATATAGTTTAGGTGATTGCCCTAAAGGGAATAATGTATTATGGACAGCAAAGACAATGGAAAACCTCCAAAGTCTTATAATCAATACTGTAGAGTGTGTGCCAAAATCATCTCTAGTTAGTCAAAATCTATTTATGATTAAATTTCATGACAGCTTATGTCATTCTTTGGTATGAATATGAACACGCTTCCATGCATTCCAACAGGGAGGTGATATATCAAAGGAATGATACCTATGCAAGGTTGATCTTAGGTAAGTGGAGCTTTTTGTTTTGTTTTGCATTTTTTTCATATAGCAAAAAACAACATTCCATGATCATTAATGGCTCTTAGGTTTGACTAAATACTTACAGGTTTACCCAAGGCCACATTTGATACCACTCTATTAGGAGGATACAGGACGGCAACAAATTGAAGCCTACCAGCACGGCAGCATCCAGTAGTCCTTGCTACTGACCCTTCAGGAGTCCCCACCATCTAAGGTGGTCTACCTTGGCTCTTTAAGGAGCATAGTGCAGATGCAAAAAGACAAGATCCACATTGAGCAGGTGTGGGAGCCAGCCCAATCTTAAAAGCCTCATTTCTCATAGAAGTCAGTGTCTCCCAGACATAGTTTCCAGGGAAATGTCGAGTTTCAATAATCATTACACTTGGTGAAACCCAAAGATATGGCTTCCTGTCAGATACGACTACTTCTCCCAGTCCAGATGAAAGCTACCAACTAAGGGTCATTTTTGCTATATGTTGCCTAGCAATATATTTGATATACTATCTAATCAAGTAGTCAGGAGAATAGGTTATATTCTCAATAAGATGGAGGGACAGGATTCCCCACATTAGGGAAGATGCTGACAAAATTTTAAAAATATGGAACATTGGTAATTCGTGCCTAATTGCATCATGCAGTCCCTCCACCCTTGAGTGGCTCAGAGAGGGTGTCAGGGAGAGGGAGGAAGAAACTTTTGGTGTTTCTAACAGTTGTTCAGAAAGCACCAAAGTCAGCTTATATATTAAACTACTCTCTCAGTTTTATTATTCCAAATGTATGGCTTGACCTTGGGTAACAATAAAATCAAACAGAATTTTCATGCGAACACACATGTAATCGAGGACAAGAAGGAGCCACAACCTTGGCTGTGTTACTAAGCACAGTAACACTTTATGGCAATTATAATAGAGGTAAAACGACCAATAGCTTAGCGGTTTTAGGATTTTTAGTCATGACAAGCCTTTAACATTTTTTCTGTTTTCTTTTTTTTTAAATTAATTTTATAGATACATTATAGATATACAATATAATGACATTCATCATTGGAAATTTGCACCTTTACATAATCTCTCTTGGTTCTTATTTTC
>NW_004624743.1:13655472-13683917 GCF_000247695.1 Heterocephalus glaber | reverse complement strand
ATTCTGCTATGTAGACTTTCAATGGAGTTTTTAATCTCCTGGAAATCTGTTTGCATCTGTTTTATGGATTCCATTTATTTCCTATGTTGAGATTCTTTCGTGTTCCTCAGCTCCTCTATTTTTTTTTTATCTGTGTCCTCTCTAGATTTATTAATCATGTCTTGCACTATGGGCACAATCTTTGCTGTTATCTGAGAAATTATTTCTGATCTCATTTTTCCCAGATCCTCTTTTGTTGCCGGTTCACGGAGGCCAGGTGGTTGAGTATCAGATTGTTCCATCTCATTTCCCTTTGGGATTGCTTTAGGTGATCTGGAAGTCTGGTTTTGAAACTTGTTTATGTGTCTTCACATTTCAGTGTGTATGTGTGTGTGTGTGTGTGTGTGTGTGTGTGTGTGTGTGTGCGCTGCTGGTGCCCTCCTGGCTCAGCTCCTCATCCCTGGGGGCAGCTCTGCTCCTTGGTCCTGGTGGTACAGTGGCCCCTTTGTTTTCTAATATTTTATTTTTGTTTTGTTTTTTGGTACCGGGGATCAAACTCAGGACCTTGTACTTGCGAGGCAGGTGGCGGAACCACTGAGCTAAATCCCTGGCTGTTTTCTAATATTTTAAAAATAATTGGCCATGGATATGAAGTTCTCAAAATCAGCATTTATACAGACCCGTCTAAGATGATGCTCAATATATACCTCTTCTGTCTACACAGAAAACAAATTTTTACACCTGCAAGAGCCTGTTCAATCACCATTTTTCTTTTTGAACTGTATTGTGTATAAGCTTCTTTTACAAAACTAAATAATCTCAGTATGTGTATTTTGCATACACAAATATGTGTATAAAACTTGTGTCAACATACAACATACATTGTAGCAAATGTGCCACTTGGTGGGGGAGGAAGTACTTGGGGGCAGTGTATATGCATAAATGAGGCAGGATGTATGTAGGGCTCCTTGTACTTTCTGCTCAATTTTTCTGGGAACATAAAACTGATATTAAAAATAAAATCTACTTAAAATAAGAACTCTGTCATGACCAGGTATTGTATCTTTTCTCTGTTACCATTTTAGTTTAAGTATTTTTCAATAAATATTACACCCTAATTACTTCAAGTCTCAAGATTAATTATGCATAGTGGAATTATAATTTACAGTGACATTACCAAATGATACAACTGCAACCATGATTGATATTGGAACTCACCAGAGAACCCTAAAATTTTGCTCAGTGAATTCAAGGGGAACAAACACAGCATTGCCGAAGTAGTAAACAATCATATTTTTAAAAATAAAGATACCGCTTAGTCTGTGTAAATTTAGTTCTACACATATTTTCATCTACCCTATTTTGAATTTTTAGGGTAATCATTTATCACTTACCTTTTATACAAGACATAGTATAAAAATTTCTAGTTAATTAGACCTCATATCAGAAAATAAATCAATTTATGTATACTAAATGTCATATTTGTAGTATATCCCACTCAGAGATAGAGACAAAGTGAAAATATTTACCTCTTTTAAGCCAATTTAACAAGACAGTTTAGGTTGCTCAGTTTTTTTTGCTATAATAAAGAATATTAGGGGTACTTAAGTGAACCCAAAGAATATTTTATAAGTATTTAATATTTATTTACCATTCAGTATTAGCATCTTTGCATCTTGATTTAAAGTCTTGAGGCAAAAGTTCTTAAAGACAAATTATTAACATATTTTTGTTGCCCTTAGTCACCATTAACTAAAACTCTACATTACCCTCTAAATGCTTTTTCTTTTTTTTCCATTATGTGGGGAAAGGGGACTTTTGAAATTACTTTTATTAATTTATATGCACCTTTTAATCTCAGGACCATTCAAAATAGGAACTCATTTCAACTGGAGAGACTACATAACCTTGTTGATTTTTTTTTCAGGAGCCTGACAAAGGAGCTTTGTTGAAGAGAAAAAGTCTGTCTTAATGTAGTTATGAATAGCTCTTTTACCCCAGGGAAGAAAGTCCTCTTGATCAATTATTCTGTTCATAAAAATGATAGAGACGTCAGTTCATTCTGGGAAGAATACCACCCTGTCTTCAAGTTCTTGTGAATTTAGCAATCAGATTCTTAATTCTCCTTTCATTTTTAAAGTGCACTTATTCATTTAATTAGATCCTTTTTTGTCAAGATGCATAGTCACCCTTAATTTTTAGAGAAGCTCTAAGAAAACAGACAATTGTACATAGACAGCAGTGATTTTCAAAGTTTGGTTCCTGAAACAGCAACATCAGAATCATTTTGAAGCTTGCAAATTGTTGGGTCTCACCCTAGACCTACCAAGCATAAACTCTAAGAATTAGACCCATTCATCTCTGATTTAAGAAACCTTCTAGGTGATTCTAATGTAAACTGAAGTTTAGAATCACTGATAAAAAGGATGTCCAGAGAACCTCACTGACCACACCCACACACCCACACACAAACACACACTCCAGATAATCATTTGTACTCGCACATGCACCAGCAAAAAGCCACCAGTTATACTGATTATTGTATGTACTTTAAGTCGTATATAAATGAAACTATAGACACAAACTTTATGGAGCAGACTTCTCATAGAAAACCTCAAGTGCAGCCAAAAATCTTGGATGAAAGCTTACTTTCTCCTGGCTTTATTTTTGAGAATGTTGCTCACTTCCTAACACACCAGACAGCTACCTGGCAACTCCTGAAAGACAGGTCACAGAAATTTTTCAGATCCAAATCATTCTCTAGAAACCTGCTCAGTTCTTTGTGTTCCCCTTCCTGGAGCTCCAAATACCAGGATGTCCCTCCAGGCTCACTCTGATCCACTTTTCTCCTCCAGGCCCTATTTTTGGATGACAATGCAGACCACAGAGCAAGGACCTGTCCAAGTGGAGTTTAGACCAACAAGAGGGAGTTGTGAGTGTGAGCTCAGATTGCTGAGTATTTGAAAAGTCTAGTCCTTTGCTGCTTGTAGCTACTATCAAAGGGGAGGAACTCTGAGCGTTCCTGTATTCATCCTTACTCTACTGACTCCCATTTGTCTTTGGTGTTCCCCGTGCAGCACACTATCTCTGTGGCTCATCCAAGAGCTGTCAGAGAGAAAAATTCAGTTTTCCCTTGAGTATGTGCTGGAAACTGATTGTAATGCTTTCTGTTGTTGTTATTGTTGTTGCTGTTTTGTTTTGCTTTTGCAAGTGAAAAACCCAGTTTTAAACTTCACACCCAAGAATGTTTTATTGATAAATTCTTAATCTCTATGTTTCTTTCTTTTATCCTAAAAGCAAATATGAGATTCCAAATCAGAGGCCAGACATTATTATTTCCAGCTCTGACTCCCAGATCTGCAGTCCCCCTTCCTGCAGGGAGATGTGCAGATGTCAGCTGCACAGTGGATCTGTCCTCCTGGGGAACAGCCCCAAATCATGCCATTGAGGGCTTCTCTAAGGATGCTGCACAGAAGCGCCCCTGCCTCTCTTGAGAGGGGAAAAACCTTTATGTCTCTAAGAAAAAACGCAGATCTATTCAAAAATCAGGAGAAGGTTGCTAGGTCTTTATCACCTTTTGAAAAGTACAGTCATGGCTCTCAGCCTCTGAGGCTTAGAGTAAGAAGAGAAAATGGTTCTGGGACAAAGGAGACATTATCCTAATCTACAGATCATCATTTATTATTTTTATTTATTATAGTTTTGCATTTCTGTTAACCATGGATTTTGTCTATTGTGAATATGTATAGATGTTATAGTTATGGTTTCATGTGGAATTCTCTTTATAGTTGAATAGTGACCACTTTGTCATGCACAAACATCTTTAAAATGTAGATGACTGAGTTGTTTAGAATTTTAGAGGACTGATTTCATACCCAAAATGTACCCAGGCACTGGCTACAAAATTGTGTTTGAGTTTTTCTAAATTTTCTAGTGTTTTGAGAACTTCTTACTTACTGAAAAAAAGCTACCAGAGAATAACTATTAGATGAACTGAGAAAAGATGAACGAAGCTTTGTTCTTTTTCAAAACAGAAAATTTGTGAGTATATATTATCAAAGTAAAATAAATTGCTTTTCCAAAAAGTACAACAACTCTGAAAGCTTCAGTTAATTTATTTTAAATATTGTATTATGGTATGTGGTTATTAAATATGATTTTTAAGTTGGGTCCACAGAAGCAGGTCCTGACACAGGGATTTGAGTTTCTTTGGGCGATGATCTCAGAAAACAGGACTAAGGGTAGGAGTGAGGGAGTGAGGTAGGGAAGAGGAGGGCCCAGCACAGGGTGAGATAAGGTGCCGGCAGGTAGGGCCCCCGGGGCATGGTGTGGAACTGCCTTAGCAAGTCCCAGGGAGGCGCCAAGATCACAGGTGGTTTATTTAGCCATTGCCATCTGCCACTGGCTAAGCCTTTCCCCAATGGGGTGGTACCTGTGGCCTGGCCCAGCCGTGGTCCAAGCAATCTCCTTGCTATGTTTGAGAGAAAAATAGAAATAGAAATAGGAAGCATTTGGCGTTGAGGGCAACTCAGAGCCCAGTGACCACTCAGTAGATGACTGGGGACCCACCCACGGTGACTGTTACCGAGTGGGTTTGGTCAGAGACAGACCAGAACTAAGTCACCGAGTAACTAACCCTCACATGTGAAGTGGAAATAACAAAAGCATCCTCCTCCCGGCCTTGCTCTACAGACTAAATGGAATCTGCACATCAAGTTTTATATAAAGTAAGCCCTCATTATATTCTCATTACCATCATCATCTCATCATCAACATTGTTAGTATGGGCACGATTTTAAATGGATCATTATGTATGAAATTAGTATTTTTAAATGAGAGCTGCAAGGACATTTTTACCTTTCCATTATTTTTAGCAAGTACTGTATTATATATTCCACTGGGCTCTAGAATTCAGTTGTCACTTTTGTCTTTTAAGAACTTCTCTGCTGTGTGCTACAGTGACACATCATAGTTTTTGCCCTAACAAGTGACTGACGTTCACAGCCTACTCATTGTTCAGCTTTGTAGTACTTAGTCCAGCATGGCAGCTCACAGCAAAAGAAGAATAGGATTTATGTTAAGAATTGAAAAACAAAGCAATTATTTTTAAAAGATATCTAAATCTAACTCTGTAAATCACAAAGCTCCTATTTTTTAAAACTATCATATTCATCTTCTGTTAATTATTTCAAAATTACACTCTGAGCTTGTGAAAATAGAATCCTGAAAAGGAATCCTTATCAGTTTCCAAAATGGCAGCAAAACAAGCCTAATTGCTTGGTGCATTGAAATTACTGTTTAAAATAATTTTACTGGCTTCAGTTTCAACATTTCAATTCAATAATGTTGAGAAACGAAACTATTCCTTAGTGTTAGGAATAAGAGATGTCATAGCAGACGTATAGATTCTCCTCACTCCCTCACACACACCAAAAAGTCAATAGAGGGAAAAGACTTCACATCTCAAATGGATTGTTTTTTGCTCTTGAAATACATTAATGTAGTGTATCAGTAATTCAGAAAACAGTATTATAATAATGTAATATTATAACATTATAATTAAATATTAGAACAATGTTAAGTATTAATATTAAATAGTAAAAATATTAATTTAACTTTTCATAATAAAGTAAGAAATTTTTAAAATGTTATTGGCAAAGGTGTAAGTATTTTAGATTTCCTGTTATTCAGTGGTACACAGTCACATTATATACTTCATATTTATGGGCCTATATTTCTTCCTATGCTTTTTTTTTCCTTGTGGTACTGAAGATTGAGCCCAGAACCTGGCACATGTTGACCAAAGGCTCTACCACTAAATTATATCTGTCTTCTTTTTAAAAACTTTTATTTTGAGATAGCTACTTGCTAAGTTGTCCAGGCTGGCCTCAAGCTTGGTATCCATCTCCCTCAGCCTCCTGAGTAGCTAGAATTATAGGTGTGTGTCACTGTATTTATTAGACCTCTTCCTATACATTTGATCTATATGATTAGGTATTTCATGGTAAAGGAAAAGCATTGCACATTTTAGTAAGTCGAGAATAATTGCAGGAGATATAGTAGGAAAAGTGGTATGAGCTAGCAGAGAGAGAGGGCTAGCCATGCTAAGGTAATTCTTTAATGTATCTGTCCTTTGGGAACTAAAAAGTTAGGACACGTAGATAGAGGTCTGGAAAACAGAATGTAGTAAGCCAGCTAAGTGAAACAGGATTTAGGACTTGCAGTATAGACAGAACTCTAAAATGAGTCCTGACGATCCATGCCCTTGTTTAATCCCTTCCCCTGTAGAGTGGATGGATGCTGTCGGGGTAACGGGATATCAGCCCTATGATGGTGCTGTTTGTGCAGATGGAATAAATATCCCTAATCAGTTGCCTTTGGGTGAATAAAGGGGAGGCCGGCGGTCTTCAGTAGGCCTGATTTAACCAGGTTACCTTTCAAAGACACTAACAGCATCCAGCAACAAGGCGCACAGCTGCAAAACTGTCCATTGCACCCAGAGCTAACAGCATTTCTGTAATAAATATTTGGAAGAAGGGAAGAATAAGTTGTTCACATTGAAACCCAACTGACTGTAGTTAAGAGGGACGGAATAAGGCAAAGCTACAGGACAGTGAGAAGTCATTATAGCTTCTAGGTTGGTTGGGCCTCTAAGCAGGGTGTGAGGATAAAGGAGGGTCCTAGTGGGATCCCACTGGAGATTTTAGCACATATTGGGGATTGTAAAAGGCTTTTGCTGTCTCCGGGCCACAGCTGTTAACTGATTAACCTCTCTATCTCTCCTCCTCTTTGTCCTCTGGCACTTAAATGTAGGACATCTCAATTTTTTCTCTCTCCCTTTGCTTCCTCTCTCCAGTGTCTTTGGCAAGGGCAGGGTTAACAGCCCTATTGGACTGTGAGGCGTTAAAGGGTCAGAGTAGAGTGAAGAGGCCACAGCACCATCTCATGACTCTGGTGTTTTTACCTTCTCATCTTTCTCCTCAAATCTTGTTTTAGATTTTTATGTTTATTAGTACGCCTTTGCTGTACATAATGATTACACTCATTATGGGGAGTTGGTACATGTATACAATACATCTTCTTTTTATTTCCCTCAAACCTGTTTTTACTTATTAGGACCTATTTGGGATGCGTAATGACTACTTTCATCGTGGTATTTTGTGCATGTACATGACATATCTTACTTCTTTTCTCCATCTTCTTCCCCTCCCCCCGGCCTCCTCCCTCCTTTCCCATTGACAAAAGATCTATTTCCCTGTTTCCCTTTGTCTACTTTTTAATTTGCTCTTTACTTCATTTATACTTTTGCTTTCTCATGTGAGAGAAATCATACGGTATTCAAGCTTGCGAGTCTGATTTATTTCACTTAACATTGTGTTTTCAGGGTGCATCCATTTTCCTATAAATGACTGAAATTTATCGTTCTAGCAGAGTAGTATTCCATTGTGTATAAATACCACATTTTAAAAACACATTCTTTTGTAGATGGACATATAGGCTGCTCCCAAGATTTGGATATTAGGAATTGTGCTGCTATAAACAGTGGTATGGATACATTGCTATAATATGTCTTTAACTCTTTCAGGAAGATACACGAGAGCAGAATAGCTGGAATTTCTGTTTAGTTTTTTGAGGAATCTCTATACTGATTTCCACAATGGTTGTACTAGCTAGCATTTCCACCAACAAGGTAGGAGGGTTCCTTTTTCATCATAACCATGCTAACATTTGTTATTATTTGATTTTTTGATGATTGCCATTCTTTTTTGAGTAAGATGAGATTTCAACACTGAGATTTCAATGTTGTTTTAATCTTCATTTAATCTTCATTTTTCTAATGGTGAGTGATGTTTTCTAATGTTTAATCTTCATTTTTCTAATGGCGAGTGATGTTGAATGTTTTCTCATATTTTATGGGCCTGTTTGTTTCTCTTTTTCTGAGAAGAGTCTCAATTTCAGTTCCCCATGTTTTGATTGGATCTTTTATTGGGGATTAATTTTTAGAAACTGTTTATATAGTCCTCTGTCTGCAATGCAGCTGGCAAAATTTCTTCCCACCCTGTAGGTTGTCTTTTTACTCTATTGGTTTTTTCTTTGCTGTGCAGAAGCTTTTAAATTTAATATAGTTCCACTTGTTAACTCTTGATCTTATTTCTTGTGCAGTTGGAGTTTTTTTCTGTTATCACCAGGGCCTAAATTGGGAAATAAAGGGGAACTGCTTTCTCTTTCTTCCAGATTGGTCAGCTGTTTCAGCTCTTCTAGAAAACACTCTTAAAATCTACTTCTTGCTCCGTGGGTTTGAATCAAATTTCAGTTTCCTTCACCAAGACCAGAAAGTGGAGAACCAATAAGTACTCCGGGGACTTTCAGATGCCAGGTTGTTTTCCCAGGTCTACTCCCCAAAGTCATTTCTTAGGACTGCCACTGACCACAGTTGCTAAGAAGCACTTTCATTTCATTGAAACATTAGCATTTAGAAAATATATTCCTTAATTCTTGGGGTAGCAATCTTTTAATGCAATACAAATCAGTTGTGTGAGTTGTAAATGGAAATGGGGAGACTAGGAAAGATTGAAGTATACACTGCTGATCTGCAAGGCCTTATAAATCAGCTCAGAAAAAAAATCTTACTAACTGTTAGCAAAGATATTTTTAAAAGATATAGTATCACATCTCAACAATAAATATTCATATAAACCAGTATTTTTATATCCATGAGAATTAGACTTTTAGTGTGAAAAAACCTGCTTTAATAAATTTATAATGAAATGAGTTAAAATGAAATATAAAAACTTGAAATATAAAAATGAGTACATATCATTAGCCACAGAGGATATCATTGCTGATATTTAAGCATGATCTTTCATCTTCCACAGAGTCCATTTGCAACATTTGGAGTGACTGGTGAGCAGGATTAATGTCTCTGATGGCAGCAAATTGGAAATAAGTTATTTGAGCTTTCTAATTCTTTATATACTTTTGAGATAAGAATACAATTATGTGTGAAAGGCCAAAGTAAACAGAATGAGCTCAGAACTCTCTTCCTGTGTAAACCATCAGGTCTTGTAACCTCATGGGTAACAAGAGAAGATTAGCTTTGGAGCTTTTGCCAAAACAAGGATTTTACTGATTAAAAATAGTGCACTGTCCCCTAAAAACAAATGATGGAACAGAGCTATTATTTTCTGTACAAGCACATCATGTGGTCTGATTGTGCCGATGTTGCTGGTGACTCTGTTAAAGAAGTTCAGGTGAACCCTAAATCCCTTCATCACTAAAAGTGCGCTTGTGCTGTTTTGCCCCTAAAATATTTTTCCTTGTGCAAACCTAAACTGTCTTCTACAGTTGAGAACTAATGACAACCCTATTAAAACAGATTAGATGATGCAACTGAATGGGTATATTTGGTTCAAAACATGAAAAACAGAACAGAAGTGGTAAGCCCAAGGTTAAAGAAATAAGTAAAAGCAGGGTATCTTACCAGCTGCATGTGAAAAAAAACATAACAACAATGATAGTAACATCCTGTGTTTCTACAGCTGTTTCATTTTTCATACTTTAAAATTTTTGCTACCCATCCAAGTATATAAAACCTATATCCGTTCCATATGTTTTAAAAGCTAAATGGACAGAATTAATGAAGTAGCTCTGTCATGACCACAAACTGATGAAAAATTGGGGACTAGGACTTGGTTTGAGATCTCTTTTTTAAAATTTTTACTAAGAAACTTCAGAACTGGGACTATATATAAATTTTTGATAATGGAATGGTGTGAGTGTTGTTACCATTCACTAGGCAGGGCCCTTGATCTCTGTATTGCGTTTCTGAAAAGACATTGTAGGTGTGAAAATTTAAAAAGAAGAGAAGATAAAAAATAGACTTTGTTTCAAGCAAAATGAAAAATTTAAACCACTCACTATTGAGACTTCAGATCATTTGTGCCAATTAAGGTATCATTTGTATTCAGTTAGTAACAGCACTGAGTGATATTAGTATTGCATATTAAGGGGGTTTATTGGCCTAGGTTAGTAAAGAAAAAATGCTATTGCTCAACCTCCAAAGAAAATTCTTGGTTACATTTACCGCTCATACACTTTTCTGGTGCCTGACATTATGGATTTTCACCAACTCTGGAGATGATGGCTTTGTGAAATCACAATGGTCAAAACCTTTTCTTGAGCTCTTGTTCCCTGATGCTAGGAAGATTTGGAAGTTTATAATGAAAGAATAATGCTATCACCAGAAGATTTTAATTAGTTTTATCACACAGTACATAAATTTTTGTATAGTTCTTAAAATGCCATTGATGTTGTATTTACCTCAGAACTTGTATTAAATGAGATGTAAAAGAACATTGATTTCAGACTTAATCATCTGTATTATAAAAGATAGGAAATAAATGCTCTTTTCTCTTAAAATATCAGTGTGAGGATAGATTTTAATATTATTTAAATATTTAATGCTTCCTCGTCATTAATATGTTTAATATTTGTTTAATATTTAATGTGTTTTAAGACATTTATCTTCATATTAAATATAAAGTATATTTCTATTTAGTTTTATACATCATGAAAATTTATTTGCATTAAGCCATAGGCTTTATGAAAGAAATCTAGTAGCTTTAAAGGTGATTGTTTTCTACAGTTGTGTGCATGTTGACATTCATATTTAAGCAGGTATTCGTAGCATAGATTATATATTTTAACTCACCATTGACATGGCTTCCTTTATGTTAATATGATTATAGCAAAAATCTCCAATCTAGCATTCATGACTCTCCATGAACTGACTTCATCTGCCCTTTTGAACAGTTTAATCTCTTATTAACCCACAAAACCAACTTTCCATTTTAGGTAGCATGATTTTCATAGATTTCCTAAAATACACCACATTTATTTATTCTTGCAAATGTAAACTTACTCAGCTCTTCACTCTAAATACTTCTTTGCCTCTTTGCCAACTCAAATTCTTAGTCCAGAGCCTTTCACTGAGGAGTACGTCTTTTGATGAAGGTCAGGGATTCCATAACAAGGAAAAACGAGTCCAGAGCATGTAAGATAGTGAGGGATAGTGAACAGAGAGGAATGGTGGAAGTGTTGGAGGGTTCTATGCTTGGATACTTATTGAACACCTGATTCAAGTTTTTGGAAGACTGTTGCATAGAAGAAGAACTCTTCATTTTAGCTCCAGGTCTAGAGCCTAGAAGTATAATTAGGACTAATTTTATCGAATTTTGATGAAGTACATATCTGACTCACTTCCATGGAAAAAGCTCATAACGATTTGCAAATTCGATGTTCATAATGGCATGCAAAAGGTTCTGAGCTCTCTCGGAGTATATAGTAAAGACTCTTCACTGTCCACCAGTCTCCATTTGCCTTATCTTTCATCGGAGGTTATACGTTTCAGATGGCCACAAGGTGGCTCAGCTAGGGCTGACATTTATCAGCTTACCTTGCAGCCGAGTTCTAAGTTTGAGCCAATGTGATGTGAGCAGAAGACTTCAATTTCAGGGCCAGCCTCCAAGGACAAATACATGAACATTTCCCTGGACCTCTTCCACCTTTGTGCCAGTAGAGGGATGTAAAGAAGGCCACCTTGGACCAAGGGCTAGAGATCCAGAGTCACAAACTGAGAATGATAGAATTGTTCTGCTTGCTCAGGGATACCTTTCCCTGCATAGTTTTGCAAGAAAGTGATGAATTTACCTCTAGTTTAAGTCACTATTTTATCTAATTCTTACGGCAGTTTAGATACCCTAATAGATAACATACTGGTACCTTTTACTAAAAAATCTTTTATTATATTTAGTTAAGTTTCTTTCCAGTTTCTTTTTTATTTTTCCAACTATACCAGATATGTATTCTTTTAGCTAAGTTACTAGTTTTACGTTGCTTTTTACCCAGTTTTCCTGAGTTTAGCAGCTTAAAACATGCACACAGAATAGTTGACAGATTCTGTTGGTCAGGAATCTGGGCACAGTATCCTTCAGTTCTCTGCTTAGGTCTCACAAGGCCAAAACCAAGGCATAAGCTTGGGTGAGTTCTTACCTAGAGCTCAGAGTCCTCTTCCAAGCTCATTCCTGGTATTGTGACAACTCTGTGCATGTGGCTAGTGGTCAGAAGCCTCTGTCTTGTTGCTGTCTGCCAGCCAAGGCTTGCTTTCAGCTTCTGGAAGCCAATCTCAGGTCCCTTCCCTCTTCAAGCCAGCAAAAGCATAGGAGATCCCCCTGTGCTTCAGCTCTGACTTTCCTTTCAGAGAGCAGGTAGAGAAAAATTCTCTGCTTTTAAAGGAACTGAGAGTAGATTAGCTCTACCCTGAGCATGTCCTTTTTGATTAACTCAAAGTCAACTGATTAGTAACCTTAATTATATGTGCAAAATCCCTTTTGCCATGTAAGTAGCATAATCACAGGTATGATATCACATTTGCAGTCATGAATTATGATGAAAAATCGGAGTATATTTTAGAATTCTGCCTATGGTAATAAGAAGGACACTTACCATTAGCTCCCAATAATAGCGATTTCATTATGTGTTTGGCAAACTATAACAGTTAATAAATGCTAATTGCCTTAAATATGACATCTTAGTTATGCTAAATCTCATTTGTCATTCTTATATTAATATAAACAAGATAATATTGATATCCACAGGAGACCTAGAAGATTCTGAAAATATTTTGTATGCTATTATATATAATTTATAAATATAAATTTTAGGAAAGGTAGTGTAGACATTAAGATGAGAAGTATAAAAATCCACACTCATTTTGTATGCATTATTAACCTTTGGGTGTGCTTTGTCAAAATATTTCAGGCCAACTAGTCTTAAACTTACTCATTACTTTGAGGAAGTTGCATGATACGAGATCGCTGCCCTTTTATAATTGGCTTTTTTTTTTAGAACATTCTGTATTTCAGTCATTGATGTATTCCCCAATCAGAATGAGGACATCAGGCACTTTTCTCTAATTATCCACTTATGCTTCTCTTTCGACTTACTTGGAGAAAAATCCCAAATCCTTCCGAAGGTCCCTAGAGCCTGATGTGATCTGTTGTCCCACCAAGCTATGACTTGATCTTATCCCACTCACTTTCTAAGCTCTTCGCCTGTCTTCATGAGACTGCTTCTGGGCCACAGGACTTGCTGCTTTTTCTGTCTGGAATGTTTCCTTATTGCTTCAGATCCTTTATCAAATGTCACCCTGTAGATGAGATTTTCTGCCTGCACGTTACCTGAAATAACAGGCCTCTCTGATCACCATCCCTTTTCCCTGCATTTGACTTTACGTTGCTTCATGCACTTAACACTACACCACACATCATGCTCTAATTGACTAGCTCATTGCCTGTCTCTCTCCACTAGATTGAAAGTTCCTCGGGAGTAGAAACTTTGTTTTATGCCCTGTTGAATCCTCAGGAGTGCCTAGCGTATAATAGACATCCACGTAAATATTGCTGAATGCTTGAATGTATTTCAGAAAAGAAAAATTGTGTCAGCTGGAGAATTCATTCACTCTGCAAACCAGCACAAATTTTGTACTACTCAAAAGCCCTGTGTTCCTTAACAATATAATAGAATGTTAATAGCAATTGAAAAGTAGCAAGTTTGGCAGAAAGGCAGACGTTGAGACATAGTGGGTTAAATAGGAAATGTAGCATATAAGTTTGTCCTACAGCTTTTATTAAACTTGCCAGTGCAGACCACAGACTTTCCACACCCACCAGAGTTAAAGGAAATGTTGTGTTGAAGATGAGACCAAGGATTCACAACACCTACTACTATACTATATCTGCCGTCTTTGCCTCTATCAGTGACGACATGCGTTAGCAGGATAATTGCAAGTTTTGAAGTCACTTGTCACATTAAACACTTATTAACTGTTTTTAGCATAAGGGGTGAAGGGTTTTTTTTCATTGTTCCTCAAGTATTTTAGTTACATTGTAGGTGTTAACGTTTTGCTTTGCTTATCTTTTTCACTTGCTTATAAAACTTATGTAACTATATCAAATAATATGATAATTGATGAAAAGCCTGTAATTAACCACCTGGGACATGGAAGAGACTACAATTATTCCATTTAAACTACATTTAATAACTTCCCTTTTTATTTTTCATTTTCAAAAATTTTAAATTGATATATAATTGTACATATTTATAGGTACAGTGTGATATTTTAACACATACGTATTATGTATAATAATTATGTAAGGGTAACTCGCATAGCTGTCATCTCAAACAGTTATCGTTTATCATTTAATTTTTTGTGTGTGGTGCTGGAGATCAAAGCCACGGTCTCATATGTGTTAGCCAAGGCCTCTACCATTCAGCTGTACCCTAGTCCTATCAGATAATTCTCTGTGTTGAGAATATTCAAAATGCTCTCTATTTGCTGCTCTGAAATATACAATTCATTGTCAGCAAGTTACCCTGGTGTGCTAAAGAGCATTAGCTCTTATTATTCCTATCTAATTGTAATTTTGTACCAAGTAACTATCCTCTCCTTCCATCCTCTCTGTCAAAGCCTGTGGTAACCACTGTGCTACTCTCTACTTCTGAGATTAACATTGGCTTCCAGATGTAACTAAGAACATGCAGTGTTCGTCTTTCTGTGCCTGACAATTCATGTAACATAATATCCTCCATGTTTCTCCATGTTGCTGCAAAGGAGAGGATTAATCCTGTTTCTTAGCTGAAAAATATTGAACTGTGTTTGTTGCACTTTCTTTATGTGTTCACCCATCGATGGACATAGATTGACTCCATGTGGAAGACTATTATGAATAGTGCTGCAATGAATATGAGAATGCAGCTAACTCTTTGACATGCTGATTTCCTTTTTTTTTTTTTTTTGAATACCTACCCACTGGGTGAAGTGCATGAGGACATTAGTCTGGGAAAAGATTTCTTTTGAATATGACCCCAAAAGCCCAGGCAACAAAGGCAAAAATAGACAAATAGGATTACATTTTCAAAAAGCTTTTACACAACAAACAAAAATACCTACAGAAGGGGCAACCTGCAGCATGGGAGAAAATATTTGCAAACTATTCATTCAGTAAGCAATTCATAGCCAAAATATATAAGGAACTCAAGCAGAAAAAAAACCCCAAAATCTCACAGAAACCAAAAACCAAATGAATGATGCGGTTTAAAATTGGATACATGATATGAAGACATTTCTCAAAAGCAGATATACAAATGGCCAGCAAGTATTTGAAAAATGCTCCAAAACATTCTTCATCAGGGAAATGCAAATCAAAACCACAGTGAGATATCTTATGCCAGTTATCATAGGTATTGCCAAAAAGACAAAAAATAAATGCTGTTGAGGATGTGGACAAAGGTAAGCCCTCCTACTCTTGGTAGGAATGTAAGTTTCATTGTGGAAAGCAATATGAAGGTTCCTCAAAAAACTGGAATGCTTCATTCATTTAAATTGCTAATTTGTGGAAGCGTATCTTCTAAATTTTCTCTCATTAAAGGACGGTGGACAAGAAGATTAGCTTATTGCATTTTTCTTTTAATGACCTCAGGTATATAATAGTACCAGTGACTAAATGTATTTAGTACCATACATGCTTGGAAGGGATGTCTGTGAAAGGGGGAGTGGCTATTTTCTTAAAGCTCTAAGATTCAGAGAAGCCAGATTAGCTCTATAAGTGTACATTTTATAATAGAGCTGTCCAAAATAAAAATATACCACAGCACTTAACATATGTGTTCAACAAATATTGAATTTAATTCATTCAGGCTGCCTCTCTGTTCCATCTACATGGCCATCTGTCATATGTCACTGAGTTTTGTAGCTGGAATTCTTATATTAGTGAAAGACTGGATGAGTTATCTTCCCATTTTTTGTTTTATAAGATTATTCAGTCATCTCTTAGTTCTGAAAGGAAGACATTACTGAATCAGAGATGAATAATATGCATAATTTGACTTTTTGTTGCTATTATTAAATTAAATAAAACAAATTTAAAAATCTGTGTAAAATACTTATGAATACCATTTTAAATGTTACCAAATTCTAATAAAGAGCGAAGGACAATTCTTAGTCCTTCGAATTATGTTTTTAATATTAACTATTTGTAAAGAATCATCATTTGAATAAATTGTTGATCACTTGAGATATTTTACTAATTGAACTTTCAAAGTATTTTTTAAGACTATAAAGGAAGTCCCTTTATGAAGGAATTTAAAATAATTTTCCTTATTATTTTCAACAAGCAATTTAATCCTAGTGCATTTGGGCTTAATTTTTGTATTTGTAAAGGTATATAACTAGACAGATAAACCTTATGTATCAAGTATTTAGCATACTAAAAGCTTGTATCTTGCTCTTTTCATGGTCTAATAAATGTCAGTGATAAAAGGTAAGGCCCTCCTCTGCTCCAGTCAGTCACAAAAGAATCCTAGTTTTTTGGGGTTCTTTCAACTAATATTTCTATCTTAATTTTGGTTGTCAGAATCTTCACTGTCCACTGGGTGGAAAAGTAAGCATCTCACTTGGGAGCTTCTTTATGGGCCTGACTTGGTGTTGGCATATACCATGCTTTGGGCTTATATGAAATTGACCTGAAGGCAGCCACTTGGCCACTCCTTGTTTTAAAAAAGGCTGGGATCTATAGTGAGCCACTTGCTAGCAAGAAAAGGAAGACACACTATGAACAGACAATTGCAGTCTTGGCTACCAGCCACCTGTGGTCACCGAATATGTGTTTTATCTGAGCATAAATGCCTTTTACTCTCTCTAAGAGAAGCAACGAAAGGGCCCCTTGATCACTGTCTGCAGCTCAAAGTCCTGGATCTCTGAAGAGAAGCAGTTTTCCATCTCCTTAAATTAACAGTTATTAGATGTACATCTCCATAGGACACAGTGTAGCATTTGGACACGTTTATATATTGTGCAGTGATCAATTCAGTCTCTTTCTATTATCCATCATCTCTGACATTTATCATTTCTTTCTGATGAGAACATTTCAAAGCCCTCTCTTCTAGCTATTTTGAATTATATAAGACCCTCTTAGTTGCTTTCTTTGTCTCTGGGACAAATACCCAACACCTACAACTTAAAGGAAGAGGAGTTTATTCTTAGCTCACATTTTCAGTCCATGATGGGCGGGTCCACGACAGGAAGCAGCCTGGTGAAAGGCATAGAGGGGTGAGGGAGCTGCTCAATCATGGCAGCCAGGAAGCAGAGAAAAACGAGAGAAGGTGTGGCTTTCCAGATAAGGCTTACAGCCATCTGCCTCTCCTGACCGGGCCCCAAGCCCTAACAGCAAGTCAGCTATAGTGCCTCCGTGCTCCTGCCCTATTTCCAAAGCCCTTCCAGTGAGTCCAAGAGGCTGTGGCTGAGGAGCATCTAGGTATAAACCATAACAGTTACAATGTTGTTGACTATAGTCACCCTTCTGTGTAATAGAATGCCCGACTTTATAACTCTTATCTGAGTGTGACTTTGTATCTGTTAACCAATGTTTTCCCATACACCCCACCCTGCCTGATTCTTCCTAGACTCAATAATCACTGTTCTGCTCTTTACTTCTGTTTGCTTAGCGTTTGTAGATTCCACACGTGAGTGAAAACATGTGGTATTTGTCTTTCAGTGCTTAGCTTATTTTACTTAATGTAAAGGCCTCCGGTTCCATGAATAGTGTCACAAATGATAGGAGTTCGTTCTTTTTTATGGCTGAAAAATATTCCATTTTGTGTAAATATATGGATCACATTTTCTTTTCTTTTCTTTTTGGTGTTATATTTTCTTCATTCATCCGTTGATGGACCCTTGTTGATTCCTTACCTTGTTGTTGTGACTAGTGCTGCAATCAATATTGGAGTCCAGATACCTCTCAATTATTAACTCCATATCCTTTGGATGTATAAGCAATAGTGGGATTGTTGAACCATATGGTAATTCTACTCTTATATTTTCTAAGGGACCTTCATAGAGCTCTCCATAGTGGCTGTATTCATTTACATTACCTCTAACAGTATGTAAGAGTTTCCCTTTCTCCACATTCTTGCCAGTATTTTTTATTTGTTAGTTTTTTGATAGTGGTCCTTCTACTGGGTGGGACACGAGATCTCATTGTGGCTCTAACCTTCATCTCTCTGGTAATGAGTGGTCCCGAGCATTTTTCATGCTCTTGTCCACTCATGTGTCTTCTTTTAAGAAGTATCTACCCAGTGGATTGTTCTTGCTGTTAAGTTGTTTGTGTATTATACAAATTCCTTATCAGATGTATAATTGTGAATATTTTCTCCCATTATGTAGGTTGTCCTTTAACTCTGTTAATTGTTTGTTTCCTTTGCTCTGCAGAAGATTTATATTTTGCAGTAATCCCATTTTTCTCTATTTTGGCTTTTGTTGCTTTTGATTTTATGTTCTTTTCCCCAAAAATCCTTGCCCAGGCCAATGGGATAGAATGCATCCCCTATGTTTTCTTCTATTAGTTTTATAGCTTGAGGTTTTACATTTAAGCCTTTAATCCACTTTGAATTGACTTTTCTAGGTGGTGAGAGATAGAGGTCTGGATTTATTTTTCTGCGTGTGGTCATTTAGTTTTCCCAGTGCCATTTATTGAGCAGAATATCTTTGCCCAAATGTGTGTTCTTGGCACCTTTGTCAAAAATTATTTAACTATAAGTGAGTAGGTTTATTAGAAGGAAATCTTTGTCAGTTCTATGTGGTCTTTTATAGCCCTATAAACTATGAATCTGCCTGCTGCCTCACTGTACACATCAGATATGTAATGATAGAAATGAAATCATGGGAGACACTGAGAATTTACTTACTCATATCAACTTTAAAGGAACATGAGGCAGATTTTATAAAGGCGTCTTACTGGGAGAATGGGGAAATTCCTTGATTAGAACTCTACTGTCTCAGAAGAATTCTTCTGTCCGTTATTCTCTGTGATGACTGGCTCTACCATTTGGGGAGTTTTTCTCATCTATTGTCCTTTATAGACATTTTTAAAACAGGGATGGAGGAGTTTTCCCTCCTTGGGGGTTGTGTAGCTTTTATATCTTGCTTACTACTAGTGTTAGACTAGGGATTTCAACCAGCTAAGTTTTCTCTCAAAAAACTCAATAGGCTTTCATATGTTAATAATCACATTGAATAGTCCTACTTTTTAAATTGTTAAATTTTATTACGGTGAAAAGTCCTAACATCAAATCTACATTGTTAACAGATTTTTAAATGCATAACACAGTATTGTTAACTATAGGTACAACGCTGTACAACAGATCTTAAGAACTTATTCATTTTGTGTAAATGAATCTTTGTGTCTATTGATTCCCCACACTTCATTTCTCTCTCCCTCATCCTCTGCTAACCACCATATTTCTTTCCGATTCAATAAGGCTAACTATTTTAGATATTTCCTTTACATGGTGTTTGTCCTTCTGTAACTGACTTACAGCATAATATCTGCAAGATTCATCATGTTGCCATCTATTTCAAGATTTCCTTTTTAAAGTCTGAATGATATTCCACTACACACATGTACTGTATTTTCTTTCTTCATTCATCCATCTATGGACATTTGGACTGTTTTCCTTTCTTAGCTATTGTGAATACTGTCACAGTGAATCTGGCAGTGCTTCTAGCTCTTCTATCAAGCTCCAAATTGTGACTATTTTGAATCCAGAAGTTAGATATGATAGGGAATGTATGGTGGTTCTGTTTTTAATCTTTTGAGAAATCTTTGTATTGTTTTCCACAGCAACCGCATCATTTTACATCCCTACCAACAGTGTAGAACAGTTCCAGTTTCCCCACATCCTTACTAACACTTGTTAATAGCCACCCTACAGAGGTGAAGTGCTGTCTTATTGTGGTTTTGATTTGTAATTTTCTGATGATTAATAAAGTTCAGGAGGGTTTATTTTTTGTAGATCTGTTGGATAGTTGTATGTTTTCTTGGGAGAAATGTCTATCCAATGCCTTAGCCATTTAAAAAGTCAGAATTGTTCTGTTATTGAACTGAAAGATTTCTATATATATTTTGAATATTAACCCTTTCTCTGATATATGGTTGACAAATAGCTTCTCCCATTCTGTAGATCTCCTTTTCACTCTGTTGATTGTTTCCCTTACTGTACAGAAAAATTTTAGCTTAATGTATTTGGTTTGCCCATTTTTGCTTTTGTTGCCTGTGCTTTTGGTGTCATATCCAAAAAGTCATTGCCAAGACCAATATTGTGAAGGCTTTTCCTGGTTTCTTCTAGAAGTTTTACAGTTGCAGGTCTTAAAGTTAAATCTTTAATCCATTTTGCATTGATATTTGTGTGTGTGATATGGAATAAGGTTTCAGTGTTATTTTTTGCCATGTAAATCTTTAGTTTTCTCAATACCATTTGTCGAAACTATCCTTTCTCCATTTTGTATTTCTGGCCTCCTTGAAGATCAGTTTACCATACATGCATGGGTTGATTTCTGGGCTTTTAATTTTTTTCTGTGGGATTATATTTCACTTTGTACCAGTACTATACTGTATTAATTACTATATCTTTGTAATATATTTTGAAATCAGAAAATGTGATCCTTCCGACTTTGTTTTACTGTCTCAGAATGTGTCTGGCTATTTGTGATTCTATATGAATTTTAGAATTGTTTTTCTATCTCCATAAATAATGCCATTGCAATTTTGGTAAAGAAATGCATTGAATCTGTAATGTTTTGTGTAGTGCAGTCACTTTTAACAAAATTCTTCAAACCTATAAACACAGATTATCTTTCCATTTGTTTGTGTCCCCTTTAATGTCTTTTTTGGGCCTTTGGAGTTTTAGAATACAAGTCATTTATTTCCCCAATTGAGCTTATTATTAAGTATTTTATTATTTTGGTGTCATTATAAATGATATAGAAATGCAGCAGATTTTTCTAAATTGATTTTTGTACCCTCAATGTTACTACTAAATTTTCTTTTTAGTTCCAGTACTCTAGGAAGTAGACTCTTTAGGGTTTTCTAAATGTTTCAGATTATGTCATTTGCAAACAGGGTCAATTTTACTTCTTCCTTTGGGATTTTAATAGACTTGCCTTCTTTTTCTTGACTAATTGTTCTAGTTACAACTTCAGTACTATGGTGAATGGAAGAGGCATTGTTGCCTTTTTCTTTCTCTTAGAAGAAAAGCTTTCGATTTTCATTACTGAGTATTGTATCAGCTGGAATATCTTCACCTATGACCCTTATTATGTTGAGGTAATTTCCTTCTCTGCCTCGCTAATTAACAGTGGGTTTTTTTTTTCTTTTATAAAAGGGTGTGAAATGTTTTTTTCTGTGTCTATTGAGATGATTGGTTTTTGTCCATTTTTTTAACGTAGTGTGTCATCTTAATTGATTTTCATATATTAAACCATTCTTGCGTTCCAGGGATAAATCCTACTTCATTTTGGTATATGGTAGTTTTAATGTGCTATTGAATTTAGTTTGCTAGTACCAATATTCTTTCTTGGACTTACTCCTCAAATATGACCTGTTCATTCTGTGTTTCTTTCCAATATCATGTTAGCATCCTTAATGCTATTGTGGTCTTTCAGGAAGGCTATTCCCTCAGTCTGATCTTTATCTCTAGCTGTTTTAATAAATTTTTGCTGTCCAAAGCTTTTTTCAATCTTTTTGTTTGCAGCTTAAAAACAGCTCCTCCAGTTCTTCTTTTTGTTTCTCCTTGCAAACCAGCCTACCTTTACCTGTGCTCACTTCGTCTTATAATTCATGAAGGGAGCCAATTTTAGAATATACATAACTTCCTTCTGGCTCTTGCCAGCCGTGCCTCCAAAGCTCTGGTTGGGTAGCAGTACATATGCCTTCCTGGTTATCACAGGAATATTCTTTACCAAATGTTTCACGCTGGCTTACTGAGGTTCTCCAGCATTCCAGTGCCACTTTACCACCCACCAACCCACCACCAACTCAATGTCTTGTATTTTAGACTTTATTTAAATGGCAGCATCCGTTCTTGGAGTAAACTTTTGTATCAGTTGAGGTAAAGAGTGTTAAATCTCTCTGGTTTTACAAAGTACAATGTATTTCTTTATCACTTCATAGTCCATAGTAGGTACAGTCAGGCTTCTGTTCCACTGAAGTTTCAAGGACTCAGACTCTGTCTTCTGGCCCTGTCCTCATCCGGGTTCTTCATGTTGAGGAAAAAAAGAATGACTATGGTAGAGAACGTGGACCAGGTCTAGAAGTAATACAGAGCATCTGCTCATATTCCACCCTCCAGAGCTCAGTCTTTAGTCACATGGCCACACCTAAGTAAAAAGACCTGAAAATGTAGTTTATCCTAGTCCCTGGGAAAGAGAAGAAAATGTAGATATCATAAAGGGCCAGAAGTTTTATCCATAATTTCTATTTATTTTTTCATAATGCACAGAAAAATAACTTTTGTTCTAAATATTTCACGCCAAACTTCAAATGGTATTGCTATATGTTTAGTATATCTATTAATTATATACATATAATAATGATAGATCAGATATGTCCCAAGTATACTCATGCAGCTTTATTTTGGTGTGGTTTCTAGATGATTGTTTTGAATAAACTCAAATCAATCAATAAACGAAAAGAGTCTAAACAGATTGCTACTAAAATAAGATTGCCTAAGTGCACTTTTCAAAAGTAGGACAGGCTGAGCATTTTTAGTAATTACAGTAAGTGCCAATAACTATGGTTTGAGAAAGTGACAATGACAAATGCTTCATATTGTAAACCTGATAGCACAATACTTTTGTGACATTGAGCTTTACATATTTCATATTCAGTATTTGGGAATAAGATTTTTAGAATCACAGTAAGTAAGAGTGGAGAATAAAAGAATGGGGCATGTAGGATGTGAAACTTAACTACTGGTTACCTTGGTGGCTTTTTTTGTTAGTTAGAAATGACATATATTTTAAAGTCTTTCACTCATACATGTATTTTAGTCAGTGAACATTTCTTTCTTTCTTTTTTTTTTTTTGGTGCTGGGGTTCGAACTCGGGACCTTGCTGTTGTGAGGCAGCCAGGAGAACCACTGAGCTAAATCCCCAGCCCAAGTCAGTGAACATTTCTTGATCACATGTGATAAGGATATTTCTAGTTGTGCCAGACACCAAGAATGAGGAACTAGCAAAGCTTTAATGTGACCAGTGCTACAGCAAAGAATGGGTGCACCTACTAATGTCCATGGGATGGGCCAGGGAAGGTGTTCTGGCAGCAGTGGGGCTTGAGTGTGACACTGGGAGAGGACTGCTGATGGTGAAGGTGGTGGTTCAGGGAGGAAGGAAAGGAAGAAGAGGATGTAGGCATTGGAGGGAACTGTGAATCTGAGACGCTGCAAATTATTGTGCAGAGGAGACATCTGATGAGACCTGAGTCTGGAGAAATGAGCAAAGAAAATTGTATATGACATGCTGTGTTATTCAGCTTAGCTTCTATAACAAAATACCATAGGTTGGGTGGCTTCAACAACAGACATTTATTTCTCATAGCTCTGTATGCTGAGAAGTCCAAGACCAAGGTACTGCCAGATTTGGTTCCTGGTGGCTTGTTACAGCCAGCATTTACTGTGTGGTCCATGTCCTTCCCCCAGGAGAGAGGGGGAGGCGGGGGGGGGAGGGAGGGAGGGAGAGAGGGAGAGATCTGTATCCCTCCTCTTGTCATAGATCACTAATCTCATCATGACCTCCCCTCTGTACCCTCAGGACCTTCTCTAACCTAATTACCCGCCAAAGACTCAGTGCGCAAATACCAGTACACTGGGGTTTCGGGTCTCAACATAGAAATTTGAGATGGGCTGAGGACACCAATATTCAGTCCCTAACACAGAATAAATAGTTTGAAATTTATTTTAAAGTCAGTGAGAAAGTAACAAAGAATTAAAGACGGGAATAATAGCAGACTTTTGTGTCAGAAAAAATCTAGACATCAGACTTTGGAGAATGAGTTGGAGTAGGGAAGATTGGGGTCAGGGAGACAAGCTGGGATTGTGGGCTTGTCAATTTTTTCAAATTGTATGTGTGAATCTTCCGAGAAATGTATTATTTCCTTGCTCTGGCCATGTGTGATGCATTTGAATTATTAAAATTGTCTTCAAATTATTTCAGTTAATAATAGTAATCAGTCAACAGGAGTCATACAATTATTTGCATTGTTGTTAATGCTTTGATTGATGACAAATGTTTTGAGTATTTTTCAGTCATAATTTTTAGTGAACATGTTCTATGTTCTCCAGTTATTTTAATATCACATTGGAAACTTCCCAATACTTGAGATTATAAAACAATGTTTATAATTAAATAAAGGCTTTTTTCTTGATTTAACAAATCTAATAGAATTGCTCTCTCTACATAACTGGGAAAATAACAATTACTAAATATGTGTGTGTATTATTAAATGATCAAGGAAAATAGCTAAATAAGTGCTTTAGCTGAAATAAATGATTCAACAGGTAAAATCGGAGATGTGATATCCATTTTGGTGTGTTTATAGTTCTCTATGTTGATTCAAGACTTAAACTTCTGATGTAATCATATTACCTTGTCTCTATGTTGAGTAACATTAAGAACAATTACTGTGTTTATTTTGTGCCGAGAACCATGCTAAGCACTTGCTGTGTACTGTGTAACTCACAGTGACTCTAATGAGGATCTCTGATCCATTTTGCTTAGGCCGAGTGACTTGTCCATGTGTACAGGGTTAGGAAGTGCTAGAGCCAAGGATGGAACCCAGGCTTTCTAACTCGGAGGCTGCTTGCTGTCTTCACCACTACCCTATGCTGCACTAATCTACCTCTGTTATGGTGGAGTAAACGTGAGTCTTCACCCCACTCAGACATACACTAAATAATTCCATAGGGCTCAATTGGGTTTTTCTTTAGGTACCATTGTACAACTTTGTTCTTTGCAGAGAAATCTATCTAATGTATGAATGTTGACATGTTTCTGTGTTAGCATATGTATGTTGATCAGCTGGGTGCCTGTTTTGAAGCAGGATGTAGGATTCAGTAGTGGTCTCTGATCTCATGATATTTTCAGCTTAATGGAGACAAAGGACACCAAGTAAATCATCTTCCTCAATCAAATTCAGCTGAATTTGTCTAATCCATACCCTGCTAAGCTAATGGTTCAGAATTAATAATTGTCAACTTGGATGAGACTTCTATAGTATGAAAACCTGTCTCTGATAGGGAAAGGGGTGTGTCGAGAGATATATTATAAAAGGGATGAGCTCAAAAATAGTAGTTTGATGTATTTGGGACCAATCAGTGTTTTCGTAAAGCTTATAGTGATTAGGTGTCATGGTGTAGGCCAGTAAATGTGGAATCTAGACTCAAATGGGTCTTGTAATAGATTCTGGAGCATCCATTTACTAGCTATATAATAAAGTCCAACAGTCTTACCCCTCTGAGTCTGTTTACTCTCTGTCAAATACTAAGAATATCCATTTATTCAACATGCATATACTGGGTGCCTCCTGTGTGTTGGTTTAACTCACCCCAAAGGGCTATATCATAACTAAATGAAAGGTTGGTACTAAGAGATCCAGCCTTTAGTATAACTTTATTTTAAGTTCCATTTTTTCTCACAGTAAGACCCTGGGCTGATGAAATGACTCTGCTGTCAGCACTGTGTGCCTCCCACCTCTGGTCCAAAGCAGCCACCCTGCATTTCAACAGAAGACCCAGGTGTAGCTCTGGTCCCTTCTGCTCACATCCCACCAGCAAGGACTTGGTCATGTGGCAACACCTGCTGCTTGGAGAATACGAAATTCCTGGCAGGGTAATCACAAGTCAGGCTAAAACCTACCAAGTCTCTACTATTAACAGGCATGGGGGAAACAGACGTTAAATTAGAATCAGAAAGCTCCATGATAAGAAAGTAACAAAATGCATTCATGCTTGCACAAAATCTCCTGAGCAAGGAGAAGCCTAGGACACTGACTGTGGCCAGAGTGCGGAGGCCTGTGGAATTTCAGCACTCAGCACAGCATTTCGTCTGCCTGTGGAATATGGAGTAAAATGCAGGCAGAGAGGTAAAGTCACCTGATTTGTGTCTTATGAAGATAAACCTTCCAGCATTTAGAGGATAGATCAGAAGAGAGGCACAGAAATCACCCAGAAGGCTCTTAGAATAATGTAGGTAAGGAATAATGAGGCATGGGGGCAGCGATGGTTTCCAGAGGTATTTTAGTAAGAATTTGAATCAGAGGAGTTTGGAACATGTACCGAGTGGTGTGGGCTAAACTGTTGTCGCAAATGGAGCTCTAATAATTAGAATCCATAAGAATTAAGAATATGTATTGGTTAGCATATGCTGAACTGTGCTCAGAAATAAACCTCAAAGTATTTAATGAGTCCAAAGTAAGGAAAGCTTGTTTTTCATCCACATAATAGTCCAAGACAGGTATTCTGCTTGGCAGGTTCCTCTCCACAAAGTGATTTTGGAACTCTGGCTCCTTACTTCAAATCACTTTGAACTTCTTGTATTGCAAGAATCCTATTTTATTCAGTGGCATATATAGTAATGGAAATAATGCTGTCATTAAGTTTATAATGACTTTAAGCTGAAAGGCTAAAACATCAAAAAGTAAATATATAATCAGATTATAGAAATATCCATTAAGGGGGGAAATTCTCCATGATACAAGAAATATATTCTGACTTTTAGCAATATTCAATAGGGAGTTTAAGAGGTTGAACTATTTCTACTCAAGTTTCATGGGTTTTCTGTAGATTTAATATTTTTTTGCTACAAACTTAACAATATTTTCCCAAACATACATGGTCAACAAGTAAAGCTCTCTCCCATTTTAAAAAAACTTGTTATTATTTACTCAAAAAGCAGAAAAATATAATAAATTTTGGAAATAGTTCCTTCAAGTTTATTAATAAAACAGGTCTTTATGTTTAACCTGATAAACTTATTTATGTAGAATGTCTCATTTTCTGTCAAGCACATACAGGTGGGGTAAGAGAGGTAGAGAAACCTCTTCAGAGGGGCAACCACACTTATTTTAAGGATACACAAATAAGGAGAAGAGAAGTTAAAAGATGTTTTTAGATCCTGCTGCTTATAACAAGCAACTGGCTCTCTGGCAAATATCCTTCCCAGCTTAGGTCTACTGTAGACAAGTATTACAGAATCCAGGACTATGAAAATTTCAGACTCAATAGAGGTAGCAACATTCAGTGTGTTCCATAGATGGAAGCCTTGACACCTAAGGAAATGCTGTGGAAATTGGTAATTTTTAAAAAATAAGTTACTGTGACACTAGATTTTAGAGAAGTACTGAGATAGGTTTAAAAAAAGAATGAAGGTGGGTATATCAAATATTTGATGGCATAATTTTATTAATATTTGGGGTTTGTAATGGGAAGTTAAAGTACCTCTCAAAAGTAATTTTTGACTTTTATATTTTATTTTGTTTTAATGGCTATATAAACCTGGTACATATTTCAAAATAATTTCAGGAAAAATGGCTTCCCTTGGGATAAAAAATAATGAGGAGGTGTATATATTGTATTTAGAGTTGATTCATTAATTACTGGTCATAGAGAGAGCGTCTAGAGAGTCCAGGACTAAAGTTCTTTGGAAAAAATGGCATCTGGACACCATTGTGATTATTCTAATGCCATAGATTAGTATAGAACTTATATTCAAAATAAAAAGAACATTTGTGGAAATCAGTGTAAAAAAAAGTAAGCACCACTCTCCATATTTTAACTTATTTAAATTTCCAGAAGTTGTTAGGAAATTGCATTTAGGTAGTATCTATTGTTTATACCAGATATGAAGGGAAACATGAATAAGCAAAATGAATTATTTTTTCTTGCATATACTAAACTCTGAATTTAGGAGTAAAAAATAAGCTTTTAAAAAGTCATTTATTCCTATTATTAACACCTCTCTATACATGATTTGAAGTGCCTTCTACTCCTCAAAGAAAGAAATTTACTTAATTCTCTCCTCTACTCCATTTTATTATAGTATTGCTTCTTATTCATCTGTGTGTTGTATCATGGTAATTTAATTAACCCCAAATTTAAACTCATTGGAATATTCATTTTCCTCAAGAAAAATTATTTACTTTTTTTTTAATACCAGGGATCGAACTAAGGACCTTGCACCTACAAGGCAGGTGGATTTAGAGAGAGAGAGAGAGAGAGAGAGAGAGAGAGAGAGAGAGAGAGACATATGTAGGTATTCACTCTGGTGAAAGAAATATTTCCATTCACTGTTGAGTATTATAAGTCTCTGACAGAAATGAGAAAGGGATAGGAAAGTTTAAAGAAAGAATTTAACATGTGAATAAAATGCTCCTTTTGAAGATTTTAAAATTATTTTTTAAATTGTCATCATTTTTAAAAATTAATTAATTTTATTGATACATTTTAGGTATACAGTATAATGACATTCATCATTGGAAATTTGCACCTTTACATAATCTCTCTTGGTTCTTATTGTTCCC
>NW_004624743.1:13629660-13653697 GCF_000247695.1 Heterocephalus glaber | reverse complement strand
TTTGCCCTATTTCTCTCTCAGTGAGTCTGTTGTTCATGTACAGAAAAGCTATTGATTTTTGTGTGTCGACCTTGTATCCAGCTACTTTGCTGAAGTTGTTTATTTAGTCTAGAAGACTTTTGGTGGAGTTCTTGGGGTCATCTATATACAGTATCAAGTCATCTGCAAATAATGACAATTTGACTTCATTTCCTATCTTTATTTCTTTCTCTTGTTTAATTGCTATGGCTAATATTTCCAAAACTATATTGAATAGGAGTGGTGATAATGGACATCCTTGTCTTGTTCCTGATTTTAGTGTGACAGATTTCAGTATTTGACCATTTGATATGATATTGGCTGTTGGGTTTTCATAGATGGCTTTTATCAGATTGAGGTAGAAACTGTCTATTACAATTTTTTTGTCGGGTTTTTATCGTAAATACATGTTGGATTTTCTCAAATGCTTTTTCTATATCTATTGAGATGATTATGTGGTTTTTGTCTTTGGCTCTATTGATTTAGTGTATTGCACTTATTGATTTGCATATGTTGAACCATCCCTGCATCTCTGGGATGAATCCCACTTGGTCAGGGTGTATGGTCTTCTTGATGAACTTATGCACTCTATTCGCCAGTATCTTATTAAGGATTTTTGCATCTATGTTCATTAGTGAGATTGGCCTATAGATCTCTTTTTTGGTTGTGTCTTCCTCTGCTTTGGGGATCAAGGTGATGGTTGCTTCCACAAATGAGTTAGGGAGTATTGCTTCCCTTTCAATTTCATTGAAGAGTTTAAACTTTAGTGTCAGTAGTTCCTCTCTAAATGTTTTGCAGGATTTGGCAGTGACGCCATCAGGACCTTACCTTTTCTTAGTTGATAAATTTTTAAATTATGTTTTCTATTTCATTGATTGATATTGGGTTGTTTAAAATTTTTAGGTCTTCTTCATTCAACTTTGGTAATTTTTGTTTTCCTGGTCACTAATTGCAATCCTATCTTCTATGTTGAAATTCTGTCCTCACATTGGCTCATTCTGCTGCATGAACATTCAGTGGAGTTTTTAATCTCCTGGAAATCTGTTTCCGTCTGTTTTGTGGATTCTGTTTGTTTCCTATGTTGGGATTCCATCATGTTCCTCAGCTCCTCTACTTTTTTTTTTTTATCTGTGTTCACTCTAGATTTATTAGTCATGTCTTGCACTATGGGAAAGATCTCTGCTGTTATCTGAGAAATTATTTCCAATTTCATTTTTTTCCAGATTCTCTTTTGTTGCCTGTTCAGGGAGTCCAGGTGGTTGAGTATCATTGTTCCTTCTCGTTTCCCTTTGGGATTGCTTAAGTGATCTGGAAGTCTGGTTTTGAGACTTATTTATGTGTTTTCTCATTTCAACGTTGGGGGGGCGTGCTGCTGGCACTCATGTGGCTCACCTCTTTGGTGCTTGGTGGGGCTCTGCTCCTTGGCGCTGCGGGGGGGGGACTCTGCTCCTCGGTGCTGGGGGTGGTGGTTGGGTGGCCGAAAAGCAAAGATTTTTAAGCTATTAGTGAAAATGTGCAGAAGATATATTTTACTCTGAGTGTGTTTTTAATGTTAGTTTTAGACTCTTTCAGCTATTAAAGATCTGATACAAATATACACTTTCTTTTGCACTTGAGTGGGAAATACAGTTACCTGTAAAGTTCATAATAAAATTGGATATCTCCAGGAAGATCCAATGTGAATTTGAATTCTTTTAACCGTCCACACAATATTTATGTCCACTTCTCCCCCTTTTTTTCTTTTTTCTTTGTTCCTTGTCTTTCTTTTCTTCCTCCTAATACAGAGACTGAATTAAAATTTGGCATATTTTTTTTAGGATTTGGCATTAGTGAGTAATTATGAGTCCCCAAAATATGAGTAGCTAATTTTATTTTATTATATTCTAGGTTTGAAATAAGATTAATTCAACCATGTTAACCAAGAGGCTCATTTGTTCTGAGAATAAAAAACCAAGAGAATCATTAAGCAATGGCTATTTACATTTTAAATACTTTCATTCAATTTTAAGGGAAGAAAGGCTGCCATTTTGTGTGTGCTTTGCTTATTGCTACACTGAAGTGGGCATGTCCAGACCAAGTTTAGTTCTATGCTGGACTTAAATTCCATTAAAGGCTAAGGAACTGTATTGAAGTATTCATATTCCTAAAATAAAATGAAACATAGTGTTTAAGATTTATATTCCTTTACTACATTAAAAATATTAAAGAAACCATCTCATTCCTGTGTTTTAAACAATTTGGACTTGGTGTTCAGAAATGAACAATTGATGTTCTCTAGGTCTAGAATAGTATAGAACTTTTAAAGCCTAGATTTCTAATTATATAATAAAATAATTTTTAAAAGACAAATTCTGAAATTAAGGCTATCTGACAAATGGATGTATGAAAGGTTTTTCTTGAACATGATGGTAATAATAAAATCTGAATTTTAAGGCTAACACTTTCTATTTTAATCTCCCATGTTTTTAACCTTTTTAATTTATCACCATAAGAAACACTTTAAGGAGGGTCATAGTACGGGTAGAAATAAGAAAGCATATGTTTCTGAACTGCTCCAGAACCACAAAGTGTGCCACAGAGCTGCTCTAACTTCCTTTGAAGAGTAGACTCACAAGCCCTGCTGTAATTTGGTAACCATTAGTGCCATCTTGTGGTTGCATGCAATATTGCAACAAGACAGCTCACACATGGATTTATTAATTTTTTGGTTATTTGAACCACAAAACTAATATTTTTGTATTCTACACTTATTAAATGTTAACCATATTTTATTGTCTTGAATTTATTTGGAACTATATTACAATACAGTAACCTGAATTCACTGGGAAGTCTATTACAAAAAAACTTCAAAAATGTGTAAAATGTCCTTATTATAAATATATGATATATGCATATATTAAATATAATAAAGTTGCATTTCATAGAAAGATATCCAAGGATTATTTGTCCTAAAAGTTGCACACAAAGAAAATTGGCTGCATGGTCAAAGAAGCCTAGAAAATGCTGCAAGTCATCCCCCTTTTTGGAGAACCTTAGCACATATTCATTTATTTAAAGACTAGAGAAAAATCAATCTATTTCTTTTTCTTCTAAGTCAGAATTTTCCAAATATACTTGTCCACAGAAGTACTTAAAATAAGTAATATCACCAATATGCTTGGTAAAAACACTTTCAAACTTAGAAGATAAAAGCATTAGTTAAAAATATTTTCCTGAACCTAATTTAAAATGACACTATCTCCAGATATCTTCCATCATATTGGAATTGCAACAGGCTGAAGTCCTTCAGCCATGAAAGGTTCTCAGTCTCTGCACATTACTTAGGTTAAGGACTTGCAAACAGTCTTTAAAGAAAGTTAGCTATTAACTTTCTTTGTAATAGCACCAAGAGGTCTCTAAGTGATAGCTGAAAAGAGAAAGATGTGGTAAAGTTTATCTTATGAACAAAACAAGGCAAAGTTAGATGGCTAACTCAGCTTGGATATGTACCTAGATCTGTTTCCTGGGAACTGTGAAACTTGCTTACAATAAGCACCTCTTCCAAACCAGGTCATATGTATAAAACCAAACATTTGTGAATGTCCTACCATCTTATTGAGTTCTCAGCGACCCTAAAACCAGCCTCTCTCTCCCTATGACACCATTTCTAGAGATCTTTGTGTCTATTGCAGACTCAAATGTCTGTCTTTTAACCCTTGCTTAACTGTTTGACCTATTCTTGTTATCTGACATTATACTTCTTTAAATTACTAGTAGAAGAAATCTTGGACTTGTAGTCTAAAAGTCTAAATTTGCCTTCCTTTTTTGTCACTTATTAGCTAACTTGCTATGAGGTTTTGGGGAAAGTCACACTGAATCTCAGGTTGCTTTTTACTTGCAATATAGGATGATGATGTATGCTTTCCAACTTCACAGTGTTGCAGTGAGGATTATCTTTGTTCATTTGAGTTTCTATAACAATATCTGAGGATGGGTAATTTGTAAGCTATAAAAACTTATTTCTCACAGTTTTGTGGGCTGGAAGTTCAAGGTCAAGGAGCTGGGAGGCGCTGTGTCTGCTGAGAACCCAGTCTGACTCCAAGTTCTCTGTGTCCCTCATGTGGCAGAAGGGGCAGAAGGCGTGAACTCCTTCCTCAAGCCCTTTGATAAGGCACTGTCCATTCATGATGGTGGAGTCCTCATGCCCAGTCACCCCCTGGGGGCCCCCTTCTTAATACTGTTACACTGAGGATTTAGTTTCAGAATGAACCTTGGATCCCACCTTCAAACCATTGAAAGTATATATTCAGTAGTACTCTATACAGTAATTAGTCTCCTCATCCATTATTTACTCATTTAACAAATGCTTATTGAGATGAGTAAGAGTGCTTTCAGCAAGATGGCAGGAGTTTCTACCCTATATCCAATCAGAGAAACACTGCTATAAATTCACACACAAAAACACCCTCATAAGAGCCCTGGGTTCCAGGTGAGAGATTACCAGGTGAACCTGCTAGAGGGGCACAGAAATGGGAAAGATGTAGTGAAGAGGGTTGAAAAGAGTTGCCTCCTTCCCCCAAGCCATCACCACTCAGGGAACAAGTGAAGCCTTCTCCAAGGAGCCAGAGACTCCAAGTTCACCCCAGCACAGTTGGTCCCACAGAAAGAATAAAAGGGTGGCCCAAAATTCATTTCCACTAGCCTATAGCACAAAGCTGTCCTTCGGCAATGAAAGAGAAATACAACTTTCCTAGATAAGCAAAAGCTGAAGGAGTTCATTACCACTAGCCCTGACTTATAAGAAGTACTAAAGAGAGTTCTTGGAGTTGAAATGAAAGGATGTTTATTAGCAAAATGAAACACATAAAATTATAAAACTCACTGGCAAAGGTAAGGGTAAGGCTAAATCCGGAATACTCTAACACTACATAGTATGCAAATCACTTTAAACTGTAGTATAAAAGTTAAAAGACAAAAGCATTTAAATAACTATGGCAAAGGACCTACTGTAAGACAACCATCAAATAACAAAATGGCAGTAGTAAGCCCTTAGCTATCAAAAATTATCTTGAACATAAAAGGATTAAATTCTCCAATCAAAAGACTGATTAGCCAACAAAAATAAAATAAAATCCCACTATATGCTGTCTATAAGAAACTCACTTCACCCAAAAGGTCTCAAGTACATTGAAAGTAAGGGGAAGGAAAAACATATTTGTGCATGCAAATGGGAACTAAATGAGCAGAGCTAGCTATACTCATATCAGACAAAATACATTTTAAGTAAATTTGGACAAAGGAGCCAAGAAGTTCATTACATAATGATGAAAGTGTCAAATTAGCAAGAAAATATAACAGTTGTAAATATATATTTGCTCAACATTAGAACACCTAAATAGATAAAGAAAAAAAATGTAAAGAGAGAGGTGGACTACAATAAAGTCAATAGTAAGTACTTTATCACCTTACCTTCAGCAACAGACAGATCATCCAGAAAGAAAATCAGTAAGGAAACATTGGACTTAAACTATATTGTAGACCAGATAGACCTAGCATCACACAGAACATGACTTGCCTACTGCTGAAGGTCGGGTGTCAAAGTTCCCTGCTGTTACTGTATTGCAGTTTATCTGTGTAATGTTGCTCAAAGGATGCAAAATTCCCAGTTAGAAGGAACTGACTAGTTCAAGAAATTTATTGTATAACATGGTGACTATAGTTAATGAGAGTATATTGTACAACTGAAAAATGCTAATAGTCTATTTTAAGTATTCTCACCACAAACATATGTTAAGAAGATGAGATAATGCATATGTTAATTAATTTAGTTAAGCCATTCCATAATTCTTGCATCATGTTGTACACTGTAAATATATACAAATTTTAGCTTCCAATTAAAAATAAAGAAAAAAGGAGATTGCTTCATTTGCAACCACATAGATTAACCTGAAGGATATTGGGGTCTCTCAACCCAGACACAGAAAGATAAGTGCTGTATGATCTCATCTTATGAGGAATATTAAATAGTCAGAGTTATAAAAGCAAGAGTGGAATGGTAATGCCAGTGGCCAGGATAAGGGGGAAATAGAGAGGTAACTCTGTGTGTGTGTGAGTGTGTGTGTGTGTTACTGAAAACTGAAAACAGGCCCTTTTACTCAGCTATGTCCACAGCCCCTTTTTCATTTGACCCACAAGGTCTTACTAAGTCACTAAATTGCCCAGGCTGGGATTGAACTTGGAATCCTCTTGGCTCAGCCTCCTGGAATGCTGAGATTATAGGTGTGCAACACCACGCCCAGTTTAGGTACAAAGCTCTGGGATTCTACACAGCTAATACCTATAGATAGATATATTCTTACATTTTTCAGAGAGGATAGATCGTATGTTAGGTATTCATACCACAGATAGTAATAATATGAAGGAGGGAAGGAGAAAACTTTGGAAGGTGATGGATATGCCTGTGGTCTTGATGATGATGGTTTTGTAGGTTCATTGCATTTTATACATTCAGTAAGTAGATTTTTTGCATGTCCATCATATCTTAATAAAGTGGTTTTAAGGGCCATCAAATGTAATTGGCTCATGCCAAAAAAAAAAATCGAAGATAAACCTATTAAGTACCTATTCTGCACAAGACATTGTCCTGTGTAGCAGAATCTCAGCCCTCATGGAAGAAAATAACTTCCAGTAATAAGGGAGTTAGAACATTGTAAGAAGCCCAAGATGAAGCCGGAGAAATGGCAAGTCTTGTGGACCGTGTTACAGATCTTAAATTTTATTGCAGGTGTACTAAGGTCTGAATATTTTGTGTCCCTCAAAATAAATATGTTGAAACTTCATCCCCAATAAGATGGTATTAAGAGGTGGGTCTTTTGGAAGGTTAATAGGTCATGAAGGGAAAGTTACCATAAATAGGATTAGTGCCCTTATAAAAGAAACCCCAGAGAGCTACCTTGAGCCTTCTGCCATGTGAGGACACCTCTGTGAACTAGAGAGAAGGACTTCACAAAATACCCAATCTGATGATACCTTGATCTTAGACTTTTTAGCTCGTGGAACTGTCAGAAATACACTTTTGCTGTTTATAAGCTGCCTAGTCTACTGTGTTTGTTACAGAAGCATAAATGGACAAAAAGAAGGTATTGAGACAGTGTTAGGCAAAAATGGTGGGAGATTCAATGTGCAGATGTAAAATCTCAACCTGGCTACTATAGAGAATTAATGGAGCAGGACATGGGATTAGATCGCCCAGGTCAGAGGAGACTACTACAGTATGGGGAAGGCGTCGTGATCCCTTGACCACAGGGGAAGCAGAGAAGATACATCCAAGCTGTATGTGAAGGAGAATCAATCAGACTTGGTAGTGCACTGGCTATTAAGTGTGGACAAAAGGAGATATTGAAAATGATTTTCAGGTTTCTCATTTGAGCCATTAACTGCGATGTAATAGCCTCATCTCAGGCTATTGGAGGGAGGAAGGATCGAGAGTTGAGTTTGGAACATGTTAATACTGGGATGCCTACTTGGCATCCAAGTGAATGTGTCACATGGCATCAAGAAAAAAGTTTGGCTACAGGTATAAACATGGCAGCCATCAGCATATCACTGGAATTCAAAGCCACGGGGATGAATGATAGCATGTGCAAGAAAGCATGAAGCACATGAAGAGAGTACTTTCCAAGGTACAAGCTGGAAAAGGATAGTGAAGGCTGGCTTTAGAGATGAAGAGAACCAGAAGAGGGCAGTGGCTTGACACAGAAGGCAGAGGAAGGAGTGGTCAACATGTTGAATGCACTTTAGGAGACATGGTTTGATCCCATGGAGAGCTTGGTAGAAGCTTTCTCCAAGAAGGCATGGAAACAGAAGCTTCAATGGGATGGCTTCAAAGGTGAAAGGGAGATGAAAGTCAACTGAGCATGTATAGGAAACTCTTTAGAAGTTTAGGAAACATTCAAAATGGCGAGGACTTGTAGTAATTCGGGATGCAGGTTCATGGAACATGTTTGAATGTTGAGCAGGAGCTACCAATAAAGGGGTAGAATTTGAAGGTGCTGGAGAAAATAACTGAACAAGCTGAGTACCTGAGCATCTGAGAAAGTGTGGGACATGGAGAACACATGGAAAGGATGCAGTTGTTTAGTGAGGGACACTACTTCAAGCCATATAAGCGCCTGATTCTTCCCTTCCTGCTAGTGTCAACAGAGAAGAACCTGAAAAGATAGAACAGTGCCCCTAGGGCATAAATGTTCCCATGGTCCTTTCACTACACACCTGGAGAACTAGACTCAAACATAAATTGTAATCCTTGCTTCTTCATAACAGGAAAAAGGGGAAAAGATGGGTACAAAAAAGATGAAAGCATGTATTTCTACTTCATAGTGAAATGTTAGGCAAATTTTATTACTCATTATATAGTAATAATAAGAATAACAGCAAGTAAATAGCCCAACAGTGGATCAGAAATCATGCAGGAAGTATGAATAAAGAAAAGAGGACCATGAGTCAAGGTTTCTGTGGCAGCCCTAGAATCTTTAAATGCTTCCTACAGAAGCAGGAACTAATCCAAGTGTAGCTGTCGGATCCTGGGAAACACCCGACTGGGAGCACCTTGCCTTGGAACTCTCGTGCTGGAAAACTGATGGCAAAGTTGCAGAGGGCCCATATGGACACTGTCTGAGAGACTTTGCCAGAGCCCCTCTGACTCTGAGCATCTGCTCCATGCCTTTCCAAACCGGCTTACTGATGTAACTAGTCTCCCTTCCCTTCCTTCTCTTCCCTCCCCTCCTCTGCCCTCCCTTCCCCTCTTTCCTCCCTTTCTCTTTCCCCTTTCTTCCTCCTTTTTGTTAATTCTTACCTTCAATTCTTACTTTTATCTGTCTTTTTTCTTCTGAAAGTGCAGGTTTGACCACACTCCTGTAATTGGGGTATGTAAGAGCTTTTCCCTGCTTTTTGTTTATCCACTTTTAATGACATTTCCCACTCCAGTTTCCCTCAGCCCACATAAAAGACCACACTTGTATATTACACATATTCTTGAATTACATGTAATGCAGTAGAATATAAACTATTTTATGTGATTGTGGTTTTTATCTGCCTATATGATGTCGTACTAGAGATATTACTTCTTTTATTTATTACTTATCATTTTTATATTAGATATTGTCTGTTGAACAAATTCCTTGTTCCCAACTGCTTCCTTATATTCTGTGTATATGTCTATTGCGCTTTACCTTTCCCCTCCCATGTGAAAGATGTCCAGGTAGCTATAACTACAAATAATGCTTCAATACATACCTTCCTAAGTAGTCCCTTTTGGATCTTTCTGGAATAAAGGTCCAGAAATGGAATTTCTGGATCATAACGCATATACAGAATTCCATATGAAATGGCCAGATTGCTTTCAGAAAATTGCTAAAACATTCTGTCCTTCCATCAGTAGAACACAAGTTTTCCCATTTGCTCATCCACTCGTCAACACTAGATAGTCTCCATTGTGTCACTTGGAGATTTCAGCTGTAATAAGAAACTACTCTAGAAAAAGGAACATACTCAAGGAAGTCAGTATATAGAATTGCTAGTGGGCCAGAAAATTAGTCTTTGTCAACTCTTAATGTGCTTGGGCACTTTTCACAGAAATAACTTCCGGGTCTCTAAGACATTCATGATGGGTGTGTGAACCTGACCAGAGACAGAGAGAGAATTTACATCTCCAAGGGACAGAGGAGAAATTACAAGATTTTTAAAGCAACTGTCTGGGAAAACAGAGGCCAGGGACATTTATCAGGAATCAGACAGTTGAGTCTACTCAAGCTGAGAATATGAAGGCTGTCTTTGCCAGGGTGTAGGAATCACAATTTCCACAGCTTCCTCCCTCCTCTGAAAGTCAGTGTCTCTCCTTTCCCCATCCTCTTCCTGGATTATTTCTTCCTCAGACTGTTCACTTCCATACTGATGAGCCATAGCATTCATTTTCCAAAGAATGGTTGCAAGAATATTTCTCATCCCACATGCTCTTCTTAAAATGTGACTTTAGCTTTCCTCACATCAGGGGGTGGGTTTTGTATCCCCTCCCTGCCCCCAGAGCAAGCCTTTCTAATTTCCTTGACAAATAGAGTATATTTGTGTGCCCTTGTTTAGAATATATTTTTAGAAGGTCTAAATTGTTCAAATGCCATACACTTTCAATGCTTTGTCTTGGAATCTAGCTGTCATACTGTAAGAAAGATAAACTGTCCCACACAAGAAAATTGTGTGTGTGTATTTAGCAGACAGACCAGAGACCCCAGCCTACAACCAGCATATGAATGTTACATTAGTCTGCTTTCTGTTGTCAGTAACGCAACACACAGAATGGGAAAGTTACATATTTTTTTAAAGCAGCTTATTTTGGCTCATGGTTGGGGAAGTCCAAAGTTAAGGGCCAGCATCGGGTGATGACCTTTTTGCTGGCAGAGTCTTAGGTGTAGCGGGCATTGCATGGCAGGAGACAGCATGCTCATGTGTGTGTCCTGTGTTTTACCTCTCTCTTATAAAGCCCCCAGGATGGAATCATGGTGGCCACAGCCCCATGATCTTACCTAATCTGAATTACTTCCCAAAGCCCCCTGCTTCTAAATACCATAGTCAGATCAAGTTTCCATCCTCTAATATGGTACAATGGGATTAAACTCTGACATGAATTTTAGAAAGCACAAACCATATTCACACCATAGCAAATGCAGACAGAAGATTCTAACTTCAAGACATTTGTTTCTTCCTAGCTGAAGCCCAGATCTCTTAGAGCAGAGATGGGACAGTCCTTCTGTGTCCTGTCTTAATTCCTGAACAACAGAATGCCTGGATATAATAAAATAATTGTTTCACACCCTAGACCTCAGTGTGTTATATTACAGAGTATCCAGAAGCAGAGCACTCAGCCTTGCATTGGGGGTGTAACCTGCACCCCAGCTGCCTGCGGGACAAAGCGACAAGGAGCTAACTTCAATTTTGGGGAGGCAGGAATGCTACTCAAAGATGAGAGCAGGCCCACAAAGTGATATTTAGACCTACAACATCCAATTTTCTAAATTTTGTTCTGCTCATGAAAAGTCACCCAATTTTCTAAATTTTGTTCTGCTCATGAAAAGTCACCTCTCACTGTGTCATCTGTCTTTCTCTGATTACTAGTGTTTTTTGTAATTACTTCATTTACCTGTTTGTTATTTTACCTTTCCTTCTTCTTGTAGATTGACTACACATAAAATGTCGCATTTCCCTATGAATTTGTCTTTTTTTAACTGATTTTCAAAAATTCTTATTTATTCAAGATATTATTCTCCTTTTTCTTTCAGATACTGCAGATATTTCTAGTGAGACATCTGCAGTTTAACTTTATCACAGTATCCTCAGTTGAACAGAAATTCTTAGCTGTATACAATTCTCTCTCTCTCCCTCTTTTCTCCCTTCCTCCCTCTCTCTCTCTCCCTTCTCTCTCTCACACACACTTTAAAATTTTTGCTTCTTTAAGGAATCTTCTCTTTTGTCTTCATTCCCCTATGTTCTGTTAGCTTTGTGGAATTAAAATTCACATTTAGCTATCAGAATTGTTAAGAGTCCATCTTTGCATATGCCACAAGGTGGGGAATCTGGCTTCATCTTTGTCCATATGATGAGGTGGTTTTATATTTTCTTTTCCCCATTTTTTTTGGTGTTATGACCATTATCAAATAGAATGTTTTATTAGTCTGTTTGTGAGTTTTTCAATCTAGTCCATTCAACTATTTGTTCTTACCCTCACGCCTTCCTGGTTTTGCTCTCAGACCCATCCTGTTTTTACTTCCATCTGTCCCACCTGGAAACCCATAGTTTCTCTTAGAACCTTTTGGCCCCATTCCAAAGTGCTCTAAAAAGCAAAGATTGTAAAAAATTGTTGAAAGTTCTCTTCAAAATTTAAAAGTATTCTTCCTTAATCTCATATTGTTTTTTACTACATTCTCACAGGCTTCCACTCGCACCTAATACTCTATTTTTTCTTATACTGAAAACCTGGTAACCAAATCTTATTTGGTCTAAGCAGAGCAAACAGTGGTCCTGAAAAAACAGGGCAAGAGATTTCACCCATGGCTTTGAGCCTTCTGCTTTAGACCCCCAGAGACCTTTCCTTCTCCTCAGCTATCTCCTGCAGATGTACCTTTGTGGGCGGTAGTTTTATTGCCCTATGTACAGGACCCATTGTAAACCTGGGGAACTCACTTTAGAAAGGTTCCACCATGGAGTCAGGCCTGAGAATGTGATGAGCTATGAAAACACAGCTGTGGAAACTTTTGAATAGCTTTCCTACCTCCCCAAACTTAAAAAGGAGATGCCCGATTTTTGTTCTTTTTCACCAAGGAATGTTTACAGAATACCTTTCTGACTCACACATCAAGTTATTTTTAAATTTCTTTGTTTACCAAATGGTTATTGAGGACCTACAGTATGTCCGATTCTATACCACGTGCTGGAGATTTATAAAACAGTAATACAGCTGAGTTCTGATCTGACAGAAATTACTATGTCTTTTCAGGTAATAGTAATTACATAGGTGATTTTTTTTTTACATGGGTGATTTTTTTTAACCAATGAAAATAACTTGATCTAGGGTATAATTGGGACAATTCAAAGAGATTCATTGATTTTAATCTTTTTCAAAGTAGGTGCCTCCCATACCTTTACCTCCCCTGTCTCAGTCCACAGTTGAAACTACTAAGATAAAAATAGCCATTTTAACCATTAAACATTTTACTTTTATTGCTTCCCCTCATGAAAAAATTATAGCAGGTTAATATGAAGCAGCCTACATTTACATTTATAAATATTTTTGTTTTTACTTTTATAAGCTCAAGCTGTCCAAATAAAATGGAGTTTCACAAATGGGAAAATGGAATAATTATTTTTATTATTCTTTGATGTATGCATACAAAAATGATTTTTTTTTTGGCCCCGGGAATCAAACTCAGAGCCTCATGTTTGTCAGGCAGGCACTGTGCCACTGAGCTACATCCCCGTCCCAAGGTATTATGTTTTGAAGGAGAGGAATGTCAGAAGTTTTAAGGGCACCTCAAATGATTAAATATGACAGACGAGGTGTTTAAGTCAATCTTTATATTTTGCATAGGTGTTTATGTGTCATTGAGATGAGAAGAGTATTGAGAGAGGATACATAATGTAAATTCAAGGATAACAGCTTCATAACTGTAATGGCTGACACCTGTACACTGCTACATTGTCCAGAGCCATGGTCCCATTTTTCTTGAAGTCTTATAAATCATATTATCAACTGTAGCTTCAGTTTGAACAAAACGTGAAGAATTAAGTCTAATTTTATCATAAGGCAGTTGGGCCTGATACAAAGGATTATTTCCTGATGATAAAGATTATTATGCACTAGAATAATTTATATGGGAAGTAACAGATTCACTTTCTCTAGGGAGCTTTAATAGCTGCATCAGTTCAACTTAAGTCAAGGTTGGTCTTGTCTCACCCTCATACTCCAATGTGAATACATGTATTTTAGTTAATATATTAGATATTAGTTTATATATGTATATTGGTTAATATATTTTCTCTATATTAATTAATATATATATTAGTTAAAAGGCTTTTTCTCTTGCAGATATAATGGAAAAAGTGCATGCATTAGAGTTAAACAGCTTTGGTTGGAATCATAACCCCATTTCTTGTTTGCTATGTATTCATAATTAACTTACTTGACATCTGTGATTTTCTTTTTCACAGAGAGAACTTGGGAGGGGTTAAAGCATAACACTAAGTATCCATTTCATTTAATAAGCAGTGGTCTCTATCCCAGTAATACTACGTTCCTTTGTCACCTCCACCCATTCCTTAACATTCTACAATTAAAGCTTCTAAGCAAGGGAGAATATGGCACCAAAAAAGAAATGACTCTGTTTGAGACTCAGATTTCTCTAAGCGAATTACAATAGTGTAAAGTTCTAGTAACATGTATATATATCAGCCAATATAACTGATCATCCTTTCTATAATTGACAAGATGATACCAATAGAAATATCAGATTAAGCTCTATTATGTGTAATTGGAATTAAATTCATATTTATCATACAATCAAGTTTTTTTAATGCCAAAACAAAGTTACACAATTAAGATCAGAAGATAATGTAACAACAATAATAATGATAATTTACTGTCACTTCAACATATAAGGAAAGATTTAGGAAAAACACAACCTTTATTTTCCCGCATGATAAGTCCTAATTAAATTTTCTTCCTTTAGATTCTCCCTGTTGTTTTAATGAGCAGTCATCTTGCTTCCATAGAAAGGAATGATTAACATGGATCAATCTGTCTCTCCTTAACAGGAACAAGTGATCCATACGTGAAGTTTAAAATTGGAAGAAAAGAAGTTTTTAGAAGTAAAATAATACACAAGAACCTCAACCCTGTGTGGGAGGAAAAAGCTTGCATTCTCATTGAACATCTTAGGGAACCATTATACATAAAGGTGAGTCACTTGTTTGTTTTCCCCTGATGGAATCTGACATAGAAATCCTTGTTTAATGGCCTTTTTATCATGTCTGTCTGTCTAATGAGATTTTTCACCCGAGACATATTCTGCCATTCACAACTCTAATCTGTTGATAATGCTGGCGAAGACATTCTTCTTTAGGGTGTTTCTACTGCATTTAGGAGCATTATGACACATATCTCCTCCATCTCACTGCTGTCAACTGATTTAGTCCACTTTGGGAGCATATGAAAAGAAAGATTCATGTAATCCAGCAAGAAGGAAAGCCTAACACAGAACCTAGCTTTTCTGCTTAAGAATTATATTGTTTAAACTCTTCCTGTAGGAGCTGCCAGGGTAAGAGGACAAAGGCTTTCTCCTACTCCCATCACGGCATGTGCTTGTCTACTGACATGGGTGTACTCCCAGAAGGAGTAGTCATGTGGAAAAACGTTTCTTGGTTGTGTGTGAGACTCGCATTCAAGCAGATATTGTGAACTTTTTTCACACCTAGTTGACACAGAAATGACTGACGGCCCTAAGTTGTCAGTGAGTGAGCAAATTGTTAAACCTATGCTGAGTCCTGGGTGCTGGCAGAGCTATGGTGTGAATTCCCAGGGTTTGTGGTGATGGAACTCATCATTCCAGCAAAGATACTTTCAAAAATATGTTTTGAGGTGGCCACACATTTGCACCAACCAAAAACTGGAACTGCTCATCCCTATCAACCCAAAAGCCATATGCAATCTACTCTGCCCTGGTCACTTCTGCCTCATTAACACTAATCATGTTTAAAGGTTGTCACTGAATAGGTTCCCAAGCTTCCTGGTGGTCGAAGGTAAAATTGAAAGGTTCAAGACCAAGGAGGATGTTTAGTTTCATAAAAGAACTTCAGGGCTGAAGTGTTATCCAAATGAGCCATGCCTTCCAGAGAATACTGCTACCTAGGGTAAAATGAGAAACCATCATATGCAGCTCAGGGGATCGTGCATCACGTATAATGAGAACAATGGCATCACTGGGCCTTTCAGAAGAATTCCTGGAATGGCTGTGCTTAACATAAGCAAACAGAACATTCTGAACTTGCTCCTTGCAGAGTACTGAAAAAGAACCCACGAAAACCCTGAGAATGATGTTGGAGCTAAAGCCATATACTAACACCATGGCCAACGCCATTCTTCCCCATGTTAGATGTCACAAACTCTGGGTGGGTAAGACAGCAGCAGCAGCAGAGGCCAAAGTGGGTGAGGCTGGGGTCACGTGCAAGAAGCATGTGGTAGGGAAGAAAGGAAAGAGGGCTTTTGGTGATAAAGAACAGAAGAAGCCTTTGATGGGATAGGGGGAGGCTGAAACTACCAAGAAACCAACAAATGAAAAAAACCCAGCAGAAAAGAAACCTACCATAGAAGGTAGGTTTATATACAGTGCTATATACAGTTTATATACAGTGCTATATACAGTGTTCAATGTGTTTATTCCATGAAAGTCAAATCATTTTGGACAGCTTATTTTGAATAAATACCTGATCTGATGCAGTGGGAAAAAATAAGTTATGTTAATTAAGCTCCGTCACTCCATCATTCCTGGTTGCAAACAAAGTTCTTTACTTGTGAAATGAGAAGAGCAAAGATATTGGGAACGAAAACTTTCTTCTCTGTTATATTATCAAAAAATTTTAAAGGCTTTTCTTCAGTTAATGTGGCTTTTTAAAAAGATGAAAAACATGGGCCAGGGATTTAGCTCGGTGGTTCCGGCGCCTGCCTCGTAAGTGCAAGGTCCCAAGTTCTATCCCCAGTACCAAAAAAAAAAGATGAAAAACTTAAGGAATTACAAGACTAATGATTTGTTAAATCCTTCCTTGTTCTATTTTTATACCTAACTTCCCTTTCCTTCATATCTCTATAATGTTCCCTGCTCCTGTATTCTGAATTTTCAGTGACCAAACTTTCTCTACTATTACCACAATGGGATGTGCCTCATTCTTTTCCCTAAATTGGTGAAACATTAGCCCCAAAATCTCATAGTCACTCCTTCAATATTCATTGAATAATTAACCTTGCCTGAAGGGTTTCTTAAAAACGAATTGATTCTGTCATGACAAAAATCCACCTGTGAAAAGATGGTTAGAAAATGTTAAGCCTACAACCTTCCCATCTATAGCTAAAGGAAAATGAAGTTCCAGTGTGTCCCAGAATCTAATTGTATAAACGTAAAAATTACAAAAGGCAACAAAATTTATTCTGCGCCAAGGTTAGTAAAACCATGTTAAAGTTGTAGTGTTTGCACTACCTCTATAAGAAAAACAAAATTTTTCAGATACTCTTAGAAATTCCATATTTTATCATACTGAGCATAAAATAAGCATGTACTTTTTGTTGGGTGTAAATTTATGTAGCTTTAAATTTTAGTGGGAAGAGTTATTCCTTCAGATCTGAATAACTTATAATGGCAAATAAGAACAAGGCTTATGAGCTATAAAAGTCTTTATAATGAGGTAGCAGTGGAAGCTGGGAGTTAAAATGCAGTACTTTTAATTAAGACAGGAGCCACGGGAGCCAGCTTTGTATACACACCAATGCTCCTGCAGACATCTCAAACAATAGGATAAATACAGTACCCATATCAGGTCAGTTGAATTCAAATTCTCCATTGTGATCCCAATGACACTACTATTCATCCAGAATTACAATAGAAGAGACAGAAGTAATATGTTTATGAAACTCTGGTTTGTATGTCCTAATTACGAGTTGGGACTCTGTATATTTTTTAAATAAAATTTATTTTTAATGTATACATAAAACAAACATTGTACATATTTATGGGGTACCATGTGATATTTCAATATATGTATACACTGTGTAATGTTTAAGTCATATTAAACATATGGGTCTTCTCAAACATTTATAATCTCTTTATGGTGAAAGCTTTCAAAGTCCTTTCTTCCATACTTAAAGGAACACTACACACAAATGAAGAATAGAATAACAAATGAGTATTAGGAAACAATCAAGTATCACAAAAGTAACAAAATGGTAGCAATTATTGCATCTTTCAACAATAACCTTGAATGTAAATGGTCTGAATTCTCCAATCAAAAGACTTACATTGTCAGATTAGATTAAAAACAGGACCCAAATACGGTATATGTTGCCTGCAAGGAGCACCTTATCCACAAAGACATACATGGACTCAAAGTAAAAGAATAGAAAATAATATCCCATACAAATGGAATCTGAAAGTAAGTAGAAGTAGCCAGGACAGAACAGATTTCAAGTCAGACATACTGAGATGAGATAAAGAAGTTCACTGCATATTGTAAAGGGAATGATCCACCAAGAAGATGTAACAATTATAAACATAAACATACCAAACATTGGCAAAACCAATTTTATAAAACAAAACCCACTCAACAAAAAGCAATAGATAGTTCCCAATACAATTATACTGGGTGACTTCAGTACCCTACTTTCACAGATATATAGGTCATTCAGACAAAAAAAAAAAAAATCAACAAAAAAATGCTAGATGTAGACTATATTGTAGACCATGTGAATTTAAAAGACATCTGCACAGTGTTCCATCCAACAACAGTGGAATATAGATTCTTTTCAGAGGTTCATGGAACTTTCTTCAAATTAGACCATATCTTAGGCTCCAAAGCAAGTCTTAACAACTACAAAAAATTGAAATAATCTCATACATCCTATCAAATCACAATGGAATTGAACTACAAAACAACAGCAGAAACTCCAGAAGCTAAGCAAACATAGAGATTGAATAATATATGATCTTATATGATCCATGGCTTGGGTCACTGAAGCAATCAAACAAATTTGAAAAAATCCTTAGAATCAAATAATAATGGAAACACAACCTACCAGAATCTGGGATATAGCAAAGGCAGCTCTAAGAGAGAATGTTATAGCTATCAGTGTCATTAGAAAATCTGAGAGATCTCAAATAAATGCCCTAATGATGCATCTCAAGGCCTCAGAAAACCAAAACCAAAACAACCAAGCCCAAAATAAGAAAAGTAATACAAAAGATCAGAGCTGAAATTAATGGAAGAGAATCTACAAGAACAATATAAAAGATCAGTGAAACGAAGAATTGGTTCTTTGAAAAGATAAGCAAGATTGATAAACCCTCAACCAAAAGATGGAGAGAAAAGACCAAATTTTAACAAAACAGAATTGAAAAAGTCATTGTTACTACAAATTCCACTAACATTCAGAGGATTATTAAGAACTATTTCAAACTTATATTACAATAAATTAGAAAATCTAGAATAAATAAATTTTTAGATATAAATGACCTAAAAAAGTCACCAAAAGGAGATTTAAAAAACTTTTATCAGGTCGAGAACAAGAAATGAAATTAAAGAAATAATAAACTATCTCCCAGCAAAGAAAAGGCCAGGACAAGATAGATTTACTGCAGAATTTTACCAGATCATAAAGAAAAACAAACACCAACTCTCTTCAAGCTATTCCATGAAACAGAAAGGGAAGGAATGATCCCCAATTACTTCTATGAAGCCAATATCACCCTGATACCAACATAGTGAATGGAAAAAACTGGAACCATTTCTTTTAAAATCAAGAATGAGACAGGAGTGTCCAGGCTGAACTACTTTTCTTCAATCTAGCTCTACTTGAAGTTTTAGACAGAACAATAAGCAATAGAAGGAAATAAAGTGATACAAATAAGAAAGGAATAAGTCAAATTATTCCTATTTGCAGACAATCCTCTATCTACAAGACAATATGATGTTCACATCTAATAAACAAATGCCTGCAAAATGTCAGGATACAAAATCAACATACAAAAAATCAATATATTTTCTATACACCAATAATAAACTAAGAAGGAAATTAAGAAAACAATTCTATTCACAATAGATTTATACTGAGTAATAAACCTAATCAAGGCAATGAAAGACCTCTACAATGGAAAATACAGAACACCAAAGAAAGAAATGGAAAGACACTAGAAGATGGAAAGACGTCTACTTATGGATTGGAAGAATTAATATTGTTAAATGGTCATATTACCAAAAAGCTACATAGAGATTCAGTCCAATACTCATTAAGATACCAGTGACATTTTTCATAGAACCAGAACAAAAATCCTAAAATGAATATGAAAGCATAAATGACCTACAATAGACAAAGCAATCCTAAGCAAAAGGAGCAATGATTAAGGTATCACGATTTCCAGTTTCAAAATATTCTACAAAGCCATAGTAGCAAAGTGGCATGATAATGACACAAAAATAGACAAATAGGCCTATTGATTAGAATGGGACACAAATAAACAAACCTACACAACTAAAAGCATATGATTGTTGACAAATGGCCCCAAAACATATGTTGGAGAAAAGACAGCTTCTTCAATGAAGCTGGGAGAACTGGATATGTAGACCATTGTACCTAGATCCTTATCTCTCGCCCTGTTCAAAAACAATTTAAAATGGATCAAAATTTAGGTATGTGGAGTTTTGAAATTACTTAAAAGAAAGAAAAACATAGGAGAAACATTTAAAGTTACAGGCATAGGCAAAGACTTCCTGAGTAGGATTCTCTAACAGCACAGGAAATAATGGTAAGAATCAACTAATGAAACTGCACCAAATTAAAAAGGTTGTACAAATGCAAATCAAAACTACATTAAGGGGCTATCATCAAGAATATGAAAAACAATACATACTGGCAAGGATGAAGGGATGGGGGAAGAACTCTTCTACACTGCTAATGAAAAGGTAATTGGTACAACCACTATGGAAATCAGTATGGAGAGTTCTCAGAAAACTAAAAATAGAACTAGCATTCAATCCTTCATATATTCCCAAAAGAACAACGGCAGTATCCTGTAGTTATACATGAATATCCATGTTTCTAGTTATGTGGTTCACAATAGCTAAGGTACGGAAACATCCTAGTTGCCCATCAACAGATGAATAAAGAAAATGTGGTGTACATATACACTTTATTCAGCCATAAAGAAGAGTGAAATCATGTTATTCTCAGGATAATTGATGGGAACAGGAGAGCATCATGTTAAATTAAAGAAGGCAGATTCGAGAGTTGGACATTTTCTGTCATGTGAAGAATCTAGAGAAAAATAGAGAAAGAGAGAGGCACAAAAATAGAAAAATATTAGAGGAGAGGAAGAGGATTGGAGGAGGGGTCGGAATGGGGGCAGGGAGGGCAGTGATCAAATTATGTTATATGCATATGTGAATGTGCCAAAGAGAAGCCCATTAGTAACTGATATTTACTACTAAAATATCCTTTCTTCTAGCTTTTGAAATATATAGGACACACTTAATATCTGTAGTCATCCTACCATGCAATTGCACACCAAAACTTCATATTTCTGTTTAATTCTTAGTACCCATTGATAATCTTTCCCCATTCTTCCCTCTTCCCACTATCCCGATCCTCTAGCAACTACTATTTAATTCTCAACTTCCATATAATCACCTTTTCTAGATTCTACCTATGAATGAGATCATGTGATACTTGTCTTTCTATGTCTGGCTTATTTCACTTAACATAAATTAGAACAATCTTCTAAATAATATAAACATTTTGTTACATTAGAAAAAGTTTCTTTCTAATCACATTACTGTCTCTAAGATGATCACTGTAATAAAATTAACAGTTCCTTAAATAACTTGTTGGTATCCACACTTAAGATTTAAAATTAAAATCTGCTCAAGTTAAGGACTATATTACTATCCTCTACAAAATTATTTCTCAGTAAATTTTATTGACTCCAAGGGAATATTATTTACCAACAATTCTCAATTATCAGAATTATTTATAAAATTTTAAAGACCCCCAAAGACTGTGATTTAGGACTTCTGAGGGAGAATCCAAGCTTCTGTGCTTTAAAAACACCTCAATAGATTATTCTGAAATATAGTTTGAGTTGAGAATCAGTTTTCTAAACATTTAGATGTGAACAATTGAATATTTGTAATGGAAGCATGCATTGGTAGCCATAAACCTCAGCACACCCAAACAAAATTATTCCAAAGCAAAGAGATATTTATATTGCCTTCCATGTTTTGTATGTGACAAAAATACAAAGAATCTCAACTACTGTATTTTAGACCGAAAAAAAAAAAAGCAATAAACCAAAAGTCATGACTGTTTGCTTTTGGTTAATGTGCAGGTGGATCTTCATTATAGTAATAGCTACCACTTACTAAGCACTGTGCTGTCAGGTCTACATTATCTCACCATATCCTCCAAGTAGCTGCTCTCGTCCCTATTTACAGGTGCACAGGGCTTAGTGAGATTAAGGGTTTGCTTGAATGTAGCCAGCAATTAAGCCACATAGTTTCTATTTTCCACTAAAGATGACTAATTGCAATGGTCACAGTTAGATTTTGTTGGGGGTTTTTGTTTTGTTTTATTTTACTGTGTCATTTCAATGGATTTTAGAGTTTTTAATAGTGTGATGGTTATTTTGATTCTGAGCTGGCATAAAAATGAGTCATGGACACAGTTGCTAAAGAGGGTTTTATATTTTGGATCATACTATATGATCCTATGAGACGAGTTAGGCCTTCAAAAAAGCTTTAATTTGGTTAGAAACATTAGTAAACCAACCCCAGAATGCTTTTGGATTGAAATTGAATACACTGTTGTGTATTCTAGGGAAATGCTAAAATAGAACACTATAAATATATTATCACTAACTCAGTCTAGAAAATTGCTGTGCAGTGAGGGTAATAGAAAAATCCATAGTCATTATTTGATTTTATAGAATGAGTACTGATTACTTAGTCTGTCACTGTCATAGATCAGAACACAATTGAGAACAGTGACTTATAGCAGGGAAAACTTGGAAGAGCTGCCTTACCCTGATAGCTATTGTTCATTTCTCTGCTATAGGTGCTGAGGAAAATCCCATGTGTTCATCATATTGCCTGGTGTCAAGGTGGGATCCCAAGGGTCAGACAAGTCCAGAGTAGGGCTCTATAGGGAGGAGACAGGATGATTTGCAGTTTGCGAACAGTGGCAGAGGGCAAGAAAGAACAATGGCAAGGCAACAAATTAGACTACAGAGATGCAGGTAATGGGAAAATAAGTCAGGGTAAAGTTAAGAACAAAGGGAGGACAGATGTTGAAGAAACAAAAGGTGCCGTTGCACCTGACAGAGGTACAGGCTTCCTGGGTTATAGTTATATTTCTCAGCTGATCAACTTCCTGGTTTATAGTTATAGTTATCTGCTGGATAATAGCCCAGTAGAGATAAGAAGAAAATATGATAAGAGCAAACAACTAGGACAGAAGATGGTTTTTCACTTAATTGGACAGCATCATGGACTTATGGGAATGCTCAAATGGGTGGTCAAAGCAAGTCTTCAGTGAGATTCAAAACTAACCCATAGACCATCATCCTATATGTCTATCTGTAGGTTAAAGACATTTGGAAAGGATGACTTGATGGTTAGATATAAGCATTGAATTAGAAATCCTGAAAGGGTCTCTTACTCGTATCAGGAATTGTCCTAAAGCTGAGACTAGGACTGACCTCCTGGTTGGGATCAGGCAGCTCCAACTCTAGCAAGGAAAGTGGTGATGGCACCTAGAACCATTAGAAAGAATCCTAGCTTCAGTTCTGTCTGGGGGGATCCTGGGTGGAGGTTTTCTAACAATATATTCCTTATTTTACCTTTTCTGTGGTGATCCATGTGGCCTAGGGAAGCACATCTCACCACTGTCTTTAAAATAAAGCCACATAGCCTAGCCTGTCCATCTAGCCAATCCATGTCCTTGGCCAGGAATAGGCATGTGACATGAGCCAATGTGCATTTAGGACTCTTTCTGAGAATATTGGGACAAAGCAGCCCATTTTTCCCCGTGGATGTGAATGAAGAGGCATCCAACCATGGAGCTCTGAGCAGAGAGCGTAAGCTGGTTTTCAGTCACTGCTGGCCACTTTAGCATAATGACCAGCCATGTCTAGTAAAATTCTAGACTTCTATAAATTCAGCACAGCAGATAAATTAAATGGCCTTCTCAGTGAGAGTGTTTCAAATGTGAAGTTCCTAGACACCAGCCAGGAGACAAGATCAAGTTCAGGGCTACTGTGTTAACTCTTCTCTGCACATCCTTAGTTCCTATATTTCTCTCATATTTAACATCTACTCTATAGATATTTTCTATCAAAGTATATCCTAAATTTTACCACTTCTCATCACCTTATCATTGAATCCAAAGACAGTAATTCTTGCCAGGGATCCTGGTCTACTGGCTTACACTATTTTTTTTCCCCTTAAATTCTGTTATTGGTACATTTTAAGTATACAGTAAGTTTGCATTTCTCATTGGGTGCTTGTACCTGTACATGATGTATCTTGGTTTTTATTTTTTTCCCCATTACCTGTGCACCCTTCACCCCCTCCACCCTTCCCTATTTACGTAGATTTCATTTCCATTTTTTTTCTTTTCTCATAATTTTTCCTTTCCCTTCTTTCCTTTCCCCTTCCCCTCCCACCACCCCTACCCCTTTGGACA
>NW_004624743.1:13600933-13626245 GCF_000247695.1 Heterocephalus glaber | reverse complement strand
GGCATGGAGAACTGTTTTCCATCCTTTTACTTTCAGTCTATGAGTTTCTTTTTGAGTTAGGTGTGTTTCTTGTATACAGTATATTGTTTCATTTTCCTTTTTAATCCATTCTGCCAGTCTATTTCTTTTGATTGGTGAATTGAGGCCATTAACTTTGTTTTTGTTTTTGTTTTTGGTACTGGGGATGGAATTCGGGTCCTTGCACTTGTGCAGCAGGCAGGGTCCTTGCACTTGCACAGCAGGCAGCGAAACCACTGAGCTACATCTCCACCCCTAGGGGCCATTAACTTTGATAGTTATAACTGATAGATATTGAGTCATCCTTCTCATGATGTTTTACTGTTGTTGGCTCTTTTATTTCCCACCCCACCACCCTTTCCCTTTAGTTTTTTACCTTTACTGGTGGCTTCCCTCTGTTGGGCCTCATGGAATTGCGACCTTCATTATCTTTTTCTAGGATATTGCTTAGAATGGTTTGGAGTACTTTTTTGGTGTTCATGAAATTTTTCAGGTGTTCTTTGTCATGGAAGTATCTAGTTTCCCCATTGATTTTGAAAGATAATTTTGCAGGATACAACAGTCTAGGTTGGAAGTTATTTTCTTTTAGGGCTTAAAATACATCTCTCCAGGCTCTCCTTGATTTGAGGGTTTGTGTTGAGAAGTTGACCGTGATTCTGATGGGCTTTCCTTTGTAGGTGATTTCTTTCTTTTCTCTAACTGCCTGTAGGATTTTGTTCTTCTGTTGGGTTTCTGGGATCTTGACTATTATATGTCTAGGTGTAGATTTTTTTTGATTTTTTTTTTTTAATCATGGCTAATTGGAGTTCTACATGCCTCACATATTTGTATGTCCAATTCCACACCTCTGTCTGGGAAGTTTTCTACTATTACTTCTGTGAACAGTTTTTTTATGTCAATTGTACTTTCTCTTGTTTTCATAAAACCTATCAGTTTTATGTTATTCTTCTTTGCATCATCCAGCAGCTGCTGGATTGATGTCTCATGGTCCGTTACTATTTTTAAGAAATCTCTGTTTTCATGGTCCTTAAACCACAATCCTGTCTTCTATGTCTGATATTCTATCTTCAGATTCCCTTAATGTGCTCTGCATGCTTTCAATGGATTTTTTGATCTCCTGAATATCTGTTTGAATCTGTTTCATGGATTCCATTTCTTTCTTATGTTAGGCGATCACGGTTCCCATTTCTTTCTTATGCTGGGTATTCATGGCTTCCAGCATGTTTCTGAGCTCATCTATTTTTTTATCTGTTTCTGTTCTAGATCCTCTAATCATGTCTTTCACTCTGCTCACCATCTCTGGGAGATTAATTCTGCTTTGAATTTTTCTAGAGCCTCATTAATCTGTTTTGTTACTTCCTGTGCTATCAGTTCAGAGTGTCCAGGTGGTTAATTATCAGACTTTTCCACCTCATTTCCCCCAGAAATTGCCTTTTGTGGGGTGGAAGTCTGAGTTTGTGCCTTGCTTAAAAGTCTTCTCATTTTTGTTTTTGGTACTATCCTTGGTTTAGTTCCTGGGTTGATACTTTGAAGCTGCTTATTGTAAGTATCTTTGTTGATGTATTTAGAATCATTATGAAATCATTATGGAATGATTGCTTCTCAGAGGTGTCTTTCAGATATAGCTGATCTTTAGGTTTTGAGTCTCTAATGGCTCTGAGGCCATCTCATTTTTATTATTCCAGGAAAGACAACTGATTAGATCAATCACAATACCTTAGCCCAAGTGATACAATCAGCAACACAATAGCATCAAGTACCTCTTAGAAAATGATAATTTTGGTAGTTATTAATCTATCACTTTTAACTGTGTGAATTAAATAAAAATGAAGGACCAACCCAAAATATGTTTATAGTGAATAAACTCCCGTACTTTACCCTTTGGGATGGGAAGTTAGAAGGAGTTGGGGAGGGAGGGATAGGTAGGTAGAAGGATTGAGGAAGGTTAGCAGTGAGGCCAGAGGGCACAGGCAAGAGAAGGAAAGAGAAGAAAAACAAAGAAGAAAAATGAATTAGGGTCAGAACAGGAACACAAAGGGGAGATGATGAACCATGTGGGACAGCAAAGGAGTGAGGCAGAGAGAGAGAAAGAGAAAAGAAAGAAAAAAGAGAAAAATAAATTTTTTTAAAGAGTACAAAAGAAGAAAAAAAATTAAAAATAAGAGCCAAAAAAAATTAGTGGTAATTTTGAAAGTAACAAATAAAAGATAAAAATGAAGGGCCTCCTTCAGGGTATGTCTCTGCTGTCACAATAGACAACGTAGGCAGCAGCGTGCAGTTATAAGTCGATGAGTCTCAGCAAGCCAGTCCCAGATGCATGAGATTCAGGCAGATTTCTGGTTGCAAGTCCCAAGTTGAGCTCCCTGTCCTCCTGCAGTGTTGAAATGTGCAAGGTTCTATTGTAGGTTCCAGCTGCCCTTCCCCTGAAGATAGTCCAGGTTCCAATGGGAGGTGATGATCCCTCCAACTTAACAAGCACGGTGGTCTGGTCTGCCTTTATTGCAGAGATTCTCTTCACTTTTCCAGTGGGCTTCAGTTTTCATCAGGGAGCCTGAGAGAGGTCCTCTCTCTGTTGTTCACCTCTGCAGCTCAGGACAATGGCCTTTATGTCCCCCTGTGCCTCTGTATTTTGGAACCAAGTAGCTGCACAACCAAGAGACCAGAGGCAGCGGGTGAGGGGGCAGGGCCTGTTGTTGCAGGCACCCAGGTGGCTAAGCTGGTGACTTGTGGGCATGCCGGGGAGAGTCCTCACTGGCTCCTGGTCACAAGTGGGAGGAGCGAGCTGGATGGAGCAGGTTGCAGTCTGCCCGCCTGGCTAAACTGGCGGTTGGTGGGTATGCGGGGTTGGGGGTTCCTCACCAGCTCTTGGTCAGAAGTGGGAGGAGCGAGTCAGATGGAGCAGGTCACAGTCAGCCCTTGACCACTCTGCCCGCGAGGCTAAGCTGGCTGCTGATGGGTGTGGCGGGGGGCTCCTCACCGGCTCCTGGTTGGAATTTGGTAGAACAAGCCAGACGGAGCAGGTTGTAGTCAGCCTGCAACCGCTCTGCCTGTGCAGCTAAGCTGGTGGCTCACTATTTCTTTTTTCAATACAAAATGTAATTCAGCAAGTAGTTTCAGTGTAAACATTTTAAGACACAAATTTCATTATATCATTTCCATGCATAACATCTTCCAGTGTCTTCCACCATACTCAGAAGGAAACCCAAGTCAGGGTTAACCCTGAGCTAATATCCCAGCACTCTCCTCCTGCTCACTATTTTCCAGCCAAATGGCCTCTGGACAGTTTCCTCAGTGCCTTTCTACTTTCTATTTCCTCTTCCTGGGACACATTTTCCTACTCCCTCATTTTGAAAACACATTGCCTACCATGGCTCCACATCTGACCCACAGGCCTCCCTCCCTTACTGTCCTTCCTAAACATGCCAATACAGTTTATATAACTCTTGTACCCTGAGGTGATTTTCTTCCTTTGCACTTATTACTTCCTGACATATGTGGTTATTTTCTGTATCATTCCTCACCTTAACCCCCATGTAAGCTCCAAGAAATCAAAACTTCTGATGATTTGTTAATTGATATAATCCAAGTGCTTAAAGCAGTATCTGACTAATAACAAGCACTCATTCTATATTTTTCAAATAAATGAACAAATGCATGAATCATTTGAACTGCCAAATCGAAATTACACTGAAACCATAGTTACCCGTAGACATTTGGTCATAGGAATTAATAAACTTCTATTCATGTTGAAGCCAATGAGTTAAGGTTTCTATGACTTGTACCCAAAAGAATTTTCACTGATGCACTCCCAAAGCAATTTTTCTTGATAAATATTGAATTACAATACTAAGTGAATTCATTCTTTAGGATAAAATGTCTATTGTCTTCAGTTCACTCAGAAATGGAAAATGGTATTACCAGGCCAAAGCAACTTTCACCTAATGTTTCCAACTCCCAGAGTGGAGGTTCCAGGAAAGCAAAAAATTTGTGTAAATCAATCATTTTTGAATTCCCAGAGCTTCTCCTAGAGTGGGCACCAAGTTATATTTGTTAAATTTAAGACCCCCCCTCAGCACAGAGGAGGTGAGCTGCTCTGACCGTACCACGCCCTCAGAAGAGCTGAGCCCCATGGGTGCCAGCAACACCACCCCCCCTGTCAAAATGAGAAGACACATAAACAAGTCTCAAAACCAGACTTCCAGATCACCTAAAGCAACCCCAAAGGGAAAGGAGATGGAACACTGTGATATTCCACCACCTGAACTTCCTGAACTCCCAACAAAAGAGGATCTGGAAAAAATTAAATCAGAAATAATTTCTCAGATAACAGCAGAGATTGTGCCCATAATGCAAGACATGATTAAGAAATCTAAAGAGGACACAGATAAAAAAAATAGAGGAATTGAGGAACATGATGGAATCCCAACATAGGAAACAAATGGAATCCATAAAACAGATGCAAACAGATTTCCAGGAGATTAAAAACTCCAATGAAAGCTTATGCAGCAGAATGAGCCAATGTGAGGACAGAATTTCAGATATAGAAGATAACATTGAAATTAGTGACCAGGAAAAGAAAAATTGCTTTAAAATTGAAAGGGACCATGAGAAATCAATCCAGAAGCTGCTAGATGATGCAAAGAAGAATAACATAAGACTGATCAGAGTCAATGAAGAAACGAGAGCGTGCAGATGACATAAAAAAACTGTTCACAGAAGTGATGGCAGAAAACTTTCCAAGCAGTGGAGAAGAACTTGACATACAGGTAAGTGAGGCATATAGGACTACAGCTTCCAGCCCAGACTGATGTACCCTGAAAAACTATCTTTCAAGATTGATGGACAAATAAGATATTTTCATGACAAGGAGCACGTTAGGAACTTCATGAATACCAAACCAGCACTCCAAAAACAATATCCTAGGAAAAGTCAGCAAGGATCACAACCCCAGGAAGCCCAGCAGAATGAATCTGTTGGGCGCGACAAGAAATTAAATGCAAAGGGGGAGAATCCAACAAAATGAAAAAGTCATGACAATGATAAGTCAATAGGTATCAATTATAACAATAGTTCATGTGACAGGAACCCGAAAAAAAGCAGGAGTAGCTATCCTCTTTGCAGATCACGTGGATTTCACATTATATTCACATTAGTTCTAACTAGTTCACACCTAAGCTGATATTTGTTCTTTTAAAACTTTTAACTTCCTCTCCCTAATGAGTGTATGATATGATCTTGTTATTGTATTGATTAGTATTTTTCTGATTCTAGTGTTGCACACCTTTCCTTGTGCTGTACTATTTATCATCTTGTGTCTATTTTTTAATTGGGTTGTCTGTTAATGAGCTGTAAGAGTTCTTTATATATTCTGGTCATAATATATATGCATTATAAATATGGTCTGTTTAAGGACTACTCTTCATTTTCTTAACAATGTCATTTAAAGTTCTAAATTTTGATGGAATTTCCTTTATTAATTTCTTTCTTTTATACATCATGTTTTTTGTATCCTAGGAAATTCTTACCTCCCCTAAATTCATGAACATTTTCCCTTATAATTTCTTCTTAGAGTTTTATAGCTTTAGTCTTTCATATTTAGCTTCATAGATCCCTTCAAGTTATTTTTATGTATGGAAATAAAGGGTTGAGGTTAATTTTTTACATGCAGATACCAGGTGTTCTAGTCCCATTTGCTGAAAACACTATCTTTTCCTCTGCTCTTGAATTGAGTTTATGTTTTGTAAAATGTTAATGTTAAATAATCTTTCAAAACTCAGTGGATCATATATGTGTGGTTCTACTTCTAGATTCTCTGTTTTATTCAAATGATCTATATGTCTTTCCTTATGCCAACACTCCCTTGATTACTGTAGCTTTAGAGGAAGTCTTAAAATTAGGTAATAAATGTCTTCCAACACTGGTTTTTTTTTTCTCTTTACTTTTCTAGGTCCTTTGTACTCCTACATAACTTTTAAATTTCAATATCCAATTCTTCATTTGTAGCAAGTATACATAGACCTGAATTTTTATATAGACCTTGTGTTTTCTAATCCTGCTAAATTCAAATACAAGTTCTAGGGGCTCCCAGTGATTTCTGAGTATTTTCTGTGTAGATAATCATTTCATCTACATATAAAGATTTTACTTCTACCTTGCTAATCCTATGCTAATTGTGTCTTTTTATTGCCAGACTATTTTGGTTTGGGCCTATGTTTCAAAGTTTAATGGACAGATGAAGAGTAAGCATATCTGCCCTTGTTCCCCAGCTTAGGGAGAAAACATTGTATCTTCTCCATTCATATAAAGCATTTTTTCTGGAAGTATGGAGTACATGTCTTTAATCTGTTGAGAAGGTTCTGTTCTACTTCTAGTCTTCTGATAGCTTTTACCATGAACAGCTGTAGAGTTTACTCCAATACTTTTTCTCCAACTAGTGACAGGATTGTATGACTTTTTTCTTTCCTCTGTTAAAATGATGACTTTTGGGGGTGGATCTTCCAATGCTGAACCAACACTGCCATCCCTATAACAAAACCACTTTCTACATCCTGCCAGATCTGACTTCTAATAGTTTGTTTTATTAAACAAATTTCTATCTATGTTCATACTTTTTTCTTCTGTACCTTTATCCAGTTTTAGTATTAGCACAATGTTGATTTCCTAAAATGAGGGAAGAAGTGTTCCTTCTTTCTTCTGCTTTAAATGTTTGATATAATTTATCAGTTAAAATGTATATGTGCCTGTTGTCATATAGGTAGTTTTTCAAGCTAGGAATATACTTTCTTTAATAGGTGCTATTCAAATTTTATATTTCTTCCAGAGTCAGTTTCATTAATTTGTCTTCCAAGGTACTTCTTAGAAGTTGTCAAATTTATTTCAAAAAAAGATTTTTGTAATATGCTTTCTATATCCTTTTAAATTCTGTAAAATCTGTAGTAATGTCCTCTAAATTTTGATATTGTAATTTTAAAAATGTATAATTGATATTGCATAATAGGAAGAAAAGGTCTAAAGGAGTAGGGGGAGTGGAAGGGTTCAGGGAAAGGAAAGAAGGGAAAAGATAAAACATGAGAAAAGGGGAAAAATGGAAACAAAGTCTTTGCAAATAGGGAAGGCTGGAGAGGGTGAAGGGAGGGCAGTGGAAGGGGAAAAAAATTACCAGCTTACATCATGTGAAGGTTCAAGATCCCAATGATGGCCGGGGATTTAGCTCAGTGGTTTCGCCACCTGCTGCGCAAGCACAAGAACCCGAGTTCCATCCCCGGTACAAAAAAAAAAAAATCCCAGTGATGAATGTAACTGTATTTTATACCTAAAATGTAGCAATAAACCTAATGGAAAAAAAGTTTAAACACGCTCTGTTTCTGAAATCCAATACGAGAATTGAATCTTGCTTCTTCCTAGTCCTAGATCTTGGGAGTAACTAGCATAAACTTTTTCAGCTTTAAAATTTTTATCTGAGAAATAGAAACAATGCCTTATTAAGTGGATTGTGAAAGAGTTAAATTACAAAATCTATCTAATGTGTTTAAAACAATACCCAATTTAGAAGAAATACTGAATAAACATTAGTAAACATTGACTTGCTTGTTACTTGAGTGGGAATGACTTTTCTTTTTTATTTCTCTTCTATGCTCTGTTTTTGAAGATCCACCTATAATAAGGCTCTCTCTAACAAATGGTTTGTAGAGTTTAGACCCAAGTAGCATAACCAGTAGTACAACCAAGTAGTATATTTATTTCATTAATAAATGCATTCTGAGGTTTCCATTCTTTCCCATGTTTGTGACATCACTGATTAATAGGAATAAAGAGCTAAAGTAAAATCCCAGAATTAGGACTGTAGGAAGGACTCTCAAGGTGAGAATTAAGAGCATTTGGACACTAATCACCCCATTGGGCTGTCCATGCTGATCAATTCACTGGATTCCTATGTATAGATGTACTCTAGGTGTTCTCAGTGATTATATGCCATCTATCTTTTCTCCAAGATTTGAAGTCCAAGAATGACATGATTAGAAGAAATTGTGTAAGAAATTTATCTAGTGTCTTGTGTAAATTTTATGTTGTAAAACATACTGCTTTAGCCACCTGCAAGTTTTGAAATGTCAGTTGTCTAAGATGTGCAGTGCACGCATGTGACATGCTCTGAACAGATGACTAAAGCTCAGAAGTGTAATTGATCAAGGAGAATATTTATTGCACAAGTGCTGAGCTTTCTACAATAAATGTACTCCTGAAGGGCTGTATGTAAATCAAATGACAGCAAACTGAGTGGTATAAAAGACATTAGGGAAGCTCATTGCTTAAATCAATTCCCCTGTGACTCTTCAAGTCTAAGAATCCTTTTGTAATGCAAAGTATTTATCTTTTGGTTTAAAATCAGTTTTTGCATATTCAATTTTTTAAAATTTGAAGTACACCTGTACTAGTATAAAAAGCAGTAACTGATTCAAGCCTGTTGTACCTTTTGTATTCCTAGGTACTGGGCTTTCTAACTGTTATGCTAGGAAGTGGATACAGGAGTAGTGAGCTATTAATTTCCTGAGGCTCATGATTGTGACATCCTGGAAAGTCCAATAGTCTGGGCCTCCCACTCAGGGGTGGACTGATCCATTTATGCTCATTTATTTCAGTGCTCAATACAAATAGTTTCTATTTGAAAAGATTGGGAAGCATAGCCCTAAACCTCATCTAGTAGCTTTATTTTTTCTTGAAAGCTCTCCCAGATCTCCTTTATTATTCTTTCTTTTCATACCCTATTCTTTTTCATAAAACATTTGTCAAAATTGGCAACATACATATGCCAGCTCAGTGCTTCCTTGTGTAGCACCTGTCCCCTCACTAAACTGTAGGCATCGAGAATGATATCTTTGCTTGCCACTCTTCTCGGTGCCTAGCATATTTCCTGGAATATCACAAGTATTTAACACTAGCCAGGGGAAAGATGAATGAAAAAATTAATAAGTGGGTGGAAGTCAGCTTGTTCTCATTTACATAGAATCCTTTGCAAAAAGCCCTAACTGACCTATTCTTGAGCTGTCCCTCCAACCCCCTTTTACTGTCCGACTCTCAATTTCTTTCATCACCACTGGTTTCTTACTGATCTTTAAGCACATCAATCTCTCTTCTGTATTTGCTGATGCCTCAGGCTGGAGTGGTCATCCCCATTTCAGCATGGTCTTGTGCTTCTCATCATTTAGGTCTGTACACAAATACACCTGCTCAGAGAAGCCCTCCGGGACTTCCTACCTAAAATAGCACCTCTCAACATACCTCTTAGACTTTTACTTGTCCTCATAGCTCTCATCACTAAACTGCATATATAGATTTAGGTATTTATTGGCTGTCTCAGTTCTTAAATGTAGCATCCAGGAAGTCAGGGACTTTGCCTATCTTACCATAATATGATTAAGAACCATGTAAGACACGGAGAAGATACTGTGATCCTGCGTAACACTGACAGAAGGAAGAAATGCATTCTCTTTTCTTTCTTCATTTTTCACTTGTGTTGTTGTTAGTCACGTTAGAATTAGCCCCAGTAATTGCTTGCGACAATAAAACCTTGAGTTTAAATTTAATATAACTTTACAAAATACCATAACCAAGGAATTTTAATTATTTATTTGTGTGTTTAAAAAGGCATTAGCCTATAATATCAGAGAATTTATTTTCAGTGACCTAAAATATATGAAAGAATTATCATATTCTCATCATCTAATGGCTAAAGTGGAAGGCGTATTTGGTGAATTTCATAGGATCTCACTTTGCCTTCCAAAGTAATGCCAATGGTTTTCCTGTGATAGAAAAAATATTCTAAGCCTATGTTTTTCACATGTTTTGAAGATTCAGTGTATTTTATTTGATGTTAGCATATCTTTTTAAATGTTGTATTTGGTATAAACCAATAATATGAAGATAAAAATGAAATATAACTTTATTTGAGTGTGTTATGAATATTTTCCTAATATTCCAAAGCATAAGAACAAATATATTTTAAAAGTAAATTTCAGAAAGTTTTGTTGTTTTGGATGACAAAGATAACCAATATTTCATAATCAAGACATTTTCATTTGAAACCTAGTTATTGATAACAATGCCTTGTCTCCTTGCTTTTCAGGTATTTGACTATGATTTTGGACTACAGGATGATTTTATGGGGTCAGCCTTTCTGGATCTCACACAGTTGGAGTTAAACAGGTGACTTTCAAGTGTTGTAACGCTGCTATGCCTGGTGCAGCTGGGCCTGTGAGATAGACAGTGTAAGCCCTCTGGCCACTATAGTTGCTGTTTTATCATTACAGCTGTGAGCCTTCAGGCTAGTCAGCCTTCCTCAAGTTCACCTTTCTCATCTATCTGATGTGAATAACAGCATCATCCCCAACTCCCTAGTTCAACAACAGAAAAATTCTCAGACACCTGCTCTGTCTCCCAACTCTGTGATCAGCTCTGGGAATCTAGAGATCAGAGACACATTGTTTAATCCCACAGTCCTCAGATGATTGCAGTAGGGCACATTAATGATTGTGCATATTAATCATAATCATTAATTCAAGTATTAGACTGTTATATATGAAATAAACATGCATGCTTTGCTTCAAAAACAGCAACTTTCCTATCACTTGAGCCAAGGTAGGACCTGATTTCGCCATCATTATTTATTTATTTTTTATTTATTTTTTATTTTTTTTGGTACCAGGGACTGAACTCTGGTCCTTGTGCTTGCGCAGCAGGCGGTGAAACCACTGAGCTAAATCCCCGGCGATGCCATCATTATTTAGCATCACCAGTTTGCCATCACTACATTACCAAGAAGTACCCCTAAAGTCAAGGAAGATTGGCTCTATTTACTCATATTATTTAACATTGCTTGACTAGTTGCAAAACTATATTGTTACTACTAGTGTAAATCATTCCTTGCACTCAATGGGCATATAGTTTTCAAAATTCACTTCAACATAGGAATTAAGAAATGATCATACTACATAAGGTAAAAAGTGGTTTTAAAAAGTCAAGAAGTGCTGAAATGGGTAGTAAAGAAAGCTTCTTTGATGGTTCTGAGGAGAAGGAATTCCTGTTTGGGATGATCATGTCACATCACATTATAGGGATAGTGGAAAACCAGAAAGCAGACTCATGGGCCAGAGTACTACTTTCTTTTTCCGTAAATGTAAATGCGTAGAGAAATGTTCGTAGAAGAACCCCCTTGTGTATTACAAACTGAAGCATAGGGCCAGCTTATTGAACTTCCAGTGTTTGCCTTGACTGAACAAGAGTAGCCTTTTCTGTACTTTCTATATGCCCTCCATTCTAACCTAAAGCCCAGCACTGGTTTAACCTTGGGCTAGAACTTAGCTGACTAATGACAACCCACTTTTGTAGGGAGTATCCCAAAGAATGGTGTATGTGTCCATTATTATGAACACTGAGCTCAAACTAGAATGCACTGTGCTGTTCTTTTATAAAGGCTGCAATTACTTTCTCTGTAGATCTCTGCATAAGAATATTCAAAATACTAGACTTAATCCTGAAGCATAAACTTCTCTTGTTCCTTAATCCATTCCCTCCCCTAAGAATACCACTCTTTTTTTTTTTTTTTTTTGATACCAGGGATCGAACTTGGGGCCTTGTGCTTTCGAGGCAGGCGGTGGAATCACTGAGCTAAATCTCTGGTCCCAGAATACCACTCTTTAAAGCCACATTTTTGTGTATGCCATTCTATTCTATGTATAAATCAGTAGTCTGGGCATACAAAATAAAATAATACTTGCCATATAAATACTTCAGCTATTAGATAAAGCATTAAGATATCTCTTTGAAAGAAAATAAGAGCTAAGCATCACCAAAAAGCTGTAAATGTCCTTAAATCTATATCATATAACCATTATAATAAATTGTTCCTATTAATTTGTGTATGTACTCATGACAGGAAAATGAATCAAATCAAATCGTAACCCTACATGTGTATATAGTGTGCACATATATAATGCTTAAAATGCATTTGTTAAAGTCAAAGGAACAAGTTGTTACTACCAAGTGATTAGTTGCAGCACCTGTGCACTGTCAGTTGCAAATGTATTTTCATTATTTTTCCAAAAGTGATTGTGCAATGTTGAGTTACTCATAATAACTTCCTCAGAAATGCTTATCTCATTCCCAAGGCTGTATAACCCAACCCTAGGTATTCATTGTTTCATCTTTCAGACCTAAAGATTATTTGGGTATAGGTCAAAAGATCCAAAAAATCTGATTTTAAGTATCAGATATTCTTTTAAATCATTATATATTGTTTTAAGATTATGTCTATAAAGCAGATAAAGTATAGATTATATTTTCCTGTTTTCCCATGTACCTGTTTGCTTTACAACATCCTCCTACTTAAAAAAAAAAAACTCCCAGAGAACTAAAAGGATGGTACTTTTCAGTGAATGACCCTTGTCTAGTTACTGGACTGAAATGTCTACAAAATAGCTGGTACTGTTCTCTGTGGGTTTAGAGATTACAGAAAAAGGATTTATTGGTTTTCCAATAATGTCATTCCTGACCTTTTCAGTAACTTTCTAGAAGCCCAGGAAGGATAGCGATTTCTCCAGTGAATTCAAGTATATTTAACTGATTCACAGTTTATTGGATAACTTAAGACATTGATGATATTTTGATGCAACAATAATTACACTAAGAAAGTAAAGGAGGAAAAAATTGCTTTGGTTCTTATAGCAATACCTTTTAACTGAGTATTTTCTGGCTTATTTATTCAATGTTTAAAATTGAAATATTTTATCTCACAGGCCAACAGATGTGACCCTAACCCTGAAAGATCCCCACTACCCTGACCATGACCTTGGGATCATTTTGCTCTTGGTCGTCCTTACGCCTAAAGAAGGAGAACCCAGGGATGTGGTAAGTTCCCCCACAGCCTAGTAGGAACTCTTTCTTGCTTTGCAAGTATGTGAGCCTTCTTTGGACCCAGAAGTCGTAGTAAAGAGAAGCTTCACATGAAATCTGGCTGGTGCTCTGTTTCTGTGAGTATCTTGAGTATCACTCATCCATGCTTACTGTGTCTTTTCAACTCAAAGTTCCTGTCCCACGCTCCAGATCAGAACCTCTTGTTGTAAACAGGGAATGCATTTGTGCTTTTCTTTATAATTTTATTTCTCAATTTCAAATATGCTATATTGTAGGGAAATATTTCTATTCATTCAGGGAATACATTTATTGGTGAATTGAATATTTGGAATTCCACACTGATGTATCCAGACCCTACTGTTTTGACTGAATTGTCAGGTGGACCATAAAAAAAAAAGTGAGGTGAAATTATAACAGAGTTTCTGCTTTCTGGCATTTGTTTACTGAATGATAAGTGAGCACTTTTTCATCTTCTCAATGGGCTTCCATGTTGATAGTCCCCATTTTTCAGCACGTGCTGTCTGTATTCCCTTGCACACCATGCTGCTGTGAGAAACTAACAAGGGATACCGAGGAGCCAATTCCACACTCTTGAAGTGACACGAAAAAAATATCAGCTGTGACCCACATTAGTATGCTTTACAGTGCACTTTCGGCCACAATTTACCAGAAATTATTTATTAGACCGAATGCACATTCATGTGTTTGGAAACTACTCTAGCTCTAATTGTAACACATTTTTGTAGTAAACATATTTTGTTAGTCAAGTACAAATACTCTGTTTCAGCAATATACATATGGCTGTCTTAAAATAATACACGATTAAGGCTGTTATGTGTTGTCTGCTGAAAAAGGAATTATTGACATTTTCCCTAAGATCATATGTACAAATAGTACAACCTCAAATTTGAAAGTTTTAAACTTAGTAAAAATTTCACCCCATCAAGAATTATTTTTCTATCTCTTTAAAAGGTAAACAATGAGCCTACAAATTCATATATATGTTTCTTAAATGTTGGCTAAGTATCTGAAGAGAAATGTTTCTTTTCCAGTAAGTATTACCAAGCACTATTCACTGTGAAAATGTAATATGGTGAAGTCACATATGTATGCGTGCAGATGGAAGGGTGGGCAAAGAAAGGTTTCTCCAGAGAGTGTTTAGAAATGGAAGCCCATCGTTTTAGAATTCACCAATTCAGAAAACATTACTATGCTCCATACAAATCAGGAAGTACATTGTAGCTAGCTAATCCATACACAGGAATAAATTATACATATTCATTTATTTGTTTTATTCAAATAACCCTGGTAATCACCAAGAACCTACTGTAAGCCTGTTCTTGTGCTGAATACTTGAGATACAATAGAACTTAGGTCCAGTTGAAAACTCAGGACTCGTGGAGAAAATGTAAAAAGACAACGTGTTAAGTGCCGCAAGAGAGATACATGTTGGTGAAGGAGCAAACATGGGGAATTTTGTTCTAGTCAGAGGGACAAGGATTCTCTGAGGAAGTTAAATGTGAAGTGTGGATAGGAGTTAATGAGGCAAAAAAACAAGAAGAGAAGTATTCTAAGCAGAGAACACAACATCTGCAAAGGCCCTGTGGTGAGAGAAACCATGTTTTACTCCAAGAATCAAGAAGGTTCTGGATGTTAGAGAAGGTGGATGGTCATGGTGCATGAGGACACTAGAATGGAAAGAAATGCCCAGTCTGTGGAGGGCCTGTTGGCTTGTTAAGATCTGTAGTCCTTTCCCAAAGAGCAATGGGGAGGCATTGAAAGGTTTGCAAATAGGAAGTGACATAATCATATTTGCCTGTTGAAAATATCTCTTTACCTGCATGGTACAAAGCAGATTGAAGGAGTATGGATGGATGTTTGGAGACCTATTAGGAGGCTATTGCAAAATTCAAGTGAAAGATGACGGTGGTTTGGATTAGAACAGTCAGAAAGAGAGATGGAAGGAAATTGGCAGATTAACCTGTAGGAGGTAAAATTCAACATAGTGTGGTGATAGAATATTCCTGCTTTGAGGTTCTTTGTTATTTTAATAAAGGACAGTCCTTCATAAATAAACATAGCTAAGTGCCTGAGGTCCTGCATATCCCCACACCATCAAAACTGGCAATATTACTGGGGATTGGAATGATGTAGCAGCTGTGACAGTTATTGAGCTGATGTGATGATAGGTAGGCTGCTGAATTTTTACATTAAAGAATCTTTATTAAATATTCTAGCTTCAAACTGAGGGATCAAGTTAGTATCCAGAGACCTTACAATGAAGCTGCTGAGTTGTTCTAAATTACACAGAAATAGATGTCAGCACAGGCAAAGTAGTTCTTATTTTTTTCAACATTATTGCAAAAATCAATTCAATCTCCGTGCTCACTCAAACTTGCAGTTTAGATACCAAGTATTTCTAATTAGAAGAAAATATTATAGCACTCCAGAGCTGATTATCCGTGTGTTTTCAAACACAAATATGGAAGAAAACAGGTGGGTCATATAAAATAGTTACATATCAAAAATCTGGTTTATCCATCTCCTTCTTTTCCTCTTTTTCTTTTCTCATTATATCTCTCCAGCCATATTCATCTTCAACACAAAGATTTCCTCCTAAAATTCTCGTGCCATTTTAAAAACTCAAATTCCTGTGATTACCCCTGATATCCTGGAAGAATCCCTTCACTACCAGCTAGTTTTCATGCATTTCCTTCCTTCGTGTCCAGCCCTGACAGAGTTTCGGGTAGTATTGGATTTATTCCACTGTGAGAACTGGGAAGTGGTATCTTTCCTCCATCCTACTGCTGATCCTCCCCTGACTTCTTTCTTCTTCCTCAGAGATACAAGTGGTTTAGCCAGAGCTCAGCAATGGCCCTTTGCTGGGAACGTTCTCACACTTCTCCTCCTGACTTTGGTCACCACTGTGGTTATCATAGCTCAGCCTTGTAGGTATGAATAATGGCCAGGGAACAAGTTTGCCTGTAGAGAAGCAAGCTCGCTCCTGGTGGGCAGGGGAAGTAGGATCAAAGATCCACCTCAGAAAATTCTACCAGGGGGCTGGGATTTAGCTCAGTGGTGCTGCTGCCTGCCTCTGAAGTACAAGGTCCTGAGTTTAATCCTCAGTACCAGAAAAATAAAAAATAAAATAAAATTCTATGAGAATCCAATATCCTAGTTATTAAATACCCTAGATTTGAACCTGAGTTTCTAACTGTATGTTTTACATTAAGATAACTGTCAACAAATACATATAATTTGTTTCTTGTTTTTCTTTATTTGGCCTCAGTAGTAGATCTATAGCTACAATTTTAAGCTCTCTATATCTAGTTATTATGTTTATCAGCACAAGTTATTAGTGCTTAAAACTCTACCATGAACCATTAGTAAGCATGCATTTTTTAAAACCTACAAAAGAATACTATTCAGGTATTGAAAAGGATGAAAGTTTGTCATTTGCTACATTGTGGATGGAACTAGAAGACATTATGTTGCGTGAAATAGGTCAGGCACAGAAAGACAAATACTTCGTGATCTGACTCATATAATGAGCTGAAAACGTTGATTTCATAGAAGTTTCAAGTACAGTGGTGGCTACCTGAGGCGAGGGAAAGGCTAGGAGAGAGCGATGGGGAAAGATCAGACATGAGCTGTTAAGTTTTGCTTAGGTAGTGCTGCAGGGTTGCTGCACAGCAGGGTGGATGTAGGTAAGGAAAACATACTGCATATTTCAGAAGAGAAAAAAACATTTTGAATACTTTCATTGCCAAAAACGACAAACGTTTGGGAAGATAGATGTGATTACTCCGATTCAAACATCGAACAGTGTATAATATATAGAAACATCACTTTTCCCCATAAATATATATATACAATATTTAAAAAGAAAAGAAAAAAATCAATTTCTTGCTCACTTACTAAGCATTGTGCTAGGCTCATAACTCCCTCCTCTTGCTTCCTCTTAAGTGTTCGTGCTCTGCGGCTGCTTCTGTAATGAAATGGAAGCTCCTGAGGAGGAACTTGAAGGCTCTCCAACAAGCAGCATAAGTTCCCTCAGTAACTTCTGTCCCAGCCACACAGACTCCTTCACAGTTCGCCTTCTCTCTAGTCTGATCTGGCCTCAGTGTCCTTTGTCCTCCTTGCAGTATGCCTTTCTTCCCTTCACCTCCGCTCTCACACCCTGTCGTTCTGGGGGAGGGGAACATTTAGTGTATTACAAAAAATGTAAATACAGTGAACTTTCTGTATCCTCCACGGGCAGCTTTATGTATACTCTTGATGACAGCTCTCAAAACCCAGTCTTATTTTCTGGACCTAGTACTTGTTGGGTTGTAGATAAATCTCTATGAGAACTTGAAGGGATACGTCAAAGGACCAGGGGAAGGTATGTTAAGGGTTTTTTTCCTTACTTCAGTATTCAAATCCTGATTAAATAATGATTTAATTTTCTTTTATAAGTTCTTAAGATTAGTATATTAATGATAATCTGCTTAAAATCAAGTTATATTGCTCTTTTCAAGGATTTCTAATGATGACAATAATGATAAACATGTGACTGAATTTTCCTTACTTTGTAATATGTCTATTATTAGCTAAATATATTTCACTGGGGCACAATTGAAATTTCTTAGTTAAAAACAATAAGAGATCCAGTATATCTTCAAATCAAATCTTTTTATGCCTGTAATATATAAAAATACTTTTTTGGTGAAAATGGCATGCTGAACTTTTGCAAATTATCCAAGAACAATCTTATTTATTTAAAGAAGTTCAAATTAAAAATGCAGCAAACCAGAAATCAATCACTGAGTGCTTCACCATCTTGTCTAATATGAAAGACAGAGAGTGGAAATAGAAGATGATTTTGCATTGACCCTCACACAGCAAAATTACAGGAAGAGTTCTGTTCTCTTTGATTGTTATCTTAGAAATAATTTAGTTTAGGCTTTTGGGACTGAAGACTTTAGTTCAAAAAAATCACATTTAGTTTTATGCCTGTGTTTATGAAACTCTGCTAAATATTTTATACATATTAAAATGGAGAATGGAAGAGATGAGTTTCAAGAGCCTTTAACAAATAAACAATCAGATAGGAAATAGAAAATTAACATTAGGAAAATGCTATGAAAAGTAAGAAGAGAGCTGGAAATCAAGAATACTTGGTATTACAAAGTGAAGATTTCTCAGTTATCTTGAGAGTTTCTATGCACTGTAAATATTGACAATATACTCCATGAATAATGCAGTTGAGATGATTTCTCCTTGTGTGGATTGCCTTTTCTGGAAATCAGTAAAACTAAAGAATGAGTTGGAAAAGCTATCAGCCTGCGGAATCTACTAAAGCCTTCAAAACATGTAGCATCTAATTACAGCAATTTAAGAAGTGTAGTATGAGTAATAGCAAATGTACTTCATAGTTGTTAATATTAAAATTTCCCTGAGTTCATGATGCACCCTTTTTAAAAAAATCTCAGATGTGAGCAGATATTTACATTATTTAAGTCTTCAGCATTGTGTGTACAAGACACTAAAACATCACGGGGGGCATGCTGACTCATTGCATGGCACAACTGTCATTTCTGTTTTGATTGCATGTCCTGCTTTAAACCTGAAAAAGTGTGTAGTCTGTACATGTGTGTCCTATATATGGTATTTGTGTCTGATGGTGTGTTTGAGTTCTTTCTGGCTCTTTTCTAGCAGAGTTCAGTCCACAGCTTTCTTCATTGGAGAATTTGTGAAATAAAAGTGAGTTAATTTGTGTTACACACTCTCTTAAATAACTTACCACCTGCAAATTGCTTAGCTAAGGCTTAAAAATAGAAAAATTAAAGAAACATATGAATTAACCTTAGTTCCATTTAATGGATTTAAAATACATATATAGATGGATATATTAACTTTGGTTTAATTTTTATATTTTTTAGAATTTTTACACAGCCAAAATTTGAGGATATATCCATTTACAAAAAGTTGAATATGTATTTGTGGTAACTATTCTGCAATTTGTATGTATATTAGCAATATAATTCTCTAAAAAATCACTACAACAGAGGAATAGAGTGAAAAAAATGGACTGAAATTTGGATCTTTTAGAAATAATCACTTCCACTGCCCTGTCACAAACCATATGTTATGTTCTTTTTTGTGGCTTCAAGGAAGGTTGAGCACTAATGAAGAATTGAAATTGTGTATTATACTATTCAATATAATATTAGGTATGGATACCTTCAAAAACTAATTCATATGTTTCTCAGCTGAAGTTAAGATCATAGAGTAAAAATAAAAGCTTATTTTTTTAGAATTCACTTCATCTTCAATCTTTAACTTTCCCCAATCTTTCTTCTGTAGCACATTACAGATAGGAAAAATAATCATATTAATAGTGTGTCTATTAAATAAATCATATTAAATAGTGTATCATATTAATGGTGTATCTTGCTTTTAAGTTTTCTGTTTAAAGTTTTATTGAATCTATCTTAACTAAATACCTAAACAGAAGAAAGGACTTAGGTGTGGGATATGAAATGCCTCACTTTATTTAGTGGATTAGGCTAAAGAGGGAGACATTTTGTTGTAAAACCTAGGGCAATTTTCAGATTACTGGGTCTAGTAGTAGAACTTTAGATACCAAATCAGGAAAGCAATTAATTGGTCCTCATAATTGCCAAATCATTTAAGGAATCACTGACTTTTTGCTTGTATCAGATTCCCAATCAGAAGAATAAACCATGTGGCCTGCTTATAATTTTGAAAGACAAGAAAAATATCAATCATACATTTTGTTTTACCTATAGAAGGCTAATTATACGCAGTGCTTCTGAATCATTAATGTGACTTTGACCAACACGTTGGATCTTCCTAAGAAGAAATTCCATTCTTCCTAACCCCCTTTTTCATACACAGCATTTTTTTTATAGGATGGGATTTTTTTGTAAGATTCTTAGATGCCAGATGATGATACGTGACTGTGAGTTAAGAGGTTTTTCTTTTCGATTTATTTTTTCTCACTAATTTGACTCACAACGTTGTCTTTAGGAATCATAATTTTCCCATTGGAACTCTGCTTTTTGAGAAAGTGGAGCATTAATTATCGATCTCCTCACTGGACAGTTTTCATGAATATGGCATGCCACTGAAGAAGCTGGTTGCCAGTTGCCTGTTGGTGGTAGTGGTGGTAGTGGCAGAGGTCATGATGGCGATGGTGACTCATTTGACATCCACAACAAACATACATTACACGTCTACCAGCTGTCTATCTCCACAACCTAATGCTGGGATTCCTTGCTTCAAAATGAACTGGATCTTAGTACTTGGAAAACACAAAATGTCTCTATAATAGTATTGATGGCAATGCTTTATAGTTTCTTGGTTCCATCTGAAAAAAAGAAATCTATTACTCTTCAATGTCTTGATTAATATTTAACATGAAACACATGTAAAGAAAATATACCCCTTAAAACTGCTACCTGCAGAAAAAACGAATGCTATTATTATCTTTGACAATTTTATGATTTTCTTATTTCCTGCTCTAGAACCTCTATAGCATCCTATTCTCTCAGTTCAAGGCAAAGTTTGTTTTAGTTTTATATTAAAATATTTTTCTTGTATTTTTATAAACTATGAGTGAGTGTTCCTTCTTTAGAAGGAATTCTCCAATAGGAGATAGTTTTAAAAGAAATCACCATACTTCCTTATAAGATATGCCAAGCATTTAGATAAGCTTTTTTTTTTTTGCTCCAAATATTCCCCACTCTGCACTTCACCTGACTTGAAGGTACTGGTAAAACTAAGACAGGGTGAAGAGATTAATCAGCAAGATTAATAACTCAGTATGCACTGAGAATTTTTAACAGTAAAGAAGAAATTTAAAAAATTTTTGGTGTTAATAGTTTACCTTACTCAAGAGACCAGTGATCTTAGGGATTCGTCAGAAATCTCCAGAACATTACCTAAAATGTTTGCCCATAAATACTTCTTACACAAACAAAATAGCTTGAAGAGCAGGGGAATGGGGGAAACAATAAGAACCAAGATACATCATGTACATGTACAAGTTTCCAGTTATGAATGTAACTGTATTGTATACCTGAAATGTACCAGTAAACTTAATGAAAAAAAATAGCTTGAAGACTAATGTTTTGGATGAAGATTTAGCAGCAACTTACACCAATAGCCATCACAATATACATCATTTTTCCTAGTTGAAAGCATTTGTAGACCTTGATGGGAAAGATTATCTGGAAGTAGGGACAATTCTAAGATGCCACCAAAGCAACAGACTTTTAATGTATTTAAATGGAAAGATTATTATATACCTGTAAAGTCAAATATATCCTTAGCTCCCACCACCAAAAGGAGCAATTGTGAATTAAGAGACTCAATGTACATTTCCCGGTAATAATTAAGGTATGTCAAGCTTTCCATTCTGTTTAAAATATACTGTCCCATTCCTTCATTCAAAGAATACAGCAAATGAACTCTCACTAGAAAGACCGTTTGAATGTTAAAGGTGCTTTTATAGCTATGTGTGTGTGAAAAACAATTCTTGTCCTGTGTAGTTGTTGCTGGAATCTGTTTGTTGTTTAAAGGACTAATGCAGGTTACATTTCCTGTAGAAAACAATGGGTTCCCTGTTCTGTACTAGAGTGAAAAGATAATGAAAATGCTTTATTTCATTTACAGAAAATGCTAATGAGGAAGAGTTGGAAAAGATCAAGTAAGGTAATTCTTAGCATGTGATCTTTCAGCTTTTCTTGTCGAGAAGACTATTGACTGCTTTCCCAAATCCCTCTCATACCTCTTCAAGCTACTCTGCAGAGTTTCATCACTATTCAGTTTATTTTTTCATGAACTTTAAGCAAATCATGCAATGCTTTCTAAATAAATAGAAATCGCACTGAACAAGAGCATCAAAATCATCCTCTTGCTAATCTCTGGTCACTTCTCAACATCATTCTCAGCATCTGGCCTCTATTGTGTGTACAACAGGGTCTAGAAAACCACTGTACCACAGGAATGAAATGATAAGGCTAGGGCAGAGACACCTCCACACAGAAGAAAGACCCATAAAACTCACTGGTTTTTTTTCACAGAAAATTGAATATGGGGTTTTCTAAGCTCCAAATCCCTCTAGGAGAACTTTGGAGCACACCGTGAGAACAGTTCTTTCTCAGTGCTTCTTTGGTTCCTGTAACCTGCTAAGCCCTGGCTCTTCTTATAACCTGTAAGATATATAAGATGTAAGCTAAGCTTTGAACTTATTCACTCTTGGATATAGATAAATATTGAGATGAAACTGAACTTTTAAATGACTATGCCTTGAAACAGATAAAGCTAATTTTATTTGTAAAATTCATGTTTACTCAAAACTCTACTTTAAAAAGTCAATATTCCCTTTTAAGAGTGACTCAGGGCTGGGGATTTAGCTCAGTGGCACTGCGCCTGCCTCACAAGTGCAAGGCCCTGAGTTCGATCCCCAGTACCAAAAAGAAAAAAAAAGAGTGACACATTTTTTTAGACCCTGGAACATGACAATCTTTTTTTCTTCCATTCTGATTGAATCATACTATTTCCTAGATTTTTCTTTAATTCTGTCATTTTTATTTTACTGTGAATTAAGAAAATACATTGAAATGTTTTTTATACCTGTGAGAATGTCTTGATGTGTTTTAACAAGCATTTCTTAATACAGCTCCTTTTCAATTCTTGCAGCATTAATGACTAAGAGATAACTCATAAAGAAATCAGGGCCCCGAAAAACATCCACTCAGGAAAATTAGTGGGCATTTCTGAGTTGATCACTGTATTTTACTAAACAAAATAAAGTTTCAAGAACATTTTTTTAAGTTTGTACTTTTCATATTTGTATTACACTTTTTCTTTGTAATCATACTTTACAATTAGTGCTATGTCTATGTATTTATAAATACATGTAACTGACGTTCATCCTTATGTACCACTCTTATGATGTACTTGTGTGAAAAAAGTAACAATCTATTAATAATGTAGTGATAACCCCGTTCCAGAAGAATTTAACATGTCAAGCTAGAGCAGAATATGATATATACCATTTAGTATTAAATTAGTAGAAATTATCTTTTTATTATAGTATTGAATAAGACACAAAATATTACTTTTTAACATATATAATTTATATTTAAATTTAATCTTAATGATAACCTAAGTAAAAATGAATCCACATAATTTCCTTCAGTCTACAAAAAATTTTAAATGAATAATAAAAACCTATTCTCTACTATTTTTATATTTTAAATTCAGAAATTTTTATGAGTAATAATCCATTTATACATTCAAATTGGTACATTTTCAAGCTTGCCACTGAAGATACAAAATCCCTGTAATTCAGCACTCACTTGCATATTTGGCAGATTATGCTTAGTACATGTGTTAATATTACTTTTATGCTTTAGTCTAAGGGATTTCAATTTGGTAAAATTTAATAGGAATTAAAATACATTGATTCATCAGATTTTTTTCTATAAGAACATAATGAACACCTGCTGATTTATTCAAATTTTTACTGTACCCTAAAACATTTGCCACATTCATTCATATAGTGTTACAAGAGCACAGTGTTAAATTAAAAATTCAGGGATAGTTTGACATTTCTTCTACTATTGGTTCACCATTCCTCACACACACACACCACCAAGTGGAATCCTTTCTTCCAGTGAATTGAGCTTGCTGGGAAACTATAGCATAAGTCACTGGACTATGTAGTTATAGGCATTTTACTGTGCTATTCTTTTGAGGAAATCCATCCCTTTCCTAATTATTTCAATCTTTCCCATAAGATTCTTATCTAGGTAAGGATTTCCACTATTAATTTTGGAAATAATATATTTGCATTACATTTAAATATAGGTATTTATATGAGATATAACTATGCTCAAAGTCAAAGGTAAAATTTTCATATAAACTCAAATCATTTTCTTCTTGAAATCTTGATTTATAGGAATGAAGTCTTCTGTGTTTTTATGGCAAGGCTCAGAACACCAATGGTGAATATAAAATCTTAGTAGCAAAGACCGAAATGTAGCCAGGCAATTTTGTGCTAGATTCTCTGCAGAACAGAGTTTTTATTCTTTGTCTTGGTTTCTTTTAGAAGTAAAGTAAATATAGAGGGGGGAATCTAAATTGGCATTATTTTTTAATATATATGTCTCCTTTGTTTGTATACATGGTGAATCAGCTCATGGGGTTTCCCATTACTTAAATATCTCCCTTGTCATTTTCTTCATCTCGACTATAAAATGAGATTTCTTTTCATGTTTTGATGACCATATTTCTGCCAGTCATAGATTTTTTTCAATGTAAATCTTATTATTTGTGACACTCATAGAATGGGGGTTGTACTTACTATAGAAATCAAAAGAATAGCCAGCTTAAGAACAGAGAAATCATATTTGCTCTTCAGGACTGACATATATTCCATATTTTGAGTAAATATGGAATATATGTTACATGTAATATGTATCATCTCTTAACAAGATAATATATATCTTTCTCTTAATAAGTAGAGAAAAAGCACACTTATATTTTTCTACATTCTACCTCCAGAGAGGAAGAATGTGTTAAATATGTGCTCTATTTGAATAGTATGTAAATCAGTAAATAGTTTTAAATTCCATAATGTCTCCTCTTCTGAGATTGTAACATCCTTTAAAACACTTATTCTGGTTTTCCTCAAATATGCTTTACATCATGCGCATTTTAAATTCTGCCCCACACTTGGTTGTAATGGAATAATGTTATTTTGAGATGAAAGGAATCAATGTCTCCCTAAACTTGGGCAACTGGATAGTTACTCCAGTCAAAGAGTTACACTTATGTAACAAAATGCATTTTGGCAGAGAAATGGTAATGCTTTGAGGTATTGCAATATTTTATTCTTCAGAAGAAGCTTATCATTGATAATTTATTCTAAAGTTAAATTATTTATCAAGAAATTTTCATGCAGTCAAAAAGATTTATATGTATTTTGTGAGGTCAAACCAAAAATGGGAAAAAATGTCAAAAAAGAAAAAAATGAAATAACTGACTTCATTAGACAGTATACAGTTTTGATTTTATGCAACATTGTGTGTGTCTATGTTTTAACCTAGAAGAAAAAATTTGCCAAAGAGTTAGGGTAAGATAATAAATTTGTGTGTTTTCAATAAATTATCTTTTATGTGGGATATACTATTATGTGAAGATATGCACATTCTAATTCATATCCTTGATAATAACAGCTAAGAATTGTTTTGTTTAAGAAAAGTTCACCCTAATTACAACAGACCCAGCAGAAATCCAGATGATCATCAATACCTACTTCCAGAACCTATACGCCAATAAGATGGACAACACAGAAGAAATGGACAGATTC